>JAJHSJ010000014.1:30232702-30319825 GCA_021015155.1 Magnolia officinalis
AGTGGTGGTTTAGATTATCATTGATGTGGGCCTACCATCCAGGGTTGTTGTGCCCAATGGTTTTTAAGGATGGTTTTATCGTATGGTTTTGATACTCGCCCTATATGGCCTATTTGGTATCGCCCTATGAGGATTTGTTCTGGTATTTTCCCTACATGAGTTCGATGTTTTATACTGTGCAACCATGCGATGGTAAGCCCTACATACTATAATATGATTGGCCACTAGTCTATGGGTTTTCATTAACATCCTAAGGTGGTAGCCTCATGGGCTGGGGATGGTAGTCATGGGATACTATGCCCGAGCTGTCGGCCTACGCTGGGCCATGTGCTCCCCTAGTGACCTTTGAGATTATTTAAATTGGTTGGCTTATAAATGGACTAATAATGGCTTGGCTAATCATGCATACATAGCACAAACCAGCATCTATTGCTATCGTACGTGGGCTACGTATTATTTCGACTGGTTGATGTTTCCCAGGTTCAATGATTGATGGGTGATGGCCCACTATCTGCATGGATGAGCATCCCCGGGGCGTGAACGCATTTCATACATCCATGCACTTAATAAGACTGCATTTACTCTGTTTTGGTGTCTGGATGTTTTATACTATTTCTTACCTAATGCGGTGATGTGTAATCTTGAGGGGGAGTTCACACTGAGTTGGCCACTCATCATTAAATATATAACTGTACAGGTAGCACAGGTGGCTTAAGTGATTTTCAGGTTCAGGCTAATAAGGAGTCTGGTTCACGTGTCCGAGTTTACATGACTGTATTACTTTGAGGAGCTGAGGGTCTTAAGGCTTAATTCTACTGCCTTCTATTATTTGTCATGTATTTAGATCATATAATTCTTGTATTTATTATTTTTGGAGACATTGGTTTGTATAAGTCATTATGGGCAGCTTCTGTATATTTTAAATGATAATGAAATTTTCCTTATGTCGATTTGTCCACACTATGTCATTTGCTTACTCTGATAAAAGAAAAATATTATATTTGACATCCTTTAGGGTTAACACTCAGGTTTTTGGGTCACGGGTCATATACTCGGGTCCTGAAGATTCGGGGCATTACAATCCTCCCTGAGATAGTTAAAGGTCAACATGGATGGTGCGGCACGGAGCAGATTCGGTAAGGCCACAATAACACCTTAAGGATACACCTCGATATATGTGTTGTAGTGTATACCGTCCATTTATTTGGCTTGCTCATTTTAAGGCTTGCACCCAAATTGAAGCATGTCCAAATCTTAGGTGGACCACCCCCAGGAAACAATGGTGATTGAACGCCCACATTAAAAATTTCTAGCACCCACCCTAACGTTTGTTTGCCAACCGACCTGTTGATATGGTCACACAGACCTGGATCAAGAAAACACAAATATCAGCTTGATCCAAAACTTTTGTAAATCGCAAGCATTTTTCGACACTCTGTTTCTTGCGGTGTGATCCATTTAAGATTTGGATATGCCTCATTTTTGGGCTCATGCCCTAAAATGACCTGGAAAATGAATGTATGACGTGGATATATAACACATACATCAAGGTGGGTCTCACAGTCACAGCTTGACCGAGCTTGGTGTCTACCCTAGTCCCTTACTATGAATGGGGGTTCAGAGGGGCCACCGTGATGCATGATTTCATCCAAGGTCAATCCATTTTTCTATATCATTTATAGTATATAACCCAAAATGAGGCAATTACAAGGGTCAAGTGGACCATATGGTATATGATGGGACATCTCGCGCACACGCACGCCCCCCTACGCACGTACGCAAGGAGGAGGAGTGCCCCACCAAAGATCTGGATCGATGACGACGTGCAGGGAGGGCCTCCTAGTTAGAGGACCGTGTTTTGGTTACTTGGAGTGGACCCGATCGTCATGTGGATCCTAACCATTTGATCTCATGATCGTGGCCTACTACTCTAGATGATCTAGTACTTTGAGTTTTTCTTATTATTGTTATTAGGAATATCATAGACTGTTTAGATTGCTTTGATTAGTGTTATTTTTGTTACTTCCTCTTTAAGTAATAGTGCGCGTATGACGCGGCTTTTGGGGTAATGTTTTTCTTATAAATAGGCAACCCCTTGTAGGATTTTTGGCATTGAATATTATGAATAAAATTCAATGTTTTCCTACTTCTCTAATTTTCTAAGTTGTGGAAATTTAATTGGGTGTGAAACCCTCCCTTCTTCGAAGGGCTAACTACCGTGGTGCGAAGCCACACCCATCTTAAGTCACCCCCATCTCCTACCATCCATAATCATCATCTCTCACAGCCATCCACTCTTCAAATCCACATTTATTTTGTAGTCAATTTTCTCTACAACAGATTTCTAGAATCATACCCTGCAGAAGGGCTGAAAACTTTGGCGGAGCACCATCCTCAAACCAGTCATCCGTTCTATCTGAAAATTGGTATGGGGGTGGCCCACCCCTGGCCGACCAACCCGTTACTGACCTCTTTTGGGTTCGTGGGCCCCACACAAGTGTGGGCCACAATCACGCACGTACGTCAGGCCCGCTTGCTACCCACATGTGTGGACTGATCCCTGGTTTCTCTTCCTTCTTTTTTTTTCAATTTTCTCTCACTATATTTCCCTAGCCCTAACCCTAGATTATCCTAAATCCCAATTTCTATTCCCCTTTTTCAACCCGAGAGTTTTCCAAATTGAAGCATGTGAATCCCTTGGATTGAGACATAATCATTTACATGTGTGGATGAATCTACTCTCTTTGATCATTATTTGGTCCATAATTTTAATTGATCTAGCCCTATCATGTGTAGGCTTGGACCCTTATAGATTCCCCTTGATTGAATGCTTGGCTTTACGTGGGATGTAGAAATTTTATGAATGTTTTTAAATTAGTATGATCTAAAGTTTGAAATCTTGCATATCAGGTTTAATTTCCATGTCCTGCATCAGTATATGCAGAGATCATAGGGGCGAGTTCACTTTGGTTTCCACAATTTCTATGGTAGGGTACAAACACCTATGCAGTAGCTCAACCAATGGCAGACGGATTGCAAATCTACAAGAATATGGGCCTGTCAAACATTATAGTAAAGTCTGATTCGCAAGTTATTATTGAAACCATTTCATCTCTGAATCGTCTCGATGTTGGAAATCTTGGTATCAATTGGGAGCTATTATCAGCTTCCATGATCCCCTCAAGCTTATCTTCTCTCACATTTATCGTGAAGGCACAGTAACAGATGAGTTGTCTAAATGGAAAAGCAGTGGTCACCCTGACAAGTTTTTTTATCCAGATCAAATCTTCCCCCTAAAGTTAGGGGTCTCTCTTCTTCTGTACAAGGCGGGTTGGGTGTGATTAAGAAGTCGGCGCCGAAAAAGGGAGTGGGTTGATGCTTGTTGGAGAGGAGGGATGTTTGACTCTCCCTCTCTCTCTGATTAGATCTTCTGCTGTTTTGGATTCTCTAGCGGTAGCTGGTGGTGCCGCTTGTTTGCAGTAGTAGCAGACAGTTTATCGCTCGAGATAGGCTAAGTTAGGATTTGGGTTCCTAAGTCAGATTTCTTCCTCATTCAGTACCTATTGGGTTTTATCATTCTCTAGAGTATCACGTTGGTTGGGCTAGTATGGGGGTATAGCTGAGTGTTAGTTCCATTTGATCTTCAGCTACTCTTAGTATCGAGTTCTGCAGTTTGTTTTGTCTTAGTAGGGTATAGCTGGGGTTTTTGCTCAGGTCTGTAGCAGGGGTTGGTCATTGGTTTCCTGGAAGAGGCAGGCCCTCCCCCTCCCCCCCCCCCCCCCTGTGCATTTCTACATCTTGTTAGGCTATATTCAACATGGTATGTCCTATTTTCTTTGGTGAAGCTTGCTGATAGCACTGTTGGTAGCCATTGGCTTGTGGATGCTTGGATATGTGCGAGACCTATATCCTAGCCCGTACCGTTTCCATAGGCTTCTGCAGTCCTACCGGTCGACTTTCGGCAACTCGTGATCTATAATTGGCATTTGCGTGCGACCATGAGTCGTATCCCGTATTCCACTCGACCCGAGACTTGTACCCTACCGACTGCGCCGTCCCGCGTATTACGCGCCGAGGTGATACCCGGGCAGGAAATGTGAACCCGCGTTCAGTTCAGGAAAAACCGCCGCGCTTTACAAAACTCAAGAGAAATATCCCATCAATCAATCTCATCAATCACCTCACATGTCAAGTACAACACCCATCCCCCAAGTCAACTCTCTCTCTTACACATCCCTTACATGTCAAGTACACTCCCATGATTCACTCACCCATCACTCACCTTTTCACCCATAACCCTCTTACATCCCTCTCCTCATCTCTCTCTCATTTCAAACTTCATCTCCCAAGCAAACATGAGAGAGGTGGACGTCCATGGGAGAGAGAAGCCAGGTGAGGAGGCCTCATCAAAACGGTGAGGCCATCCCCCCCCCCCCCCCCCCCCCACCCCCCCCCATCCCCATCTCCATCCAATTGTCTAATGTCCATCATCCTTCGTCAATCGAATCGAGGAGTTAGGGATTTCATCGAACCAAGAAGAACGAAAATGGGGGTGATTTTATTTGGATTGATGATTGAGGGCCCACTTATGGTGGGACCCATCTTAATGTATGCTCTGTATTGAGGGGCCATGGGCCTCTCTCTACCCGATCTCTCTCTCTCTCATCTGTCTCTCTCTCTCTCTCTCTCCTCCCCCCTCCCTCCCCCCTCCCTCCCTCCTCTCTTTTCTTTTCCTTGTGCAATGGTCCGCCTTGATGGACGGTCCTGAATGAGGGACCACTAGACGTGTGTGTTAGATCCACACTGTCCAGCAGCCTGTGGATGGTGCTGGACCCACAACGATGTATATCCATTTCATCCATTGCATGGATGTGGGGCCCAGGAATGTGTTGTACTCAGGCAGTCCAGCTGCCTGGACGTGGCTCCACCTGATTCATGTATTTGTCCATCCATCCCATCAGTTTGGCCACGTGTGGACCCCACCTTGATGCTACTGTGTTAACGAGCAGCAAGTTCTGTGGGTCCCTTGATCCACGTCGTTCGTCCATCTGGTTGGAGCTCAATGTGATGTATTTATCTACACCGTCCATCTGGACGGTGCTGTGAGGACCACCGTGATGTATGCTTCGGATCAGCCCACCGTCCAGATTATCCCCCTTGATGTACGTGTCTTACATCCTTGTCGTCCATCACATGGACCCTATGTGGATAATCCACACCGTCCATCCAGATTAGGAAGACCACAGGTCTGGACGCTGACTTGTAAAAAGTAAAAATAAAATAATAATAAATAAATAATAAATAATATTATATTATAAAATGGTGGGCCCCACGTGGGACCCACCTGCGCTATTTGAAGCAGCATCTACTGCGTCTTACAGCAGCTATATAGCTGCAGTATTGACGTTAGCAGCATGTGGGACCCAGCTGCTATGTGAACCCCATCCACACCATCTGTACTTGGACGGTGGTGTAGCCCACCATGATATATGTGATATTTCACACCGTCCAGACTGTCTGGACAATGCTGGACAATGTTTGTACAGTGCTGATTTACATAGACAATGTTTGGATGGTGCTGATTTACCTGGATAATGTTTGGACCGTACCGATTACATGGACAGTGTTTGGACGGTGCTGTCCAATGTTTAGACAGTGCTTATTTACATAAACATTGTTTGGGTGGCGCTGATCATCATTAGAGTGCTATGTGCCCCATAGAATGATAGTGTATAGTGATACACATGTTGCACTTGCAACTATTGAAATGATTTTAGATGTAATCCAAGCTCCCACTTGAGGCCTACTTTGATATATTTTATGGCCCATTCGAGAGGCCCACTTTGATATACTTGTGGCCCATCTGTGAGGCAAACCTTGATGTATTTTGTGGCCCATTCGAGAGGCCCACTTTGATATACTTGTGGCCCATCTGTGAGGCCCACCTTGATGTATTTTGTGGCCCATTCGAGAGGCCCACTTTGATATACTTGTGGCCATCTGTGAGGCCCACCTTGATGTATTTTGTGGCCCATTCAAGAGGCCCACTTGGATATACTTGTGGCCCATCTATGAGGCCCACCTTGATGTATTTTGTGGCCCATTTGAGAGGCCCACTTTGATATATTTGTGGCCCATCTGTGAAGCCCACCTTGATGTATTTTGTGGCCCATCCGTCAGGCCTACTTTGATGTATTTTGTGGCCCCTTTCGAGAGGCCCACTTTGATATACTTGTGGCCCATCTGTGAGACCCACCTTGATATAATATGTATAACCCATCTATTAGGCCCATTGGTGCAGCCCGTTGTGTGGCCCACTTAATGTATATGAGGCCCATTGGTGCAGCTCGTTGATGCGGCCCACTTGATGTATATGAGCCCATTAGTGCGACCTGTTGATGTGGCCCACTTGATGTTTATTAGGCCCATGGGTTATGGCCCATTATGATGTATATCGAGGCCCATGGGTCGTAGCCCATTGTGATGTATTTGGGGCCCATGGGTCCTGGCCAATGGTGATGTATATTAGGCTCGCGTGATGAGGCCCATTGGTGCGGCCCGTGGATGCGTCCACTTGATGTATGAGGCCCATTGGCACGGCCCACTGATGCAACCCATATGATGTATGTGTGGCCCATGTAATGAGGCCCATTGTGATGTATTTTCGGCCATATGTGTGGCCCAATGTAATGTATATGTGGCCCACGCGATGTAACTCATAGTGATGTATATGTAGCCCTTGTATGAGGCCCAATACGATGTATTTACGGCCGTTGTGATGTATTTATGACCCATGTGAGAGGCCCATTGCGATGTATATTAGGCCTTTGTACGAGGCCATGGGCCCACTTTATGTTTGGCTCTATATGGGCCACTCCTTGGGAGCATTGTTAGTTAAATGTCCACATTGATGGGCAATAATGATTGAATGTCCACATTGTGACCTTCCCTTAGGCCTTATTAGGCCCATTCTCATTAATGCCGATTATCAATGCCAATTACCGATGCTGATAGTCGATGTCGATTGTCGAGGCTGATTATCGAAGCCAATTGTCGAGGCCGATGCTAATTATCGAGGTCGATGCTGATTGTCGATACCGATTGTGAGTATGTGACAGCAGAGCATTATGATACATGCCCATACGCTTCATCTGCATGTTTATTATAAGATGTGGTTGACCATTGCATATGTCATTGGACAGGTTGTTATGAGACTCCTTGATAAGTGGAGATTGTCTTACATGAGCATACGGTATGCGTTGGATTGATGCATGGCTGATTGTATGACTCATGGATCTTACATTGTGCATTGTGATTACTGTACGCCCTAGCGACATTAAGGCCGTAGCCTCCACAGGCATATTGTGGATGGCTAGATGAGACACCGGAAATCTATTACTAGCATCAGGCCACCATGGATGGCCCTAGGTGAAAATCCCTAAACCTCCGAGGCCATAAGATTCCCCAACATCGAGACCGAGTGGATACATAAGCGCCTGAGTGCCGAATACCAGCAGGCCGCGTCTCCCACTGTGTCATGGTCGGTTGGGAAGGGTTAGTAGCCTTACCCGCCCGAGGGTAGTGGGCATAGCTAGGTTGAGTTTGACCAGTTCGTGATTGGGTCCGCTATCGACATGCCGGGTAGATATTGGCTGACTATTAGCTAAATGGATAGCAAGGTCTCTTTCACTTGCATGGTTGCACGTAAAGTGGGCGGCGATTGCATGTAGAGTGTACTAGACCCCGGTGATGATTCCGGAGATGTACGGTACTGATATGTGGACTTATAGAGCAGGAGTTATATACTCAGCATCTTACTCATTCATTCATTCATTCACTATCCACTCGGGCTGGTGGTACGTAACTAATTGATATGTGTAGCTTCTCAATGACTAGGATTTCAGTTGGGGCGTGTGACCAACATGAGATCAGGAGTTTACCACATTGAGTCTGACTATCCAAATTAGGTATGGGACTGGTTTGGATAGAAGTCCCTTGTGATGGACCCCATAGCCTGCGATACTACGTACTATCATTCTGACTTCACACTCCTGCATGGTCATTCGCATCGCATATTGCATTGCATCCTCGACATCTGATACTTGGCTCTTTATTACTCGTCATTTGCATAACTAATCTGTATTGCGTACTCTAATATTATATGACTCATGGACTTGTCAGTATTTCCACTTACTCTGGTATCGTATGATTCATGATCTTGCCAGTATTTTCGATATTGTATGATTATGACATTGTATTGAGTACTTGGCACTTACCTTGTGCACACACTTATACCACCCTCTAAGCTTTCTATAAGCTTATGCATAGTAGATGCATGCAGGTGGTGTTAAGTCGCAGCAGTGTTGAGCTTGGAGCGTGCAATGGACTTTTGGAGATTTGATTTTTGACATATGTATTTCCCTTTTAACACTGTATTCAAATGTTTATATTAGTGGATATGTGATGATGACGTTGCCATTGCGATTTGGGTAAACTTATGGTTATGCTTCTTATGAGATAAGTGTACGTTGAAAAATCCTTCTTGTAGGATCCGGGATCAGAATCTGGCGTATGCATGATGGGAGTCAAGAATGGGGTACTATGGAGGCAATCGGCACCGGATTCAACGATCGGGAATTTTGAGAGCCCGGTTTCTGAGTTTGGGGCATGACAATATGAATCTGCTACTGCTACTTGTTTAGTTTGGTGTGTTTCTGCTGCTGCCTCCTGTTTAGCTTTTAATGTAATCGCATTTGAAGGAGTCATCTTTCTCTTATTTTAGTATATGATAGGCGTAGTCCAGAGTCTTTTTGTTGAGGCCCCGTCCAAATGGCTGTAAATCTATTCGATTCAATAAAATGCAGGTGGTAAGAATCCACTTTTCCTTCAAAAAAAAAAAGTGGACCATATGGTAGGGATTAAACATCTATCATTGATTTTTTTTATTTTTTATTGTTGGGGGCCACAAAAGTTCTTTTTATCAAGCTGATATTTGTGTTTTCCTTTCATCTAGGCCTATGTGACCTTGTGAGCAAGTTGAATGGCAACTAAAAATTATAGTGAGCTATAGGAAGGTTTCTAAGGTAGTTGTCATTATCAGTTGCTTCTTGTGGTGTGGTCCACTTGAGCCTTGGATCTGCCACATTTTGGGGGTTGTACCATAAAATGATATTGCGAAATTGATGGATAGTTTTGATAAAACCTAAACATCATAGTTAGACTAAAAGCCTCTCTACATTCGTAGCGAAACCACATGGTACAATGCGTTGCGGGTTATGCACTTGGAATGTGGGTAAATGCAGCCCACCTCAATGTACGCATTGTATATCTATGTCATCCATCTATTTTTCCAACTCATTTTATAGAATGAGCCCAAAAATGAAGCAGCAGATACAAATCTCAGGTGAACCACACCACACGAAACAGTGTTGAATGACTATTAAAAATTTTTTAGGGCCACACAAGTTTTGGATTAAGCTGGTATTTGCTTCTTCTTTTTCCCCTTCATTAGGTTCCGTGTAATTTTATCAATAAGTTGGATTTCAAATAAATATTATAGTGGGTCCTAGGAAGGTTTTTTTTTTTAAAGGAAAATTTGTATTAAAAAGGAGGAAGTTAAGAACATTTGGGCAAGGCCCCACAAAAATGCAAGGTCCCCACCTATCATTTGCGCTCATATACAATACCTAACCCAAACCGTACATGAAGGCAACCCTACAATTGATGTCTCCTAATGATCCTAACATTGTCAAGGGATAACGCACCTTGAATCTGCCTGTGCAGGTCCACCTGGCTGGAGTATAGTCTATTGGGGAGCTCTCCAGAGGCCAACCTCGCCAATTCATCTGCTACTGCATTGCTTTCGCGATATGTATGCTCACACTTGGATTATCTATTGATAATCCATCCACATTCAACTTATGTCATGCCCAAACTTGGAAACTGGGCACAAAATTCCTGATCACCGAATCCAGTGCCGACAGCCTCCATAGTACCTCATTTTCGACTCCCAGCGCCCATACACCAGGTTCCGATCCTGGGATCCTACAAAGAGGATTTTCCAACGTACATTATCTCATAAGAAGCATAACCACAAGTATACCCAAATCACAAAGGCAGCATCATCATCACATATCCACTAATATAAATAGTTGAATACAATATTTGTGAAAGGAAGATACATATATTGAAAATCAAAGTTCCAGGAGATAACTACATGCTCTAAGCTCAACGCTACTGCGACCTAACGCCACCTGCACGCATCTATCGTGCATAAGCTTATAGAAAGCTAAGAGGGTGGTCTAAGTGTGTGCGATGCATGTGCCAAGCATATAGATATCAACGTAAGTGAAAAATATTGGTAATCCATAAATCGTACAATATCAGAGTAATGCGGAAACATGCTGGAAAGTCCATAAATACCATCAGCCTTATCCAGGCTATGCGATACAAAAATAAAATAAACTAATATCATATACTGAGGAAACAATGTAGATCAGCTATGCAATGCGGAGACATAGTAAGACAAATATTAGATATCGAGTCCACGAATAATGTCAACCTTAATCAGGTAATGCAAACAGAAGCATAGTAAACTAAATGCTATGTGCTGAGAATGCGGTGCAATATGCGATGTGAATGAAATGACCAAATTGAAGTGTGAAGTCGGGATGATAGTACGTAATATCGTAGGCTACGGGGTCCACCACAAGGGACTTCTATCCAAACCAATCCCATACCTAAATTTGGATAGTCAGACTCAATGTGGTAAACTCCTGATCTCAGGTTAGTTGCGCGCCCAAACCGAAATTCTGGCCATTGCGAATGTACACATAATAATTAGTTACGCACCACCAGCCAGAGTGGATGGTGAATGAATGAATGGGTAAAATGCTGAGTATGCAACTCCTACTCAATAAGTCCACATATCAGTACTGTACATCTCTGGGATCATCACCGGGGTCTAGTACACTCTATATGCAATCACCGCCCACTAGACGTGTAGTTAACAACATAGCAACATAACTTCTATCCTCGCCGTCCATCTAGACGGTGGGATCCTTCTTGATGCATGTGTATCATCCGTGCTGCCTATCCATGTGGACCCCACCCCATTTGATGTGTGTGTGGTGGTGTATCCCAACCATCTAACAACTGGCACGGTGAGACCCACCTCTAATGTATCTATTTAATCCACTCGTAGCTTAGTCGCAGCAGGAGCGTGCAGTCGAGCTTCAGGAGTTTCCGTTATTATTATTATCTTGTATTTTCCTTCATACGCTTTGTACCTTAAAGTTTTTTATCATAGTGGATTTTGTGATGGTGTTCTTGTGGCTATTGTTCGTGGATTATGCTTATGGTTATGCTCATTACGAATCAAATTGATGTTGAAAATTCTCCTTGTAGGATCCCAGGATCGGAACCTGGTAAATGGGTACCGGGAGTCGAGAATGGGGTTCTACGGAGGCTGTTGGCGCCAGATTCGGTGGTCAGAAATTTTGTGAGCCCGGTTTCCAAGTTTAGGGTGTGACAGGACGTGCAACCATGCAAGTGGAAGAGACCTCACTATCCGCCTGGCTAGTAATCAGCCAATATCTACCCGGCACATCAATAGTGGACCCAATTACGAGCTGTCAAACTCAGCCTAGCTATGCCCACTACCCTCGGGCGGGTAAGGCCACAACCCCTTCCTAACCGAGACACAGTGGGAGACCCAGCCTACTAGTATTTGGCACACGGGCGCTCATGTATCCAGTCGGTCTAGACATTGAGTGTCTCCTGGCCACGGAGGTTTAGGAATTTTCACATAGGGACATTTATGGCGCCCCGATGCTAGTAACAGATTTTTGGTGTCCCATCTGGCCATCCACGACATGCTTGTGGAGGTTACGACCCTCATGTCACTAGGGCGTACAGTAATTACTATACACAATGTAAGATGCACGAGTCATACAATCCAGTCTTGCATCAATCTTACACATACCGTGCGCTCATGTGAGACAATCTCTGCCTATCAGGGAGTTTCATAACAACCTGCCCAATGACATATGCAATGGTCAACCACATCTTATAACAAACATGTAAATGATGCGTATGAGCATGTATCATGATGCTATCACTACTAAAAAAAGGGGCAAAGGATTCAGACCACGTTGGTTTTTTACTACGGATATAAACTTTAGCTATAATTGCTATGGTTTTAATCCGTAACTAAAAAGTTGATACACCATTAATAATTAATGATGTTGTAGAGGGCTCTATGAGGCCTAAAAAAAACTATATATTATATCTAAGCCGTCTATATATTTTTAAATATTACATTAGAGGATGAAAAAAAATTAGTTATTTCGAAGGCTCAAGTGGACCACACGGTAGGAAACATGGATATTAAATTACAGTTGCTTCTTATCGTGTGGTCCACTTGGGCCTTAAATATACCTAAAATTTGGGGTCTTAAACTAAAATAATTTATTAAAATTATTGATCGGAATGGATTAACTAAATACATCATGGTGGGCCCCACGGAGCCCCCCACCAGACCGTCCATGGTCCGTTTCTCAAAATGACGCCCAAAAATTGGGTACGCTCTCAAAACATTGTCGCGCTCAGAACTTTTCATCACTCTCTCTCTCTCCCTCTTTGTTCCCTACCCTATTTTCCATTGCTCTCCTGCCCCTGACTCTCTCTCTCTCTCTCTCTCTCTCTCTCTCTCTCTCTCTCGCTCTCGTGCGCGCGGGGGGCATTAAATGTTGGATCTATCATGGCGTCGGCACTGAGAAATGAAACATCTCTCTTTATCTCTGTAGTAGGTCTCGAAAGGTAATTTTCATGCCCTAATTTCTTCGATCTCTATTTGCAATGATTTGAGGAGAGGATTTCGTTCTATTTTTGAAAATCTAACATGAATTTTGTTTATTTTCTGATGACTTTGCTTCTTGCTTGGGATTTCTGAGGGTTTTTATTGGAAGTTCTTTTCAAATCAGATTGGGATGTGCTGATGTGTATATTTTTTGCTTAGGTTTCACATTTGCTACTTTTAGAGGAGATTTTTATGGATATTTCACATTTTCGGTGATGGTTACGCTTCTCGTTTTTTTTTTAATAATTTTTTTACTAAGAAACTAAATCAGGCACATAACATGGGTCTTTCAAAAACTTGAACAAGTCCTGCAAATCCATTCGCATGTTTTCCTCCACAAACTCGGCTTAAGACCATTTGTGCAGACCAGGCTGTTGAATTTCTATGCGAAATATGAAGAGATTGGGTGTGCATGTGGGTGTTTGATGAAATTCCTAAGAGGATTTTGATCATGTGGAGTGCAATGATTTGTGCGACTCAATCATTTCAAAATCTGAGAACTTTGAATTAAAAACTCCATGGGAAGTGTTGATAATAATCAAATAGTCTACAAGAAGCCAACCAATCAGTGGCCTGCAAAAGCAACAATTTGTTCAAAACAGAGATGATCTATGTAGCTCATCATGATGCCCTAGCTTAATGGTCCTGTAGCTCTTGATAACTATCTTCCATGTGTGGTAGGATTCCTTGATTAATTGATCCAAAGACATTTGATTCTCAGGTTCATGTCGCTCATGATGCCTTAGCTTAACGGTTGTTGTTTTCTCGCATCAGTGAAGAGCTTGATCAAATAAAGAAAGTGAAAAATGGATGAAGATGGTCAGGTCATGCAGGTGGACCGTTCACCCATTTGAAGGTGGACCCCACAATCACAACCCTTCCAAACAACCCCTCAATCACCCATTTAAATTACAATGCATTATTTGGGGATATATTTATCTTTTCTTCTATACCATTGCAGTTAGAGATCTTCCTTAGCTCAGGAACTGTTTGCCTCTCTATTTATTCATTGGTTGCCGGGATCTTTGGCTTTAATCTCCCATATACATGGAATCTAAACCTATAACCTATAACCTAGACGTTGGGCCTCACAATTAGGTAACTCATGCTGCAATGGAATTCTTCACAGCAATTACTGGGATCTCCTTGAACTTTGTTTGATATGCTCTTCCTACAAACTAGGACTTTCTTTTTTATTGTTGGTATCTCCTTCCAACTTTGTTTGATGTGTAACTTGGAATTTATTTATTTTTTTATTGGTAGGTGTTGTGGCAACTTCATTTAAAGCAAGCCGTTTCATATTTCTGGTGTGGCCCTATTTAAATCAAGGGTAGGCATCCCCTCTCACATTGTTTACTTGTGTTGTGGCCCACTTGACTGTTGGATCAGGTGGATTTAGGTAATGTGTGGTGATGCATCTGATAGATAGGGTTGATGGCCTTCATACATTAAGTGGGTGCCACATACCAGTACCTAGCATAGCTAGGATGAGACCATGATGATGATGATGGCCAATCTTTTTTCTTTTTTTTTTTTTTTTTTGCTTCCATTTGCTATAGTATAACATTGCAGTCAAATTAGAGGTGGCACTACAGTCTATTATTTGGGCAGCTCCCTGGGCGGGCCACCCTTGAAAAATGGTACAAACTGGTATGTCTCTAATGCACACCTCCATTGTTGTAATGCAGAGAAGTTTAAATCAGACTTGATAAAGATAGCTATGACCACTTTGAGTTCAAAAATACTTTCCCAAGACGAGGAGCATTTTGCTAAACTAGCTGTAGATGCGGTCATGAGGCTCAAGGTAAGTATTCGACTAAGCTTTTTAGATGGTATACCATGCTGGTAACAATTCATGCCATGGTATACCATGTTAAACTGAATTAGAATGCACTACTTAACTAGAATTTAATGTTATTTGACAATTTGATTTCCCATCACCTCTTTGCTACAACAGTTGCCTCTTCTCGTTTGTTGCAGAAGTGTAAATCCTATAATTATTGTTGTGTAAGTTAAAACTTACCCCATCGAGAGTGTTTCAATCCTCTAGTTGATTGTTTCTCATCCTTTCTTATATGCCTGAGGATACTGTTGTCACTTTGTTCTTCCTTTTTTTTCTGTATATTGTTGACGATTTCCCATCGCTTTCATGGTAGTTAGTAAAAACTGAAAAATTCTATTCCCACTTCTTCTCGTACTATGTTTCAATGTTTAGAGTGCTGGGTAATTCATACGAGGAGAGATTGAAGAGGTGATTCATGGCATTTATGTGAGATATCTAGGTGATTCATCAGGTAGGGGTCAATGTAAACATTTCCATGGCCTATAAATCAAGCTAGTCCACTCTTCTGTGGAAATGTTTCCTTGAATGAGAACTGGAAATTAGGGTTTACAGGGATGTTGTATTTTGTTGATTTCTGATGATTGTTGGATGTTGGTCTTGGATCTGTTCGATCTGGTGGGCCGCATTTAGATCAGATTAGATCGGACGAATTTGCTGAAAAAAAAGACTTGGAGATGCTAGGTAAGTCAGTTTCTTCTATTCCTTTTCTAGTTTTGGTTTCATTCTCTTCGCTAAAATTCTCTATTTGCTTCTTATTTGGTTTCTAGACCTGGAACTATTGCTTCTGGGCAGTGATGTGATTTTCCTATAAATTTCTGAAAATTTATCTGTTGTTAATGAGCACACACCTATGGGGACATTTGTTATTCCGACACGAGTACTAGCCATTGCAATTTCATGCCAACACATGTTCCAATTTGGGTCTTCTACTCGTCTCTTTTTGTAGATGTTTGTAGTCGGGTCCTTCTAACATGGGCCATGCTTTTAGAAATAATTTGATGGCTTAAGAAAAGTGTAACACCCTGAAAATCGGGGGTCGAGCATAAAATCAACTCCCGAGTTCCAACGCATCACTTATGCAACAAAATGAATGATGATTGAATGTTGTCTGTATTAGTGCATTGAACATGAGTGAGATTAAGCCAAAACAGCATATCATACTCCAGAGACAGTTAAATTTGCAAGCGGAAGACTATGATAGATATATAAAATATATAAACTGTGGTGAGTCTCCAGAGTGTGATAATGTTACCAGGTTAATTCATTACAAGTACAATTTCAAATTATACCCAGTTGTGGAAGTGTAATGTCTTCTATCCCAAACACATAGCCCCGTCAATGCAATACCAGGTCTTCATAGACCTGTCAGAGAGCTACATGTAGGAGAACTCCTCCTCAACATCATAGTAGTAGTCCGGCTCTGCTTCATAAGCTTCGCCATCACCTGAAACTCAACAAACCTGGTCGGTGTGTACAACATCGTCCCGTAACGTGGGAGTGAGTGATCAACTCAGTGGAACAATAAAGCATAGGTTAACATGTTATCAATTCAGTCAAGCAGTAATGATAAAGCAGTAAAATCAAACCATTCTAACTACTCTTATTTAATGCAAGTATGAAATGACATGATGTATGCCCTTGCCAAACCACCCTCATGCGACCCCATCTTACGTTCGCGAATGCGTTCATCCCTCAGTGCTCCACATCTACCAGGCACATGCAGTGCCATGATGAGCATGATTACCGAGTAATTATTAGTCCATTTCAAACAGTAGTATTGGGAAACTAAGGTACCTCCCTTGTATCATTCCCAAACATGATCCATTCTAGGGTCGTCAATCCTAGTTAATCTCATACGATGGTGTGTTTCTAGGTCGCTGCAAAGGCTGCCAGGGCTGTTACGCACAAAGGTTACACCACTCCCCCATCACCTTTTTAACGGTTCATCACTATACAGACATAGGCCTAGTTCATACTCTATACACTTCGGCAACACTCGTCGCCTCACTGCAAATTTAGAGTATGCTCGAGGTCACTACAAAGGGCTGTCAGGGCTGTTACGCACAAAGGTTACACCGCTCCCCCGTCACCTTATCAATGTAGGCCGACATCACGAATATAGTGTCTCATACCACCATAATTGGCTCACGAGTCTGGTTGTTCACTGGTCACTATGGGGAGGCACGTGGCCCCATCGTAGGCCGACGGCTCGACCACGGTGTCCCATACCACCATGCCCGGCTCATGAGTCTTAGCGGATTGAGGTACCATGGTTAAAAGGGATTTCATTGGTAAGTTTGGTACCCTAGGTTCAAGCAGTAGCGTCCAAACATAGTGAACATACATTAGACAGATCGGGTTACTTAACGAGCTCGGCTAGCTCGAGCGCACAACAAGTTGAACGATATGAAACGCATAAGCACTTCGTGTGGCCAACCACTATCGCCACCGAAGTGCGACTCGGGTTTGTCGAACACATCTCACGTGGCAAATGAAACTCCGCCACAAATTCGGTCCCGTTACCGACTGCCTGGACTATACAATAGCCCCAATCACATTCAATTACAGAATAGTTAAAGCAGTAATGGATCAAGATTTTAAATCATACAATCAGAGTCTGATATTATCCGTTTAGGGCTGCCAGGGCTGTTGCACGCACTCGTTGCTCCACTCCCCCATCACCCATGACGGATCATATAACGTAAACATAAATTTAAACATATACATTACATAGATAAAATCATACAATCAATTGAGCATGTTATGAAGTACAACATAAGCATGAGTTTGTACATATTCAATTCCTAATCACACACATATCTAAAGAAATCATACACATAGTTAAAGAAGTTGAGAATCATATCTCAACACCCTTAAACATTACAATTTACTAACTACTACTCATTCAGACATTTCAACAAACACTTTAAAATACATACATCAACATACATGACATATGTTGATCACATAGGCATTAAGCCAAATCCTTTCACTAGGGAGTTGCCCCAATCAAAACAGGCGTACACCCACGACGGATAGTCATGGCAAGCAGGAATCCAAATTCCATATTCATTCAGTCATTTCCACAAACACATGGGCCACACATTTTAATATAAGTAGTGTATATTGGCCGTGGCATGATTTAGGGCAAATCCTTTCGTCAAAGGGGTATCGCCAATACAACAATCATAAATCTATGACAATTAGTCATGGCGAGCACGAATGAGAATTCTATACTCATTCGGTCATTTTCACAAACACTTAGAATACACTATTTTAACATACATAGTGTATATTAGCAAAAAACATGTATTAGGACGAACCCTTTCACCAAACAAGTATTTTATCCACATATAATATATTAATACAGCAAATAATCATGGCAAACACATTTCCAAAATTTATACGTATACGGTACTTTCTACAGATACCTAGAGTACGTAAAATTCCATATTCTCCATCTTTAATCGAAACGGAAAACAGACAGCACTTTGTACATGTGCAATTGCATGCAGATCATGAATCTATCATTATCTGACATTGAAAGCGTTGAAAACCATAACCTATACACCTAAAGTCCGCACCTTTTGTCGTAAAATCGTAACGAAGTCGATAGGTTTGCTAAGCTTTCGTATACGGCAGTTTGATAACCTATAGAATGAAATAGGTTAGCTATTTCATAACCTACAACCTATACAACCCCAAAACATATTAGGGTTAGGGTTTCTTACCTAATAACGAAGTCGGAAGCGCCGGAAAAGCGATTAGAACGAGGCGGTTAAACACGTATAGCAGAAGGGAAGCATTGCAGGGAGATGCGTCCACTTCACTCTCACTTTCTCTCTCTTTTCTCTCTCTGTTCCTAGAGTTTTTCTCAAATTCGGATGACTGAAATGAGAGAGGGTTTAAGGTCCTTATATAACCCCAAATCTCACCAAAACAGACTCCAGGTCAAGGTATACTTAGGTTATAACCAAAGTGGTCCTGTTTCAGCTCAACGGAGGACTTCTGGCGGGCTTCTTTGAGCCAAAGGTCGGACTTAAGCTCACTAACACTGGATTTAGGTACCATTAAGTTTTCGTTTTAGTCGGATTCCCAGATCACGCGTGGCGGACCAGTTTCAGTTCAACGGTCAGTGGATCTCGATCGGAGATTCCGAGTACATGGATATGTTTATGAAATTTCTCCTCATCCGAGGGTGTAATTTGGTCTGATTCTGACGGTCAGGTTGCTTAATACTGATCCGCAAGCGAGACGTGCCAGATTACTATTTAAGATATTTTATTTGAAAAGAAAATCAAGTATTTTCACACTCCTCGCTCTAGACTCAAGGGAACAGTCGTGGGACACTGTCTGGATTTGATTTCCAAGATGGTTGTCAAGCCCAACAAGGCGGTCCTAATTCCTTAACTTGGTAATATTCGGACTTCCGACGTGCGGTCCAGATTTGATACGGAGTTTCAAAATGCTCCCGAGAGCAGCCGGATAATGAGATTGATCCTAGATTTTAGGGTACCCTAGCGTCAATGATTCTACAAGTTTTGGGTCTTGCAGATCGTATTTAAAGTGATTGGTGGTAATTTCACAGGTACTCTAGTTTAACACTGGCTAATTCTCGTCTAATTTCTAAGGATTTAGTCCTGAGTAATTTCTGTCTGAGGTGGTACCTGAGCCTTTGTAGTTTGTATATAAAGTGATCCAAGTTATACTACTTGGCTAGTTTAAGATAGTGTCTAGGATGAAAGTACTTAGAAAAATTGAAAGAACAAGGTGGTGAAGGGTGGGATTTGTGAAGGAAATGGGTTAAGGAGCGAGTTTAGACTGTGAGATTCAGTTATGACAAGTTAATAAGGTGTTAGGATTGACCCATTGCCTAAGGACGTCTAATCCCAGGTTGGCAAAAATCCGGGATGTTACAATCTACCCCCCTTAAAACAAAATTTTGTCCCCAAAATTGGCTAAGGGTAATAAGGAAAGATTTACTTATTTCTTTTGCCTAATTTGTATTGATTTCTAGTTTCTACTCGTGGTAGGGTATATACTAGCCTGGTTCATTTTAGTCTACCCCCCTTAAAACTTATTTCTTTATCCATTTCCCATACCCTGATGGTTTGTTACAATTTATTTCTTTGCTTATTTGGAGTCTTGACGACAATCCCCAATTATTTAGAGTAAGTTAGCTGTTTTCATTGTTTGACCAACACGGAGAGACGGTTGTAGTGGGCTTGCTCCCGATACATCGATCATCTACCGGGACAGGGTAGAAAGCTCATCATATCCCTTCCGAATCCTGGTGGATCCTGATCCTCTGTTCGGCCAAGCAGTGAGTCCATTGGTAGTCGCCTAGGATTGAGAATTGGGTCAAGCCGCGAATGTTTTGCAGTTGTATATTTCAGTAACTCCGTAGTCCGATCACTCTAGAAACGTAGGGAATGTCCATCATTGAAAGGCTCAAATTGTCTATGTCTAAGGTTTCCCTTTAGGTCTTAGTCTAAGAGAGTCCTTGTTATTATCTATGTCCAAGGAAATGGTGAATCAAATCTTACTAGATCATCCTAAAACTGTTTCTCATAGTAGAATTTGCTAGGGCTTCTATAATATTCGTTTTCAACGAGCACAGTTTCGATCCTGGGCCAGTGGGGTAGGGTCCACCACGCTTTTGCTGCGCCACCCAGATCAAAGAGGCATATTGATTTGACCTAGCTACATCTATCGATCTCTGGCATTCTCTAATGTAACCGGTAGTCTAGTCTTAATTTAGGAGTAGTGGAAATCCATAGGTGTAGTCCAAAGTCTATGCTCATACGCTAGATGATTTCACATCATTTCTATTACAAGAAGGTTTTATCACTTAGGGTCAAAGTTGCCTAATTGGAACTGAGTTGAACGGACTTAAATTTAACTACTCTCGAGCACTTCACACATGCTCATACCAGCTAAGAGGGTCCTAAGGTTGACATTATTAATTTGTTGGATTTCCTATATGGTCACGTTTGTCGAAATCTAGGAGCATCGCCCTAGGTCCAAAACTCCAAGGGCCTATTGTCTTAAATAGGACTGCATTGCTAATCTCACTTCGGGATTGGAAATTGCATGTTTGGTAGGAGGCTGGGTGGGACAAAAATTAATTTTATAGGCTTTGGAAAATGAGTTTTGTGTGGGAAAGTGTGAGATGGGATTTTCAAATCCCAGGATGAGAAATTTCTAAGTGTTATTTGAAAGGAAACCCGGGATATACTTTTCATTGCATACATTTCAAACATGGCATTAGAAAACATGGGATACACCCAATCTAGGGACCATATCATACACATACATTTATTGTTAATTATACAATTCTATCCACCTAACTCACCTAATGCAGTTGGCCGAACGGGCCCTAAACGTCCTCAAACCTCTAAAACATTCTACCAACTACTACACCCATCAACATGAAGACAAAAAAATCCAAAGACGACAACTCATGCAAACTACAAGACAACATTGTGGATGATTTGGCCTCCAAGAAAACGGTCGTACAAGCTCGGATAGAGCCATGGAAAAGTGAAGAAAAGGGAGGAAAGGGACTGGAGAGTTGGTTCTCCATGAACTTAAACCTCAACAGGGATTGTAAAGGCCCCAAAAGACAGGGTTTGAAGAAAGGAAATGAAGAAGTAGGATGGGTTGAGAGCTTACATGGTTTGAGCATCAAACGGGGGGTGTAGGAGCTCAAATGAGAGAGAATAAAGAGGATAGGAGGATAGGTAAAGAGAGTTCGAATGTGTGGCGAAGGTGGTGTACGAAAATGAAGGAAGAAGAGGTTGAAGGGGCGATTTCTTCGAAAAATCAGAAGTTTTGTGGAGAAAGGCGAGATTGGAGGGGTAGTTTGTGAAGGAGGTAAGGGTTTGGGGGGTTTCAATGGATAGGACACACATCAGGGGGTCCCACAACCCCCAAACACGATCGGCCCGACCGGCTTGCCCGGCCGGGTCAGAAACCCGGCGAGGCCTCGCTGACCGGGCGAGGGCCTCGCCGACCAATTGTCTAGATTTCGAGGGGGGGCCATGGACGAGACCCTTCTGTCCCCTAGGTCCCAAAAAATCCTGGGTCCCACCCTGTGCACCCCTAGATTAACGTAGGTAGGCCCCCGACCCTGATTCGCTTAATTTCGGGTAGTTTCGGGCAATTTCAGATGTATCTTACAATATGGAATGAGTTATCTGACGTAAAATATATGATTTTGGGGTAGAACGATCTAATGAAGCCAACTAACCCTACTATACTAGGTTATGCAGCCCGAAATTACGAAAAAACCGCCCGATTGACGGTCGTTTCTCTGTTTCAATTTCGTTTTACTAAAAATAGTAGTTTTAGTTTGATTACTCTTCATCCGTTGGGCTTTAGGAGTTACGCCCATTGCGAAAAGAGCTTGGAATAATTAGGAGAACAGTTTGGTGAAGCCAAATAGGGCACTTACTATTTTTGGCCGAAAACCTTGCACACTAGTAGACATCACATCACGACCGTATAATAAGTCGCGAATTCTAGGAGTTTTAGTTGTAGTTTGTTTCTGATTTCTTTCCCATTAATTGGTATCCCTATTTAAAGGGTTGTGAACTCATTTTTTTTTCTTTTTTCATTCATTAATCAATTTCGAATTTATTAGAATTTATTTATATTTTCTGCTTTCTTTGCTCGTAGATTCGAGAAGTCTCTGTGAGGAGTCCGGAGAAGCTCCGAGGATTCGGAGTAGTTATCCTCATCATGTTTATTCCGTATTCTACCGATTTTCAATAGTTGGGATGAGGTGGATTATGATTTAGACCCATCGTTTGACGGTCTAGAAGTGTTCCGGGATCATTTCATGCAATCATCGAGGCCTATGGGTCCAATCTTTACGGTTGATCTCATCCAAATGTGCTATTTGGCGAAATTGGAAAACCTAAGCCTGTTTCTATATTACGTCGCTCCCTCCTAAGTCAGAGTACGTCAGTGTGCATCGTGTGACCATATCCCAAGTCCGGTTTAATCCAAATCATGCTCTGATACCAACTGTAACACCCTGAAAATCGGGGGTCGAGCATAAACTCAACTCCCGAGTTCCAACGCATCACTTATGCAACAAAATGAATGATGATTGAATGTTATCTGTATTAGTGCATTGAACATGAGTGAGATTAAGCCAAAACAACATATCATACTCCAGAGACAGTTAAATTTGCAAGCGAAAGACTATGATAGATATATAAAATATATAAACTGTGGTGAGTCTCCAGAGTGTGATAATGTTACCAGGTTAATTCATTACAAGTACAATTTCAAATTATACCCAGTTGTGGAAGTGTAATGTCTTCTATCCCAAACACATAGCCCCATCAATGCAATACTAGGACTTCATAGACCTGTCAGAGAGCTACATGTAGGAAAACTCCTCCTCAACATCATAGTAGTAGTCCGGCTCTGCTTCATAAGCATCGCCATCACTTGAAACTCAACAAACCTGGTTGGTGTGTACAACATCGTCCCGTAACGTGGGAGTGAGTGATCAACTCAGTGGAACAGTAAAGCATAGGTTAACATGTTATCAATTCAGTCAAGCAGTAATGATAAAGCAGTAAAATCAAACCATTCTAACTACTCTTATTTAATGCAAGTATGAAATGACATGATGTATGCCCTTGCCAAACCACCCTCATGCGACACCATCTTACGTTCGCGAATGCGTTCATCCCTCAGTGCTCCACATCTACCAGGCACATGCAGTGCGATGATGAGCATGATTACCGAGTATTTTGTCCATTTTAAACAGTAGTATTGGGAAACTAAGGTACCTCCCTTGTATCATTCCCAAACATGATCCATTCTCGTCAATCCTAGTTAATCTCATATGATGGTGTGTTTCTAGGTCGCTGCAAAGGCTGCCAGGGCTGTTACGCACAAAGGTTACACCACTCCCCCATCACCTTTTTAACGGTTCATCACTATACAGACACAGGCCTAGTTCATACTCTATACACTGCGGCAACACTCGTCGCCTCACTGTAAATTCAGAGTATGCTCGAGGTCACTACAAAGGGCTGTCAGGGTTGTTATGCACAAAGGTTACACCGCTCCCCCATCACCTTATCAATGTAGGCCGACATCACGAATATAGTGTCCCATACCACCATAATTGGCTCACGAGTCTGGTTGCTCACTGGTCACTATGGGGAGGCACGTGGCCCCAGCGTAGGCCGACGGCTCGACCACGGTGTCCCATACCACCATGCCCGGCTCATGAGTCTTAGCGGATCGAGGTACCATGGTTAAAAGGGATTTCATTGGTAAGTTTGGTACCCTAGGTTCAAGCAGTAGCATCCAAACATGGTGAACATACATTAGACAGATCGGGTTACTTGACGAGCTCGGCTAGCTCGAGCGCACAACAAGTTGAACGATATGAAGCGCATAAGCACTTCGTGTGGCCAACCACTATCGCCACCGAAGTGCGACTCGGGTTCATCGAACACATCTCACGTGGCAAATGAAACTCCGCCACGAATTCGATCCCGTTACCGACTGCCTGGACTATACAGTAGCCCTAATCACATTCAATTACAGAATAGTTAAAGCGGTAATGGATCAAGATTTCAAATCATACAATCAGAGTCTGATATTATCCGTTTAAGGCTGCCAGGGCTGTTGCACGCACTAGTTGCTCCACTCCCCCATCACCCATGACGGATCATATAATGTAAACATGAATTTAAACATATGCATTACATAGATAAAATCATACAATCAATTGAGCATGTTATGAAGTACAACATAAGCATGAGTTTGAACATATTCAATTCCTAATCACACAAATATCTAAAGAAATCATACACATAGTTAAAGAAGTTGAGAATCATATCTCAACACCCTTAAACATTACAATTTACTAACTACTACTCATTCAGACATTTCAACAAACACTTTAAAATACATACATCAACATACATGACATATGTTGATCACATAGGCATTAGGCCAAATCCTTTCACTAGGGAGTTGCCCCAATCAAAACACGCATACACCCACGACGGATAGTCATGGCAAGAAGAATCCAAGTTCCATATTCATTCAGTCATTTCCACAAACACATGGGCCACACATTTTAATATAAGTAGTGTATATTGGCCGTGGCGTGATTTAGGACAAATCCTTTCGTCAAAGGGGTATCGCCAATACAACAATCATAAATCCATGACAATTAGTCATGGCGAGAAGGAATGAGAATTCTATACTCATTCGGTCATTTTCACAAACACTTAGAATACACTATTTTAACATACATAGTGTATATTAGTAAAAACATGTATTAGGGCGAACCCTTTTGCCAAACAAGTATTTTATCCATATATAATATATTAATACAGCAAATAATCATGGCAAACACATTTCCAAAATTTATACGTATACGGTACTTTCTACAGATACCTAGAGTATGCAAAATTCCATATTCTTCATCTTTAATCGAAACGGAAAACAGACAGCACTTTGTACATGTGCAATTGCATGCAAATCATGAATCTATCATTATCTGACATTGAAAGCGTTGAAAACCATAACCTATACACCTAAAGTCCGCACCTTTTGTCGTAGAATCGTAATGAAGTCGATAGGTTTGCTAAGCTTTCGTATACGGCAGTTTGGTAACCTATAGAACGAAATAGGTTAGCTATTTCATAACCTACAACCTATACAACTCCAAAACAGATTAGGGTTAGGGTTTCTTACCTAGAAACGAAGTCGGAAGCACCGGGAAAGCGATTAGAACGAGGCGGTTAAACACGTATAGAAGTAGGGAAGCATTGCGGGGATATGCTCCCACTTCACTCTCACTTTCTCTCTCTTTTCCTAGGGTTTTTCTCAAATTCGGATGGCTGAAATGAGAGAGGGTTTAAGGTCCGTATATAACCCTAAATCTCACCAAAACAGACTCCAGGTCAAGGTATACTTAGGTTATAACCAAAGTGGTCCTATTTCAGCTCAATGGAGGACTTCTGGCGGGCCTCTTTGAGCCAAAGGTCGGACATAAGCTCACTAACACTGGATCTAGGTACCATTAAGTTTTTGTTTCGGTCGGATTCCCAGATCACGCGTGGCGGACCAGTTTCAGTTCAACGGTCAGTGGATCTCGATCGGAGATTCCGAGTACATGGATATGTTTATGAAATTTCTCCTCATCCGAGGGTGTAATTTGGTCTGATTCTGACGGTCAGGTTGCTTAATACTGATCCGCAAATGAGACGTGCAAGATTACTATTTGAGATATTTTATTTGTAAAGAAAATCAAGTATTTTCACACCCCTCGCTCCGGACTCAAGCGAATAGTCCTGGGACACTGTCTGGATTTGATTTCCGAGATGGTTGTCAAGCCCAACAAGGCGGTCCTAATTCCTTAACTTGGTATTATTCGGATTTCTGACGTGCAGTCCAGATCTGATAAGGAGTTTCGAGATGCTCCCAAGAGCAGCCGGGTAATGAGATTGATCCTAGATTTTAGGGTACCCTAGCGTCAATGATTCTACAAGTTTTGGGTCTTGCAGATCGTATTTAAAGTGATTGGTAGTAATTTCACAGGTACTCTAGTTTAACACTGGCTAATTCTCGTCTAATTTCTAAGGATTTAGTCCTGAGTAATTTCTGTCTGAGGCGGTTCCTGAGCCTTTGTAGTTTGTATATAAAGTGATCCAAGTTATACTACTTGGCTAGTTTAAGATAGTGTCTAGGATGAAAGTACTTAGAAAAATTGAAAGAACAAGGTGGTGAAGGGTGGGATTTGTGAAGGAAATGGGTTAAGGAGCGATTTTAGACTGTGAGATTCTGTTTTGACAAGTTAATAAGGTGTTAGGATCGACCCATTGCCTAAGGACGTCTAATCCCAGGTTGGCAAAAATCCGGGATGTTACAATCTACCCCCCTTAAAACAAAATTTCGTCCCCGAAATTGGCTAAGGGTAATTAGGAAAGATTTACTTATTTCTTTTGCCTAATTTTTATTGATTTCGAGTTTCTACGCGTGGTAGGGTATATACTAGCCTGGTTCATTTTTGTCTACCCCCCTTAAAACTTATTTCTTTATCCATTTCTCATACCCTGATGGTTTGCTACAATTTATTTCTTTACTTATTTGGAGTCTTGACGACAATCCCCAATTATTTAGAGTAAGTTAGCTGTTTTCATGGTTTGACCAACATGGAGAGACGGTTGTAGTGGGCTTGCTCCCGATACATCGGTCATCTACCGGGCCAGGGTAGAAAGCTCATCGTATCCCTTCCGAATCCTGGTGGATCCTGATCCTCTTCTCGGCCAAGCAGTGAGTCCATTGGTAGTCACCTAGGATTGAGAATTGGGTCAATCCGCGAATGTTTCGCAGTTGTATATTTCAGTAACTCCGTAGTCCGATCACTCAAGAAATGTAGGGATTGTCCATCATTGAAAGGCTCAAATTGTCTATGTTTAAGGTTGCCCTTTAGGTCTTAGTCTAAGAGAGTCCTTGTTATTATCTATGTCCAAGGAAATGGTGAATCAAATCTTACTAGATCATCCTAAAACTGTTTCTCATAGTAGAATTTGTTAGGGCTTCTATAATGTTCGTATTCAATGAGCACAGTTTCGATCCTGGGCCAGTGGGGTAGGGTCCACCACACTTTCGTTGCGCCACCCAGATCAAAGAGGTGTATTGATTTGACCTAGCTACATCTATCGGTCTTTGGCATTCTCTATTGTAACCGGTAGTCTAGTCTTAATTTAGGAGTAGTGGAAATCCATAGGTGTAGTCCAAAGTCTATGTTCATACGCTAGATGATGTCACATCATTTCTATTACAGGAAGGTTTTATCACTTAGGGTCAAAGTTGCCTAATTAGAACTGAGTTGAACGGACTTAAATTTAACTACTCTCGAGCACTTCACACATGCTCATACCAGCTAAGAGGGTCCTAAGGTTCACATTATTAATTTGTTGGATTTACTATACGGTCACGTCTGTCGAAATCTAGGAGCATCGTTCTAGGTCCAAAACTCCAAGGGCCTATTGTCTTAAATGGGACTGCATTGCTAATCTCACTTCGGGATTGGAAATGGCATGTTTGGGAGGAGGGTGGGTGGGATAAAAATTAATTTTATAGGCTTTGGAAAATGAGTTTTATGTGGGAAAGCGTGAGATGGGATTTCCAAATCCTAGGATGAGAAATTTCTAAGTGTTATTTGAAAGGAAACCCGAGATATACTTTTCATTGCATACATTTCAAACATGGCATTATAAAACATGGGATACACCCAATCTAGGGACCATATCATACACATACATTTATTGTTACTTATACAATTCTATCCACCTAACTCACCTAATGCAGTTGGCTGAACGGGCCCTAAACATCCTCAAACCTCTAAAACATTCTACCAACTACTACACCCATCAACTTGAAGACAAAAAAACATCCAAAGACGGTAACTCATGCAAACTACATGTAATGCCCTGAAAATCGGGGGTCGAGTATAACTCAACTCCCGAGTTCCAACGCATCACTTATGCAACATAAATAGTGCTGATTAAATGTTGTCTGTGTTAGAACAATAAACATGAGTGAGATTATACCAAAAATAGTAATTCATACTCCAGATCATTAGTATAAAGGCAAGCGGAGGACTGAACTACATATACATGTATGTAATGAAACAAAAATCATTTTGTTCTCCAGAGTATGAATCTATCTGAGTTACCATATACATATATTCGTTTGAGAACAAAATGTCAAAAATAATCTAAGGAGTGAACCCTGCAAATCCCGTCAGTCCGGCAGCCTAGTCGAAGCCGCCATAGAACTGCATATAAGAGAACTCCTCCTAGTCCTCGTCATAATCAGGCTCCGCCTCCTGAGTCGTCGGCTCGTCTAAACCTGAGACAGAGTCTGGTTGGAGTGCGCGACACCGTCCCGTAACGTGGGAGTGAGTAGCTAACTCAGTGGAACAATAAAGCATAGGTTAACATGTTATCAACACAGTCAAGCAGTAATGATAAAGCAGTAAAATCAAACACTCCTAGCTACTCTTATTAATGCAAGTATGGATGCAGGTATGATGGATGCCCTTACTGACATACTCCCTCATGCGACACCATCTCGCGTTCGCGGCATGCTTTCATCCCTCAGTGCTCTACATCTTCCAGGCACATGCAATGCATGATGAGCATGATTACCAAGTTTTTAGTTATTTCATTTCAAACAGCAGGATTGGGAAACTAAGGTACCTCCCTTATATCATTCACAAACATGATCCATTCTAGGGTCGTCAGTTCTAGTTAATATCAGACGATGATGTATTTTCTAGGTCACTGCAGAGGCTGCCAGGGCTGTTACGCACAAAGGTTACACCACTCCCCCATCACCCCTTAAACGATTCATCACAATACAGAAACAGGCCTAGTTCATACTCTATATGCAGCGGAAAACCCTAAGGCGCACTGCGATTTCAGAGTATGCTAAAGGGCTGTCAGGGCTGTTACGCACAAAGGTTGCACCGCTCCCCCATCACCTTATCAATGTAGGCCGACAGCATGAATATAGTGTCCCATACCACCATAATCGGCTCACGAGTTTGGTTGCTCACTGGTCACTACGGGGAGGCACTTGGCGCCAGCGTAGGCCGACACCTCGACCACGGTGTGTCATACCACCATGCCCGGCTCATGAGTCTTAGCGGATCGAGGTACCATGGTTAACGGGATTCTCACTGGTAAGTTTGGTACCCTAGGTTCAAGCATTAGCGACCAAACATGGTGAACATATATAAGACACACAGGTTATTTGACGTGCTCGGCTAGCTTGAACGCACAACAAGTTGAGCGATATGAAGCACAGAAGCACTTCGTGTGGCCAACCACTATCGCCAACCGAAGTACGACACGGGTTCGCCAAACATATCATGTGTGGCGAGATGAATCTCAACCACGATCTCAAGTCTGCCGGATGTCTGGACTATGGACATAGTCCCAAGCTCAATCAATTCTCAACCACAACATGTGGAGTAAAGCATGATAAACAAAGTAATTCAAGCACACTAGCAAGCATGTCATGAAGCATATTATAAAGCATGTTATGAAATAAGTTAAAGCATGTTAAAAAGCATGTTATAGAGCACTACACAAATAGGGATACAAATACATATATGTCATAAGTGAGTGGTTAGAGTAAACAACCACATGGAGGGAATCATACGTGACTCTAAGGTAGTTGAGAACCCCATCTTAGCACCTACCTAAGGCACTAACATCTAAGCACTTACACCCACCAGCAATTTCACAAACTCTTAGAGTGCACTATTTCAACATACATGACGTATGTTAGTAAAATATGTACTAGGGCTGTCCTTTCACCAAACTAGTATTTTATCCATATAAATCATAGTCACACAGCAAATAATCATGACAATTACATCTCCAAAATTTATACATATGCGGTATTTTCTAGAATACACAATTTCAACATACATCGTGTATACAAGCAAACATGTATTACGGCGATTCCTTTCGTCAAATAGGTATTTTATCCATATACTATATAATCATACAACAATTAATCATGGAAAACACATTTCCAAAATGTGTACGTATACGGTATTTCTACGTATACCTAGATATGTAAAATTCCATATTTTGCATCTTTAATCGAAACAGGAAACGGAAAGCACTTTGTACATATGCAAATACATGCAGATCATGAATCTATCATTATCTGACATTGAAATCATTGAAAATCGTAACCTATACACCTAAAGTCCTCACCTTGCACCTTGGAATCACAACAGATCAGCAAGGTTTGATGGGCTTCCGTATTCGGCAGTTTTATAGCCTAAAGAACGAAACCGGTTAGCTATTTCATAACCTATAACCTTCACGCTCCCAAACAGATCTAGGGTTAGGGTTTCTTACCTTAAAATAGCGTCGGTATTGCTAGGAAAACGTCAAGGAAGGGGTGGTGTAGTCCGTGTGGTGGTTGAAAGCAGTAGGAGGAAGATTCTCCCACAAATCTCAAGCCTTCTCTCTCTTTTTCCTCTCTTCTCCTTAGGGTTTTATCCCAAATTCGTATGGCTGTGAGAGGGGCTGCCCTAAGGTCCTTATATAGCCTAAAAACTCTCCGGAATAGACTTATGTTCAAGGTATACTTATATTGTAAGCAAATCAGCGTTGTTCCAGCTCAAAAGAGGGTTTTTGGCGGCCCTCATTGAGCCAAACGTTGGACTTAAGCTCACAACCCATGGATTTAGGTGGGGTTATGTTTTCGTCTCGGTCGGAATCTCAGATCATGCGTGGCAGACCATTTTCAGTTCAACGGTCAGTGAGCCTCGATCCGAAATTCCAAGTACATGTAAATGTTCCTGAAATTTTTCCTGATCCGAGGGTGTAATTTGGTCTGATTCTGACGGTCTGGTTGCTTATAAAATGTACGTAAGCGATATGTGCCAGATCACTATTCAAGATATTTATTTTGTAAAGAAAACAAAGGTTTTTACACTCCCTCGCTCCGGACTCGAGCGAACGGCCGTGGGACATCGTCTGGACTTGATTTCCGAGATGGTTGTCAAGCCCAGCGAGGCGGTCCTAATTCCTTAACTTCATATTATTCGGACTCCCGATGTGCGGTCTAAACCTGATACGGAGTTTCAATTCGTTCCCGAGAGCAGTCGGGTAATGATTTTGATCCTAAACTTTAGGGTAACCTAGAGTCAATGATTTTACAAGTTTTGGGTCTTGCAGACCGTATTTAAAGCGATTCCATCAGATTTCATGGCTAATCTAGTTTAGCACTTAGTTAACTTCGTTAAATTTCTAAAGGATTTAATCCTAAGTGATTTTTGGTCGAGGTGATACTCGAGCCCTTGTACGGAAATTTACGGGTTGTTACACTACAAGACAACATTGTGGATGATTTGGCCTCCAAGAAAACGGTCGTACAAGCTCAGATAGAGCCATGGAAAAGTGAAGAAAAGGGAGGAAAGGGACTGGAGAGTTGGTTCTCCACAAACTTGAACCTTAACAGGGATTGTAAAGGCCCCAAAAGACAGGGTTTGAAGAAAGGAAATGAAGAAGTAGGATGGGTTGAGAGCTTACACGGTTTGAGCTTCAAACGGGGGGTGTAGGAGCTCAAATGAGAGAGAATAAAGAGGATAGGAGGATAAGTAAAGAGAGTTCGAATGTGTGGCGAAGGTGGTGTACGAAAATGAAGGAATAAGAGGTTGGAGGGGCGATTTCTTCGCAAAATCAGAAGTTTTGTGAGAAAGGAGAGCTTGGAGGGGTAGTTTGTGAAGGAGGTAAGGGTTTGGGGGAGTTTCAATGGATGTGACACACATCAGGGGGGTCCTACAACCCCCAAACACGATCGGCCCAACTGGCCCGCCCGGCCGGGCCCGAAACCAGGCGAGGCCTCGCCGACCAGGAGAGGGCCTCACCGACCAATGGTCCAGATTTCGAGGGGGGTCCCATGGACGAGACCCTCCTGTCCCCTAGGCCCCAAAAAACCCTGGGTCCCACCCTGGGTACCCCTAGATTAACGTGGGTAGGCCCCCGACCCCGATTCGCTCAATTTCGGGTAGTTACGGGCAATTTCGGACGTATCTTACAATCTGGAATGAGTTATCTGACGTAAAATATATGATTTTGGGGTAGAACGAGCTAATGAAGCCAACCAACCCTACTATGCCAGGTTGCGTAGCCCAAAATTGTGAAAAAACCCCCCGATTGACGGTCGTTTCCCTGTTTCAATTTCATTTTACTAAAAATAGTAGTTTTAGTTTGATTACTCTTCATCCGTTGGGCTTTAGGAGTTACTCCCATTGCGAAAATAGCTTAGAATAATTAGGAGAACAGTTTGGTGAAGCCAAATAGGACACTTACTATTTTTGGCCGAAAACCTTGCACACTAGTAGACATCACGACCGTATAGTAAGTCGCGAATTCTAGGAGTTTTAGTTGTAGTTTGTTTCTGATTTCTTTCCCATTACTTGGTATCCCTATTTAAAGGGTTGTGAACTCTTTTTTTTCTTTTTTCATTCGTTAATCAATTTTGAATTTATTAGAATTTATTTCTATTTCTGCTTTCTTTGCTCGTAGATTCGAGAAGTCTCTGTGAGGAGTCCGGAGAAGCTCCGAGGATTCGGAGTAGTTATCCTCATCACGTTTATCCCGTATTCTACCGATTTTCGACAGTTGGGATGAGGTGGATTGTGATTAAGACCCGTCGTTTGACGGTCTAGAAGTGTTCCGGGATCATTTCATGCAATCATCGAGGCCTATGGGTCCAATCTCTACGGTTGATCTCATCCAAATGTGCTATTTGGCGAAATTGGAAAACCTAAGTCTGTTTCTACATTCCGTCACTCCCTCCTAAGTCAGAGTGCGTCAGTGTGCGTCGTACGACTATAACCCACGTCCGGTTTAATCCAAATCATGCTCTGATACCAACTGTAATACCCTGAAAATCGGGGGTCGAGCATAAACTCAACTCCCGAGTTCCAACCCATCACTTATGCAACAAAATGAATGATGATTGAATGTTGTCTGTATTAGTGCATCGAACATGAGTGAGATTAAGCCAAAACATCATATCATACTCCAGAGACAGTTAAATTTGCAAGCAGAAGACTATGATAGATATGTAAAATATATAAACTGTGGTGAGTCTCCAGAGTGTGATAATGTTACCAGGTTAATTCATTACAAGTACAATTTCAAATTATACCCAGTTGTGGAAGTGTAATGTCTTCTATCCCAATCACATAGCCCGTCAATGCAATACCAGGTCTTTATAGACCTGTCAGAGAGCTACATGTAGGAGAACTCCTCCTCAACATCATAGTAGTAGTCCGGCTCTGCTTCATAAGCATCGTCATCACCTGAAACTCAACAAATCTGGTTGGTGTGTACAACACCGTCCCGTAACGTGGGAGTGAGTGATCAACTCAGTGGAACAATAAAGCATAGGTTAACATGTTATCAATTCAGTCAAGCAGTAATGATAAAGCAGTAAAATCAAACAATTCTAACTACTCTTATTTAATGCAAGTACAAAATGACATGATGTATGCCCTTGCCAAACCACCCTCATACGACACAATCTTACATTCGCGAATGTGTTCATCCCTCAGTGCTCCACATCTACCAGGCACATGCAGTGCGATGATGAGCATGATTACCGAGTAATTATTAGTCCATTTCAAATAGCAGTATTAGGAAACTAAGGTACCTCCCTTGTATCATTCCCAAACATGATCCATTTTAGGGTCGTCAATCCTAGTTAATCTCATACGATGGTGTGTTTCTAGGTCACTGCAAAGGCTGTCGGGGCTATTACGCATAGAGGTTACACCAGTCCCCCATCACCTTTTTAACGGTTCATCACTATACAGACACAGGCCTAGTTCATCCTCTATACACTGCGGCAACACTCGTCGCCTCACCGCAAATTCAGAGTATGCTAGAGGTCACTACAAAGGGCTGGCAGGGCTGTTACACACAAAGGTTACACCGCTCCCCCATCACCTTATCAATGTAGGGCGACAACACGAATATAGTGTCCCATACCACCATAATCGGCTCACGAGTCTGGTTGCTCACTGGTCACTACGGGGAGGCACGTGGCCCTAGCATAGGCCGACAGCTCGACCACGGTGTCCCATACCACCATGCCCGGCTCATGAGTCTTAGCGGATTGTGGTAGCATGGTTAAAAGGGATTTCACTGGTAAGTTTAGTACCCTAGGTTCAAGCAGTAGTGTCCAAACATGGTGAACATACATTAGACAGATCGGGTTACTTGATGAGCTCGGCTAGCTCGAGCGCACAACAAATTAAACGATATGAAGCGCATAAGCACTTCGTGTGGCCAACCACAATCGCCAACTGAAGTACGACTCGGGTTCGTCGAACACATCTCACGTGGCAAATGAAACTGCGCCACGAATTCGATCCCGTTACCGACTGCTTGGACTATACAATAGCCCCAATCACATTCAATTACAGAATAGTTAAAGCAATAATGGATCAAGATGTCAAATCATACAATCAAAGTCTGATATTATCCGTTTAGGGCTGCCAAGGCTGTTGCACACACTCGTTGTTCCACTCCCCCATCACCCATGACAGATCATATAACGTAAACATGAATTTAAACATATGCATCACATAGATAAAATCATACAATCAATTGAGCATGTTATGAAGTACAACATAAGCATGAGTTTATACATATTCAATTCCTAATCACACACATATCTAAAAAAATCATACACATAGTTAAAGAAGTTGAGAATCATATCTCAACACCCTTAAACATTACAATTTACTAACTACTACTCATTCAGACATTTCAATAAACACTTTAAAATATATACATCAACATACATGACATATGTTGATCACATAGGCATTAGGCCAAATCCTTTCACTAGGGAGTTGCCCCAATCAAAACACGCGTACACCCAAGACGGATAGTCATGGCAAGCAGGAATCCAAGTTCCATATTCATTCAGTCATTTCCACAAACACATGGGCCACACATTTTAATATAAGTAGTGTATATTGGTCGTGGCGTGATTCAGGGCAAATCCTTTCGTCAAAGGGGTATCGCCAATACAACAATCATAAATCCATGACAATTATTCATGGCGACCACGAATGAGAATTCTATACTCATTCGGTCATTTTCACAAACACTTAGAATACACTATTTTAACATACATAGTGTATATTAGAAAAACATGTATTAGGCGAACCCTTTCGCCAAACAAGTATTTTATCCATATATAATATATTAATACAGCAAATAATCATGGCAAACACATTTCCAAAATTTATACGTATACGGTACTTTCTACAGATACCTAGAGTATGTAAAATTCCATATTCTTCATCTTTAATCGAAACGAAAAACAGACAGCACTTTGTACATGTGCAATTGCATGCAGATCATGAATCTATCATTATCTGACATTGAAAGCATTGAAAACCATAACCTATACACCTAAAGTACGCACCTTTTGTCGTAGAATCGTAACGAAGTCGATAGGTTTGCTAAGCTTTCGTATACGGCAGTTTGGTAACCTATAGAACGAAATAGGTTAGCTATTTCATAACCTACAACCTATACAATCCCAAAACAGATTAGGGTTAGGGTTTCTTACCTAGAAACGAAGTCGGAAGCGCCGGGAAAGCAATTAGAACGAGGCGGTTAAACACGTATAGTAGCAGGGAAGCATTGCAGGGAGATGCTCCCACTTCACTCTCACTTTCTCTCTCTTTTCTCTCTCTTTTCCTAGGATTTTTCTCAAATTCGGATGGCTGAAATGAGAGAGGGTTTAAGGTCCTTATATAACCCCAAATCTCACCAAAACAGACTTCAGGTCAAGGTATACTTAGGTTATAACCAAAGTGGTCCCGTTTCAGCTCAACGGAGGACTTTTGACAGGCCTCTTTGAGCCAAAGGTCGGACTTAAGCTCACTAACACTGGATTTAGGTACCATTAAGCTTTCGTTTCAGTTGAATTCCCAGATCATGCGTGGCGGACCAGTTTTAGTTCAACGGTCAGTGGATCTTGATTGGAGATTCCGAGTACATTGATATGTTTATGAAATTTCTCCTGATCCGAGGGTGTAATTTGGTCTGATTCTGACGGTCAGGTTGCTTAATACTGATCCGCAAGCAAGACGTGCCAGATTACTATTTGAGATATTTTATTTGTAAAGAAAATCAAGTATTTTCACACACCTCGCTCCGGACTCAAGCGAACAGTCGTGGGACACTGTCTATATTTGATTTCCGAGATGGTTGTCAAGCCCAACAAGGCGGTCCTAATTCCTTAACTTGGTATTATTCGGACTTCCGACGTGCGGTCTAGATCTGATACGGAGTTTCGAGATGCTTCCAAGAGCAGCCAGGTAATGAGATTGATCTTAGATTTTATGGTACCCTAGCGTCAATGATTCTACAAATTTGGGTCTTTCAGATCATATTTAAAGTGATTGGTGGTAATTTCACAGGTACTCTAGTTTAACACTGGCTAATTCTCATCTAATTTCTAAGGATTTAGTCCTGAGTAATTTCTGTCTGAGGCGGTACTTAAGCCTTTGTAGTTTGTATATAAAGTGATCCAAGTTATACTACTTAGCTAGTTTAAGATAGTGTCTAGGATGAAAGTACTTAGAAAAATTGAAAGAGCAAGGTGGTGAAGGGTGGGATTTGTGAAGGAAATGGGTTAAGGAGTGATTTTAGACTGTGAGATTTAGTTCTGACAAGTAAATAAGGTGTTAGGATCGACCCATTGCCTAAGGACGTCTAATCCCAGGTTGGCAAAAATCCAGGATGTTACAAAAAGTTAGGAGTAATCCATCTATTTCGCTGTTAGGGGCCTACTTGATGACTGGATCAACTTGATTTGTTGGCTAGGTTATTTACATGATATGACTTGCCTAGTGGATGGCTTGGATCTCAGACCTGTGTACCATGTTGGCACATCTGAGGGCATGAAGACGAGATGCCTTATATCAGTGTATCGTAATTAGCAAACTCGGCTTTTGTGAATATATTTACATGGTGTTTTAGATCCATTGATAATTTAGCAGTGAAGATGGGATTGATCCATTGATATCTGCTCGCGACCATTTCGTTTCATTGCTTCTTGCTCTCCCAAGGTATTTGTGGTCATCATAGAATTTAAAAGATTTATAACAAGAAATCAGCATTACTTGAGGGTGTATTCAGATGCTCAGTTGTAGAGAATGATAGTGGTTTGATATTTGATTCATTAAAGTGGAAACGACCAATGTGTAGCTAGCTCCACTCCATTCATAAGAAGGTACTGTTCCAAAACTGAAACTGAGTCATTTGTTTCCAATATTAAGCACCTGGAATTGAAATAAGTTATTTTTCCTCTATATGAATTAAGTTCCTCATTGAGTCATTGGGAATTAATTTTTTTTTTTTCCTCTATATTGGATTTCAAGTAGTTCTACTCACTTGAGCATCCAAACATGCTGTGAACTTATTATCATCATTATTTCTGAGGTCGGACTAAGTATTTCACCATTGCTTACATCCTTGTTCTATTTTCTTTTTTGCTTAATAAAATTTCACTTTAAAAGAAAAAAAAATTATATGATGTTTCACGTGTTTTTTCCTTAATTTTGAACTAATTTGGCCCTTTATAGTTCAACATATTGATGGTCTACATATTTTTTCTAGTGACTCTATATGTTGTTTGGTTTGGTTTTTATAATTTTGAATGAATTTTGCACTATATTTAAACATATTAGACTCCATTTGGTCGTCACAAACCAAATGGAGCCTAAGCCCCTTCTTAACTCCGCCAATGCAACTCCTTGCATTGTCGGTCCTAAGCCCGGGTAAAGGTGGAGGGAGAATGAGCATCAAGGTGAGTTGTGTACTTTTCATGCATTTTCTGAGAGGCATTTTTTAAATGCTTGATGGTTAATTTCAAGAGTTTTCCTGTAAAATGTATTAGTAATGGCTTCTTCTACTATCATTTGAGGACCTCAAAGGCCCAACTAACATGAGATTTTTATATGCAGGCTGATGTATTTTTAGCCCCACAGATCAATGTTGCCACTGTAAGGTTCAATATTGAAATGGTAAAGTTTTTAACTATTTATTTTATCTTTGTTTTTTCCTATTCTTTATAAATAATTTGATGTCTTAGCCTCCTGTCATTACCAGCTAGTTTTGTCACTATTTTTATATATGCCATCTCATGAGTCTTACTTTTTGTAATTTTCTTACCCTCGTAGTGATTATTAGAAGCAGTGGACCATCATCAAAAGATTACCCTTGTAGTGAGTCCAATCAAGGTATGGATAATATATGGTTTTAGTTCATGGTAAATGGTACCTTTTATTGTGGATCACCCCTGGACCAAAGACTTGGTACCTTTTGTTGTTGTAAGTTCGTTATTAGTTTGTTTCTGTATTTGTGTCAGAGCTATCCAGATGTTGAACGGGGGTCCCTGGAAGGTGGGAACCGCTGTTATGACCAAGATAAAGTTGTCCATTTCCTAGGACAACAATATGGGTGGCCTGACCATTTGGACAAGCCCGTGTTTAGTTTTTTCTTGAGGGTACTCATCTTCCTCTTGGTCCATAATATCCTGCCTTTTTGTCATTTCGTTCGTATAAATTTTTTTGTTCTGTCAATGCAACTAGGTACAACATTGGGGCAGTTACCTTGCTCTGGGCACCTATAGTCTTAGTATGTCTCATTGTCCTTCAATAATTTAATATATCGAGATTTCTTTCCCATCATCATTTACATTTTTCTTCTTAATCGATACTTGGAAGTTAATATAATCATTTACTCTGTTTTACAATCTTTAAAATCTTTATATGTAAATCTGTGCCCATAAGCATTGTCGGAGAAACTAAAAAACTTACTCATTCTTCGATTGCATTGTGGAATATGCATTCATTATTCAAAGAAAGGGCGACATTCCAAGCACTCACACTTTCTCTCCTTTCTAGCTAAATTGGTGAGTCTTCTTTCCTTCATACTATATGATTTATTGATGAAGTGGCCTGGCCATTTGGACAGGCCCATGTTTATATATTATCTCAAAATTGATGAAGTAGATCCGGATGTGCTTTGGAACTATTCGGATGTTGAGCGAGGGTCTTTGGAAGGTGGGAACCACTGTTATGACCAGGATGAAGCTATCTATTTCCTATGTATAGCAATATAGGTGACCTAGTCATTTAGACAGGCCCTTGTTTATGTATCATCACGAAATTGATGAAGCAGATCTGAATGTGAGTCGGAGCTATCCGGATGTTGAACGGGGGTCCCTGGAAGGTGGGAACCCCTGTTATGACCGTGATAAAGTTGTCCATTTCCTATGGATAACATTGGAGGGGCCCGGCCATTTGGACAGGCCGTGTTTATATCTGTATTTGCAGGGACCACACCATTAACCTAAACCACACCCTAAACCTATAACTTAAACCTAAACCTTAACCTATAACCTAAACTTTAACCCATAACCTATAACCTATAACCTATAACCTAAACCTAAACCTATAACCTATAACCTAACTAAACCTAAACCTGTAACCTAAACCTATAACCTATAACCTAAACCTAAACCTATAACCTAAACTCGATCCTAAACCCGATCCCGAACCCGAACCCGATTTCCTAAACCTAAACCTTAACCTATTCTCAATTCCCTAAAGTTAAAACATATAACTTAAACCTAAACCTAACCTAAACCTAAAACCTAAACCTAAACCAAACCTAAAACCTAAACCAAAACCAAAACCAAAACCTATAACCTCAACCTAAACCAAAACCTATAACCGAAACCTTAACCTATAACCTAAACTTATAACCTATAACCTAACCTTAACCTAAACCTAAAACCTAAACCTAAACCTATAACCTAAACCTATAAACTAAAACCTAAACCTAAACCTAAAACCTAAATGTATTCTTAAATCCCTAAACCTAAACCTACACCTAATCCTAATCTCAACTCCCTAACCTAAACCTAAACCTAAACGTGAAAACCCAAACCTAAACCCGATCCGGAACCCGAACCCGATTTCCTAAACCTAAACCTTAACCTATTCTCAATTCCTTAAAGCTATAACCTATAACCTATATCATATAACCTAAACATAAACCTTAACCTAAACCTAAACCTATAACCTTAACCTAAACCAAAACCTATAAACTAAACCTTAACCTATAACCTATAACCTATAACCTAAACTTATAACTGATAACCTAACCTTAACCTAAACCTAAAATCTAAACCTAAACCTATAACCTAAAACGTAAAACCTAAATGTATTCTCAAATCCCTAAACCTAAACCTACACCTAATCCTAATCTCAACTCCCTAACCTAAACCTAAACCTAAACTTGAAAACCCAAACCTAAACCCAATCCCGAACCTGAACCTGAACCCAAACCCAATTTCCTAAACCCAAACCTTAACCTATTCTCAATTCTTTAAAGCTACAACCTATAACCTATAACATATAACCTAAACCTAAACCATAACCTAAACCTATAAGCTAAACCTAAACCTTAACCTAAACCTAAACCTATAACCTTAACCTAAACCAAAACCTATAAACTAAACCTTAACCTGTAACCTATAACTATAACCTAAACTTATAAACGATAACCTAACCTTAACCTAAACCTAAAACCTAAAACCTAAATGTATTCTCAAATCTCTAAACCTAAACCTACACCTAATCCTAATCTCAACTCCCTAACCTAAACCTAAACCTAAACTTGAAAACCCAAGCCCAAACCCGATCCCAAACCCGAACCCGATTTCCTAAACCTAAACCTTAACCTATTCTCAATTCCTTAAAGCTATAACCTATAACCTATAACATATAACTTAAACCTAAACCTTAACCTAAACCTAAACCTATAACCTAAACCTAAACCTTAACCTAAACCTAAACCTATAACCTAAACTTATAATCGATAACCTAACCTTAACCTTATCCTAAACCTAAAACCTAAACCTAAACCTATAACCTATAACCTATAACCTAAATGTATTCTCAAATCCCTAAACCTAAACCTACACCTAATCCTAATCTCAACTCCCTGACCTAAACCTAAACCTAAACTTGAAAACCCAAACCTAAACCCGATCCCGAACCCGAACCTGATTTCCTAAACCTAAACCTTAACCTATCTCAATTATCTAAAGCTATAACCTATAACCTATAACCTATAACCTACACCTAAACCTAACCTAAACCTATAACCTTAACCTAAACCTATAACCTAAACCAACACCTAAAACCTAAATGTATTCTCAAATCCTTAAACCTAAACCTACACCTAATCCTAATCTCAACTCCTTAACCTAAACTTAAACTTGAAAACCCAAACTAAACCCGATCTCAAACCCGAACCCGATTTCCTAAACCTAAACCTTAACCAATTCTCAATTCCCTGAAGCTTTAACCTATAACCTATAACCTATAACCTAAACCTAAACCTTAACCTAAACCTATAACCTAAACTAAAACCTTAACTTAAACCTAAACCTATAACCTTAACCTAAACCTAAACCTTAACTTAAACCTAAACCTATAACCTTAACCTAAACCAAAACCTATAACCTAACCTTAACCTAAACCTAAAACCTAAACTAAACCTATAACCTAAACCTTTAACCTAAAACATAAACCTAAACCTAAACGTAAAACCTAAATGTATTCTCAAATCCCTAAACCTTAACCTACACCTAATCCTAATCTCAACTCCCTAACCTAAACCTAAACCTAAACCTACACCTAGTCCTAATCTCAACTTCCTAACCTAAACCTAAACTTGAAAACCCAAACCTAAACCCGATCCCGAACCCAAACCCGATTGATGTAATAATGTAGCCCAATCACATGGCAACAAACAAGAAAATCTTGCTTTGTTGGCAAGCATACTCAAACTCAAGCATCACAATGCATCTATTTCCATCTCTACTATCTCTTATAGCATAGATTATTTGAGATTTGGATTTATCTCATTTTTAGAGTCATGTCCTAACACAATATGATAATATTAATAGACAAGGTGGATTTGTCACCCACATTATTCCAAGACCCATACAACTTGTAACACCCTGAAAATCGGGGGTCAAGCATAAACTCAACTCCCGAGTTCCAACGCATCACTTATGCAACAAAATCAATGATGATTGAATGTTGTCTGTATTAGTGCATTGAACATGAGTGAGATTAAGCCAAAACAGCATATCATACTCCAGAGACAGTTAAATTGCAAGCGGAAGACTATGATAGATAAATAACATATATAAACTATGGTGAGTCTCCAGAGTGTGATAATGTTACCAGGTTAAAGAATTACAAGTATAATCTCAAAATATACCAAGTTGTAGAAGTGTAATGTCATCTATCCCAAGTACCATAGCCCCGTCAATACAATACCAGGTTTTCATAAACCTGACAGAGAACTACATGTAGGAGAACTCCTACTCCACATCACAATAGTCTGGCTCTACTTCATAAGCATCGCCATCACCTGAAACTCAACAAATCTGGTTGGTGTGTACAACACCGTCCCGTAACGTGGGAGTGAGTGATCAACTCAGTGGAACAATAAAGCATAGGTTAACATGTTATCAATTAAGTCAAGCAGTAATGATAAAGCAGTAAAATCAAACACTCCTAACTACTCTTATTAATGCAAGTATGAATGCAGTCATGATGTATGCCCTCACCATACCCTCCCTCGTGCGACACCATCTTACGTTCACGGTATGCTTTCATCCCTCAGTGCTCCACATCTTCCAGGCACATGCAATGCATGATGAGCATGATTACCGAGTATTTATTAGTCCATTTCAAACAGCAGGATTGGGAAACAAAGGTACCTCCCTTGTGTCATTCCCAAACATGATCCATTCTAGGGTCGTCAGTCCTAGTTAATCTCAGACGATGGTGTGTTTTCTAGGTCACTGCAAAGGCAATTAGGGCTGTTACGCACAAAGGTTACACCACTCCCCCATCACCTCTTTAACGATTCATCACTATACAGAAACAGGCCTAGTTCATACTCTATACACCGCGGCAAAACTCTAAGGCTCACCGCAATTTCAGAGTATGCTCTAGGTCAAAGGGCCACCAGGGCTGTAACGCATAAAGGTTACACCGCTCCCCCATCATCTTATCAATGTAGGCCGACAGCACGAATATAGTGTCCCATACCACCATAATCGGCTCACGAGTCTGGTTGCTCACTGGTCACTGCGGGGAGGCACGTAGCCCCAACGTAGGCAGACAGCTCGACCACGGTGTCCCATACCGCCATGCCCGGCTCATGAGTCTTAGCAGATCGAGGTACCATGGTTAAAAGGGATTTCACTGGTAAGTTTGGTACCCTAGGTTCAAGTAGTAGTGTCCAAACATGGTGAACATACATTAGACAGATGGGGTTACTTGACGAGCTCGAGCGCACAACAAGTTGAACGATATGAAGTGCATAAGCACTTCGCATGGCCAACCACTATCGCCAACTGAAGTACGACTCGAGTTCGTCGAACACATCTCACGTGGCAAATGAATCACAGCCACGAATTCAATTCTGTTACCGATTGTCTGGACTATAATCATAGCCCCAAACACAATCAATTGCAGATAGATAAAGCAGTAGTGGATCGAGATTCAACTCATACAATCAAGGTCTGGTATTATCCGTTTAGGGCTGCCAGGGCTGTTGCACGCACTCATTGCTCCACTCCCCCATCACCCATGACGGATCATACAATGTAAACATGAATTTAAACATGTGCATTACATAGATAAAATCATACAATCAGTTGAGCATATTATGAAGCACAACACAAGCATGAGTTTGTACATATTCAATTCCTAATCACACAACTATCCAAGGAAAACATACACATAGTTAAAAGAAGTTGAGAATCATATCTCAATACCCTATACATTACAATTTGCTAACTACTACTCATTCAAACATTTCAACAAACACTTTAAAATACATACATCAACATACATGACATATGTTGATCACATAGGCATTAGGCCAAATCCTTTCACTAGGGGTTGCCCCAATCATAACACGCGTACACCCACGACGGATAGTCATGGAAGTAGGAATCCAAGTTCCATATTCATTTGAACATTTTCACAAACACTTGGGCTACACATTTCAACATATATAGCGTATTGTGGCCGTGGCGTGATTCAGGGCAAATCCTTTCGTCAAAGGGGTATCGCCAATACAACAATCATATATCCATGACAATTAGCCATGGCGAACACGAATGAGAATTCTATACTCATTCAGTCATTTTCACAAACACTTAGAATACACTATTACAACATACATGGTGTATGTTAGCAAAACATGTATTAGGGCTATACTTTCGCCAAGCAAGTATTTTATCCATGTATAATATATTCATACAGTAAATAATCATGGCAAATACATCTCCAAAATTTATACGTATATGGTACTTTCTAGAATACACAATTTCAACATACATAGTGTATATAAGCAAAACATGTATAGGGCGAGTCCTTTCGCCAAACAAGTAATTTATCCACATATAATATATTCATACAACAATTAATCATGTCAAACACATTTCAAAAATTTGTACGTATACGATACTTTCTACAAATACCTAGAGTATGTAGAATTCCATAATTTTCATCTTTAATCGAAACGGAAAACAGACAGCACTTTGTACATGTGCAATTGCATGCAGATCATGAATCTATCATTATCTGACATTGAAAGCATTGAAAACCATAACCTATACATCTAAAGTCCGCACCTTTTGTCGTAGAATCGTAACGGATCCGATAGGTTTGCTAAGGTTCCGTATTCGGCAGTTTGGCAACCTATAGAACGAAATAGGTTTTCTATTCATAACCTACAACTATCAAAACCCCAAAACAGATTAGGGTTAGGGTTTCTTACCTAGAAACGGAGCCGGAATCGCCGGGAAAGCGATAAGAACGGAGTGGTGGAGCTCGTGGAGCGGCAGGGAAACATGGCAGGGAGAATCTCTCACTTCTCTCTCACTTTCTCTCTCTTTTCTCTCTTTTCTCTCTAGCGTTTCTCTCAAATTCGTATGGCTGCAATGAGAGAGGGTTTAAGGTCCTTATATAGCCTAAAAACTAATCGAAATAGACTCCAGGTCAAAGTATACTCAGGTTATAATCAAAGCGGGTCAGTTTCAGCTCAACGGAGGACTTTTGGCGGGCCTCCTTGAGCCAAAGGTCGGACTTAAGCTCACCGACACCGGATCTACATTTAGTTAAGTTTTAATTTCAGTCGAAATTCCAGATCACGCGTGGCGGACCAGTTTCAGTTCAATGGTCAGCGGATCTCGATCGGAGATTCTGAGTACATGGATATGTATATGAAATTTCTCCTGATCCGAGGGTGTAATTTGGTCTGATTCTGATGGTCTGGTTGCTTAAAACTGATACGCAAGAGAGAGGTGCCAGATTACTATTTGAGATATTTTATTTCGAATTAATTTCACATTTCTCACACTCTTCACTCCGAGCTCAAGCGAATAGCGCTGGGACACTATCTAGATTTGATTTGCGAGATGGTTGTCAAGCCCAGCAAGGCGGTCCTAATTCCTTAACTTCGTGTTAATCAGACTTCCAACGTGCGGTCCAGATCTGATACGGAGTTTTGAGATGCTCCCGAGAGCAGCCGGTAATGAGATTGATCCTAGATTTTAGGGTAACCTAGCGTCAATGATTTTACAAGTTTTGGGTCTTGCAGATCGTATTTAAAGTGGTTGGTGCTAATTTCACAGGTACTCTAGTTTAACACTGGCTAATTCTCGCCTAATTTCTAAAAGATTTAGTCCTGAGCAATTTCTGTCTGAGGTGGTACCTGGGCCTTTGTAGTTTGTATATAAAGTGATCCAAGTTATACTACTTAGCTAGTTTAAAATAGTGTCTATGATGAAAGTGCTTAGAAAAATTGAAAGAACAAGGTGTTGAAAGGTGGGATTTGTGAAAGAAATGGGTTCACAAGCGATTTTAGCCTGTGGGATTCAGTTCTGACAAGTTAATAAGGTGTTAGGATTGATCGATCGCCTAAGGACGTCTAATTCCAGGTTGGGAAAAATCCAGGCTGTTACAATCTACCCCCCTTAAAACAAAATTTCATCCCCGAAATTGGCTAAGGGTAATAAAGAAAGATTTAATTATTTCTTTTGCCTAAGTTTTATTGATTTCGAGTTTCTACGCGTGGTAGGGCATATACTAGTCTGGTTCATTTTAGTCTACCCCCCTTAAAACTTATTTCTTTATCGATTTCTCATACCCTAATGGTTTGTTACAATTTATTTCTTTACCTATTTGGAGTCTTGACGATAATTCTCACTTATTTAGAGTAAGATAGTTGTTTTCATTGTTTGACCAGCACGGAGAGACGATTGTAGTGGGCTTGATCCCGATACATAGATCATCTACCTTACCAGGGTAGGAGGCTTATCGTATCCCTTCCTAATCCTAATGGATCCTGGTCTTCTGCTCGGCTAAGCAGTTAGTCCGTTGGCAGTCGCCCAGGATTGAGAATTGGGTCAAGCCGCGAATGCTTCGCGGTTGTATATTTCAGTAACTCCTTAGACTGATCAGTCTAAAAACTTAAGAAATGCCCATCATTGAAAGGATCAAATGTCCTATTTCTCGGGTTGCCCATTGGTCTAAGAGAGTCCTTGTTATTATCTATGTCCAAGGAAATGGTGAATCAAATCTTACTAGATCATCCTAAAACGGTTTCTCATAGTAGAACTTGCTAGGGCTTCTATAATGTTCGTATTCAACGAGCACAGTTTCGATCCTGGGCCAGAGGGGTACGGTCCACCACGCTTTCGTTGTGCCACCCAGATCAAAGAGATGCAATAGGTGACCTAACTAGATTGGGCTCATAATGTTCTACCCCCTTAAAAATTTATTTTCACCCTCAAGGCTCAAGATTTATGTCCTGCTCCTTATATCGGAACAAGGTGTAATTTAGGACCTACCCTTGACATGAAATGGGATGCGGTATCCCACTACTTTGGTCTTCTTTTCATCGATGATGTGTATTATGGCATTGGTACCTATGGTTATCGAAAGGAGCTAAAATTGATGGGTAATGTGGTTGATTTTGGGGGCAGGTGTGAGTTTGAGGGCAGACGCCTAAGTCTACCAAAGGAGGACTATCATCACGGTCCCGACCTACCTTATTTACTCATGTTAAGCCTAACAGGCAGGCTATCTTTCTACGTTCATATGCACAATATGTATGCCAACATGGAAAATTCCTTAGGCTTAAAGGGAAAAATCTCTATTGGCTATATATTCTTAATACTTTTCAAAGGCGAAGTTATAAACTTTTGGTTGCAAGTGGTTCGGCCAACACGAAAGAAAGTTGTGCAGTAGGTCTGAGCCGGATACATGACCTTCTGCCTATCCAGGACAGAAAATTGTTGTATCAGTGCTTAATCCTAGTTGATCCCGACCTTCTGCTTGATCAGAGCATAGAGTTCATTAGTCACAACCAGGATTGAGAATTCGATTCAAACCGCGAATACCTCGCTTATAGATAGTTTCTCTGCTCCGTGTTCCCGATTGTACTAAGTCCTTGAGCAGGCGATTCTAAGGGGTGTATTGATTTGACCAAACATTAAATCCAAGGGATATAAAGTTTCCTTTGAGCGTGTATGGTTATTAATCAAACACCCTTCCTAGGAGTTATTAAAGAAGCCTATAAGTATTAAGGGGATTCAACGAAGGAATGGGTCCTCGCTCCAACCAACCTAAGCCGACTATTTAGGTCTATCATTCAGTTGGCTTAGCCTAATTAATTAGTCTTTTACTTTCCTTAGCCTAAGCAGTAGTATAGTCTTAATGTAGGAGTAACGGTAATCCATTTGTTGTAATCCAAAGTCTATGCTTATACACTAGATGATTTTATACCCTTTCTAATATAAGAAATTGTTTTACCGCTTAGGGTCAAACGTTGTCTAATTGGAATTGAGTTGCCCGAACTTGAATTTAGCTACACTCGAGCACTACACACATGCTCACACCAGTTAAGAGGGTCCTAGGGTTCACATTTTTAATTCGTTGGATTTCCTATATGGTCAGGTCTGTCGAAATCTAAGAGCACCGCTCTAGGTCTAAAGCTCCAAGGGTCTATTTGGTCAATGGTCTTAAGTTGTAATAAATGGGACTGTATTACTAATCCTACCTCGGGATTAGAAGTGGTATGTTTGGTAGGAGGCTGGGTGGGGATAAAAATAAATTTTATAGGCTTTGGAAAATGAGCCTGGTGTTGGAAAAGTGTGAGATGGGATTTCCAAATCCCAGGATAAGGAATTTTTAAGTGTAATAGGAAAACTCGGTATATACTTTTCATTGCATACATTCCAAACATGGTATTGGAAAACTTGGGATACACCCAATCTAGGGGCCATACCTTACACATACATTTATTGTTACTTTTACAATTCCGTCCACCTAATCTCACTTAATGTAGTTGGCCGAACGGGCCCTAAACGTTCTCGAATAGAGTTATGGAAAAGTGAAGGAAAGGGAGGAAAGGGCTGGAAAAGTGATTTCTCCACAAATTTAGGGCCCAACAGATATTGTGGAGGCCTGAGTGACAAAGAGTGAAGGAGATAAGAGGGAGGAATGGGGTAGGATAGGAGGCTACACGTTTCGGAGCTTCAAACGGGTGGTGTAGGGGCTGAAATGAGAGGGAATCAAGTGAGTAGGGGGTGTGGACTGCTGTGCACGAAGGAAAGGGATGGGTGGTGGTCGAAAATGGGAGATTGAGCGTTTGGAAGGGCGTTTTGAGAGAGAGAACAACAGCTTAGAGAGTAAATGAGAGCTTGGAGAGGGAGTTTGTAAAGGAAGTAGGGTTTCGGGAGAGGGAGAATAGACGGGAGCCACATCAGGGGGGTCCCACAACTCCCAAAGAGGATCGGCCCGAGCCGCGGGCCTGGTCCAACAAAATAACCGGCGAGGCCTCACCGACCGGGCGAGGGCCTCGCCGACCAACTGTCCAGATATCGAGGGGGGGCCCCATGGGCGAGACCCCTAGGGCCCCTAGGCTCCAAAAAACCCTGGGTCCCACCCTGGATCCCTCTGAAAGTGCTCCGTTTGGCCCCCCGACTCCATTTCGCTCAATTTCGGGTAGTTTCGGGACAATCGGACGTATCTTGCAATGCGGAATGAGTTATCTGACGTAAAATATATGAATTTGGGGTAGAACGAGCTAATGAAGCCAACCAACCCTGCTATGCTGGGTTATACAACCTGGAATTACGAGAATAACCCTCTGATTGACGGTCTTTTCCCTGTTTCAATTTCGTTTTACTAAAAATAATAGTTCTAGTTTGATTACTCTTCATCTGTTGGGCTTTAGGAGTTGCGCCCAACGTGAAAAGGGCTTGGAATAATTAGGAGAACGGTTTGGTGAAGCCAAATAGGACACTTACTATTTTTTTTGGCCGAAAACCTTGCACACTAGTAGACGTCACGACCTTATAGTAAGTCGCGAATTATAGGAGTCTTAGTTGTAGTTCGATTTTGATTTCTTCCCCTTAATTGGTATCCCTATTTAAAGGGTTGTGAACTCATTTTCTTTTATCATTCATTAATCAATTTCAAATTTATTAGAATTTATTTTTACTTTCTGCTTTCTTTTCTCGTAGACTCGAGAAGTCCCTGTGAGGAGTCCAGTGAAGCTCCGGGGATTCGGAGTAGTTATCCTCATCACGTTTATCCCGTATTCTACCGATTTTCAATGGTTGGGGTGAGGTGGATTGTAATCTAGACTCATTAATAGAAGGTCGACCCGTGCGACCATGGTTGAATACAGACTCGATTTCGGCGTTCGTTTTCAGTGAACTTCGCCAATTGGCGAAATCGGGATACCTATAACTGTTCCTACGTTCCATCGCTCCCTCCTAAGTCAGAGTGCGTCAAAGTGCGTCATGTGACCATAACCCAGGTCCGGTTTAATCCAAACCTGGCTCTGAACCAACTGTAACACCCTGAAAATCGGGGGTCGAGCATAAACTCAACTCCCGAGTTCCAACGCATCACTTATGTAACAAAATCAATGATGATTGAATGTTGTCTGTATTAGTGCATTGAACATGAGTGAGATTAAGCCAAAACAACATATCATACTTCAGAGATAGTTAAATTGCAAGCGGAAGACTGTGATAGATAAATAACATATATAAACTATGGTGAGTCTCCAGAGTGTGATAATGTTACTAGGTTAAAGAATTACAAGTATAATCTCAAAATATACCAAGTTGTAGAAGTGTAATGTCTTCTATCCCAAGTATCATAGCCCCGTCAATACAATACCAGGTCTTCATAAACCTGACAAGAACTACATGTAGGAGAACTCCTCCTCCACATCACGATAGTCCGGCTCTGCTTCATAAGCATCACCATCACCTGAAACTCAACAAATCTGGTTGGTGTGTACAACACCGTCCCGTAACGTGGGAGTGAGTAATCAACTCAGTGGAACAATAAAGCAAAGGTTAACATGTTATCAATTAAGTCAAGCAGTAATGATAAAGCAGTAAAATCAAACACTCCTAACTACTCTTATTAATGCAAGTATGAATGCAGTCATGATGTATGCCCTCCCCACACCCTCCCTCGTGCGACACCATCCTACGTTTGTGGCATGCTTTCATCCCTTAGTGCTCCACATCTTCCAAGCACATGCAATGCATGATGAGCATGATTACCGAGTATTTATTAGTACATTTCAAACAGCAGGATTGAGAAACTAAGGTACCTCCCTTGTATTATTCCCAAACATGATCCATTCTAGGGTCGTCAGTCCTAGTTAATCTCAGATGATGGTGTGTTTTCTAGGTCACTGCAAAGGCTGTCAGGGCTGTTACACACAAAGGTTTCACCACTCCCCCATCACCTCTTTAACCATTCATCACTATATAGAAACAGGCCTAGTTCATACTCTATACACCGCGGCAAAACTCTAAGGCTCACCGCAATTTCAGAGTATGCTCGAGGTCACTACAAAGGGCCGCCAGGGCTGTTACGCACAAAGGTTACACAACTCCCCCATCACCTTATCAATGTAGGCCGACAGCACGAATATAGTGTGACATACCACCATAATCGGCTCACGAGTCTGGTTGCTCACTGGTCACTACAGGGAGGCACGTGGCCCCAGCGTAGGCCGACAGCTCGACCACGGTGTCCCATACCACCATGCCCGGCTCATGAGTCTTAACGGATCGAGGTACCATGTTTAAAAGGGATTTCACTGGTAAGTTTGGTACCCTAGGTTCAAGCAGTAGCGTCCAAACATGGTGAACATACATTAGACAGATCGGGTTACTTGACGAGCTAGAGCGCACAATAAGTTGAACGACATGAAGTGCAAAAGCACTTCGCGTTGCCAACCACTATCGCCAACCGAAGTACGACTCGAGTTCGTCGAACACATCTCACGTGGCAAATGAATCATAGCCACGAATTCAATTCTGGTACCGATTGTCTGGACTATAATCATAGCCTCAAACACAATCAATTGCAGATAGATAAAGCAGTAGTGGATCGAGATTCAACTCATACAATCAAGGTCTGGTATTATCCGTTTAGGGCTGTCAGGGCTGTTGCACGCACTCGTTGCTCCACTCCCCCATCACCCATGACGGATCATACAATGTAAACATGAATTTAAACATGTGCATTGCATAGATAAAATCATACAATCAATTGAGCATATTATGAGGCACAACACAAGCATGAGTTTGTACATATTCAATTCCTAATCACACAACTATCCAAGGAAAACATACACATAGTTAAAAGAAGTTGAGAATTATATCTCAATACCCTTATACATTACAATTTGCTAACTACTACTCATTCAAACATTTCAACAAACACTTTAAAATACATACATCAACATACATGACATATGTTGATCACATAGGCATTAGGCCAAATCCTTTCACTACGGAGTTGGCCCAATCATAACACGCGTACACCCACGACGGATAGTCATGGAAGGTGGGAATCCAAGTTCCATATTCATTTGAACATTTTCACAAACACTTGGGCTACACATTTCAACATATATAGCATATAGTGGCCGTGGCGTGATTTAGGGCAAATCCTTTCGTCAAAGGGGTATCGCCAATACAACAATCATATATCCATGACAATTACCCATGGCGAACACGAATGAGAATTCTATACTCATTCAGTCATTTTCACAAACACTTAGAATACACTATTACAACATACATGGTGTATGTTAGCAAAACATGTATTAGGGCTATCCTTTCGCCAAGCAAGTATTTTATCCATGTATAATATATTCATACAGCAAATAATCATGGCAAATACATCTCCAAAATTTATACATATATGGTACTTTCTAGAATACACAATTTCAACATACATAGTGTATATAAGCAAAACATATATAGGGCGAGTCCTTTCGCCAAATAAGTAATTTATCCACATATAATATATTCATACAACAATTAATCATGTCAAACACATTTCCAAAATTTATACGTATACGGTACTTTCTAGAATACACAATTTCAGCATACATAGTGTATATAAGCAAAACATGTATAGGGCGAGTCCTTTCGCCAAACAAGTAATTTATCCACATATAATATATTCATACAACAATTAATCATGTCAAAGACATTTTCAAAATTTGTACGTATACGGTACTTTCTACAAATACCTAGAGTATGTAGAATTCCATAATTTTCATCTTTAATCGAAACGGAAAACAGACAGCACTTTGTACATGTGCAATTGCATGCAGATCATGAATCTATCATTATCTGACATTGAAAGCATTGAAAACCATAACCTATACATCTAAAGTCTGCACCTTTTGTCGTAGAATCGTAATAAATCCGATAGGTTTGTTAAGCTTCCGTATTCGGCAGTGTAAGACCCGTACAATAGTTCGTACCGTTCCGTAGGCTTCCGCGATCCTACTGGTCGAATTCTGGCAATCCTCAACCTAAAGCCAACGTTGCGTACGATCCTAAGACGAGACCTGCATGCCAAAGTCGACTCGAACCGAAACCTGTATCTTGGTGACTGCGCCGTCGCCGCGATTCTAACGCCACGACTCACGCATCGAACCGATACCTAGGTAGGAAGATGTCAGTCAGCGTTCGGTTCGAAGATGTCCCATCAATCAAGTCAAGTACACCACCATACCTCCATGCCACCTCACCCAACAACAAGTACACACAACCCATCCTTCCTTTTTCAAAAGTCCACTCTCTCTCTTCCATCACCATCCCTCCTTTACCCATTTTTCAACTTAACCCATCCCCATTTATTACAACCACTCCACCCATCCCTTCCATTCATATCTCCCATCACTTCTCTTCTCCCTCATTTCTCAAACACTCTCCCAAGCATCCCACGTCCAAGCCCTCTTCTCTCCCCAAACCACAACAACAAGTGTGGCCCACTTTCCCCACCCCTCTCATCTCTCATCCCCACCATCAAACTCCCATCTACCTCCATTAAATTCATAGGCAAGGAGCTAAGGAGTGCAAGGAAGCAAGGAGGAGGCCAACAAGGTGGGTGACCCACCGTTGATTCCATTTAAGGGCCCACAAGTGATGGGATCCACTTTGATGTATGTAGTTGTGATTGAAGAGGGGCCCATAGTGGCGGGGTCCCTCCACTCCATCGTCGTGTCTCTCTCTATTTCTCTCTTTCTCTCTTCCTTAGAATGAAGTGGGCCCCACCAATATGTTAAATCTACTCCATCCATCAAATAGGGTGGCCCACCTCATTTTAGGAGAGATCCACCCCCTATTTAGATTAAATGATATATTATAATATTTTATTATATTTAATATTATGGTGGGCCATGATCATGTGGGACCTACCTTGATTAACGTGGGCCACTCACGTGTGGGACCCACCGTGAGGCAGTGTTCATCCAAACCGTCCAGCGTCCAGAGACGCTGGACGTAGGCGCATTGCATGGCTAACAAAAAAAAAAAAAGTTACTTTTTTTAGTGGGCTACTAATGCAGGCCCCACCTTGATGTATGTATGTGATCCACGCCGTCCAATATATTCTCCATCTCATTTGAGGCGTTGACCCGAAGTTTAAAGATGATCCGATCACCGGGTGGGCCATACCATCTAAAACCATGTGAAAACATGCCAAAACATATAAAAGTGCTTGGTGGGACCCACCTGGAGTTTAGATGCAGCCGAAATTTGATTTGGACGGTCAAAACAGTAGGACACACATAATGGATGGGCTGGATTGTGAATCACATCTCGGTGGGCCCCAAAACAAAAAAAAAAAAAATTTTAAAATTATAAAGCAGGCGCTGCTGCTGCGCAGGCAGTGCCTACAGCTGCTGGGCGGACAGTTGCTGGGCCTCACGGCTCCAGCTGTGGCCCCCACCGTGGTGCGTTTCGACCATCTGAATCGTGCATTTAATGGTTCTCCTTTAAATTATGAGGTATCCCAAAAATCAGCCGCAAACGGAACTCAGGTGGGCCATACCATCTAAATCATGTGAAGACATGCCTAAACCATATAAAAACACTTGGTGGGGCGTACCTGAATTTTGGATGAGGCTGAAACTTGGTCTGGACCATCCTACAGGTGGGACACACATACTGTATGGGTTGGATTTGTGAACCACCTCACGGTGGGACCCTGCTAATGTGACCTTATCAACAGGTCAGTTGGCAAATAAACATTACGGTGGGCCCTGGCCGCATGACCCACTGAACAGGTCGGTTGGCAAATAAACATTTTGGTGGGCTCCCTGGCCGTGGGCCCAGGTCACGTGTGACCTTATAAACAGGTTTGATGGCAAATGAATATCACGGTGGGCCCTAGTCCCGTGACGTATGAATAGGTTGGATTTAAAATAAATATTTTGGTGGGCCCCCGCCACATGGCCTTATCAACAGGTGGATGAAAAATAAATATTATGGTGGGCCCCCTATTCATATGGCCTTATCAACAGATTGGATAGTAAAATAAACATTATGGTGGGCTTCGCATGTGGCCCACTTAGATGCATATGGGTCCATGTACTTAGGCCCATCTTGATGTATTTTTTTTAGGCCTATTGTTAAGGCCCACTTTGATACTTATGGGCCCATGTATGTAGGCCATCTTGATGTATTCATGGGCCCGTTGTTGGGGCCTGCCTTGATATGCATAGGCCCACGTCATGAGGCCCATTTGAGGTATTTGTGGCCTATTGTTGAGGCCCACTTTGATATGTATATGGCCTATGTGATTAGGCCTGTTTGATTCACATAAAGCCTATGTGATTGGGCTCATTTTAATACATTCTCAGGCCCATGGATGATGGCCCATTGCAATGTACCTAAGGCCCATTGGTGAGGTTCATTGAGGTGGCCCACTTGATGAATATAAGGCCGATGAGATATGGCCCATTTGATATGTTTAGGGCCCCATGGGATGTACCTAAGGCACATTGCAATGTGTAATTCCACCAGGATTTATTTAATGGTATTTAAGACGAGCCGAGCCTTGGGGACAATGTTGGTTTGACGTCCACATTGTACGAGTAATGTTGGTTCAATGTCCACATTATAACTCTCCCTAAGGCCACTGATAGGCCCGTATCTGTTTCATGTAGGCCATATAGGCCCATCTTTATTGAGAGGATAGTTTATTGCTTTATAACATGTTTAACACAGCCCATGATTCATGATCATACGCATCATATGTATGCTTGAGATGAGGATTGTCTGATCATAGCATATGCCTTCGAGCAGACTATTTACGGGCTCCCTGATAGGCGGAGTTTCCCTACATGAGCACGTGCTTCACGTAGGATGGTTGCATGATTGGTAGTGTGGTTCATGCATTTGCATCTGTATGATTGAGATATGCCCTAGCGACATCAGGGCCATAGCCTCCACAGATATATCGTGGGTGGCTGGTTGGATACCGAAAAATCTTGTTCCAAGTAATTGGGGCGCCATAGATGTCCCTGGGTGAGAGTCCCTGAACCCGATGGTACCAGAGGATGACTCCAACGTCGAGACCGAGTGGATATATGAGCGCACGAGGGCCGAATACCATGAGGCCGCGTCTCCCACTGTGTCGTGGTCGGTTGGAAAGGGGTGTGGCCTTACTCGCCCGAGAGCAGGGGGCATTACTAGGCTGAGTTTGACCAGCTCGAAAATGGGTTCGCTATCGACGTGCCGGATAGGTATTGGCTGACTATTGGCCAGGCGGATAGTGAGGTTTCTTACGCTCACTTGGACTGTGCTGCTTGGAGAGAGACAGTGCCATTTGGAGTGTACTGAACCCCGGTGATTATCCAGACTGAGAACCGTACTGATTTGATGCTCTTGTGAGGAGTTGCATTGGTATGAGGATTGGCATGCTTGACTTACATATTGCATCGCATGGCTTGGTATGGCCGATAGCATTCACATCTTGTACTATATAGCCTTGATACGACTGGTTGCATTTACATACTCATCAACATGATTTTGCATTACTCCGGCATTGCATTTTGAGCACGCTCATATTGCGCACACACTTACACCACCCTCTAAGCTTTCTATAAGCTTATGCACGATTGATGCGTGCAGGTGACGCTAGGACGCAGCTGTAGTTTCGCCGCTGTTGGAGCGTGCCACCGAGCTTTTAGAGTTTTTGTTATTTGCACTATCTTGTATTTCCCTTTCTATGCACTGTATTCAAAGTTTTTGTTCATAGTGGATTTTGTGATGGTGTTCTTGTGGTTATTATTCGTGGGTTATGCTTAGTTATGCTCATTACGAATCAAATGGATTTATTAGAAATCCTCCTTATAGCATCCCAAGATCGGAACCTGGTATATGGGTGCCGGGAGCCGAGAATGAGGTACTACGGAGGCTGTCGGCACCAGATTCGGCGATCGGGAATCTTGTGAGCCCGGTCTCCTAGTTCGGGGTGTGACAGGCAGTTTGGCAACCTATAGAATGAAATAGGTTAGCTATTTCATAACCTACAACTATCAAAACCCCAAAACATATTAGGGTTAGGGTTTCTTACCCAGAAACGGAGCCGGAATCACCGGGAAAGCGATAAGAACGGAGTGGTGGAGCTCGTGGAGCGGCAAGGAAACATGGCAGGGAGAATCTCTCACTTCTCTCTCACTTTCTCTCTTTTCTCTCTTTTCTCTCTAGGGTTTCTCTCAAATTCGTATGGCTGCAATGAGAGAGGATTTAAGGTCCTTATATAGCCTAAAAACTAACCGAAATAGACTCTAGGTCAAAGTATACTTAGGTTATAACCAAATCGGGTCAGTTTCAGCTCAACGGAGGACTTCTGGCGGGCCTCCTTGAGCCAAAGGTCGGACTTAAGCTCACCGACACCGTATCTACGTTTAGTTAAGTTTTCATTTCAGTCGGGATTCCAGATCACGCGTGGCGGACTAGTTTCAGTTCAACGGTCAGCAGATCTCGATCGGAGATTCCGAGTACATGGAAATGTGTATGAAATTTCTCCTGATCCGAGGGTGTAATTTGGTCTGATTTTGACGGTCTAGTTGCTTAAAATTGATCCGCAGGAGAGAGGTGCCAGATTACTATTTGAGATATTTTATTTTGAATTAATTTCACATTTCTCACATTCTTCACTCCGAGCTCAAGCGAATAGCGCTTGGACACTATCTGGATTTGATTTTCCAGATAGTTGTCAAGCCCAGCAAGGCGGTCCTAATTCCTTAACTTTGTGTTAATCAGACTTTCGACGTGCAGTCCAGATCTGATACGGAGTTTCGAAATGCTCCCGAGAGCAGCCTAGCATCAATGATTTTAAAAGTTTTGGGTAACCTAGCGTCAATGATTTTACAAGTTTTGGGTCTTGCGGATCGTATTTAAAGTGGTTGGTGCTAATTTCACAGGTACTCTAGTTTAACACTGGCTAATTCTCGCCTAATTTCTAAAGGATTTAGTCCTGAGCAATTTCTGTCTGAGGTGGTACCTGGGCCTTTGTAGTTTGTATATAAAGTGATCCAAGTTATACTACTTAGCTAGTTTAAAATAGTGTCTATGATGAAAGTGCTTAGAAAAATTGAAAGAACAAGGTATTGAAGGGTGAAATTTGTGAAAGAAATGGGTTCATAAGCGATTTTAGCCTGTGGGATTTAGTTCTGACAAGTTAATAAGGTGTTAGGATTGACCCATCGCCTAAGGACGTCTAATTCCAGGTTGGGAAAAATCCGGGCTGTTACATAACTTCTCCTTATAGAAAGTTGGGTAGGGCACATGCAGCTTGAATCCATCAAAGGAGATGAGGATCACCTCTCATATGTTCTCTCGCTTTTCATTTATTTTTTCCATAGGATTGTTTATTTTGTGGTGTCTACTCACGTACAACATTTTAGCATGTTAACATTTTACCAAATCAGAATGAGTTTTTCAACATATCATATATTATTTTAGGTAGGAGAAGCTACTTTAGTAAACAAACCCCACTACGTCAGGTTGCCTACGCCGAATTTATGAGATTTTATTTGATGAATTGTCAAAAGTCCATTTTATTTTCATTTTTACTATAAATGGTAAGTTTTAGATCGCATATAACTTTGATCCTTCTAAGTTGTAGGAGACGTGCCAACATGAAAAGGGCTCCGAAAAATTAGGAGAATAATGTAGTTAGGCCAAATTGGGTTGTTACTACTTTTGGCAGAAAACCATGAAGTCTAGTAGGAATGGATATCATCTGTAAATAGTAAGTTTACTTTTTATAGTAAGTCACATATTTTAGCGTGTTTAAGTTGGAGTTTTGAGTTTAAAAGTCCATCCTAGGTTTGAACACATTACTTATGTTGGATTTTGCCATAGTTTAGAAGATTTGTAGGTACATTTTTTATTTCTTCATATATAAGTGTTTTTTTTTTTTTTTTTTTTTGTCTTTCTTCCTTTTGAGATGTGTACAAAGGCATGCTTGTTTGATTGTCTACAAATGTTATTTTATACAGGCTGACAAGCTAAAGAAGTCAGTGGAGGATGAAATTCATTTTCTCAAGGGAAGGGTTTCAGAACTTGAATGTGATCTTGTGTCGAAGTCCACAGAAGTTACATCTGCAGTTTCAAGGAAAGAATAAGCTCTATCTTCTGCATTTGCTGAAATTGACCATCTAAAGGAAGAAAATTTTGTAAAAACGTGAGCATTATTGAATGCATATGGAGGGTGTTTACTGTGTTGGAGTGTATTTGTTTCTTGCACATGAGGGCACGCCTTAGTTGTAATTCTTATGATAGGTTGAGCAAAGTGAAGTATTGTTTATTTAGAAGTGTGAATGTAGGATGCTATTTGTAATAAATGCAGCATTTTTTTTTCTGATTGCATTTTATGTACTATTTTTATCAGCATTAAGCTTCAATCACAGCAGGTTCTTGTAATGGAAATAGGTCGCATTATTACAATTTAAAAAAAAAAAAAAGAGTTACGAATATAATCTGTAGCTATAGCTACGGCTTTTATCCATAGCTATTGGTATTTATTGTTACGGATATTGTCCGTAGCTATTGGTATCTATTGCTACGAATATAATTCGTAGCTATTGGTATCTATTTCTACGGATATAATCCGTAGCTATTGTTGTCTATTGCTATGGATATAATCCGTAGCTATTGGTATCTATTGTTACGGATATAATCCGTAGCTATTAGTATCTATTGCTACTGATATGATCCGTAGCTATTGGTATCTATTGCTACAGATATAATCTGCAGCGATACCTTTAGCTACCCCACCAATAGCGACAGACGTGCTACGGATATATCTGTAGCAAAAGGGATACGGTTTTGGCCGTAGCCTTTTCACGTTTTTCTTTTAGTGTATGCTGTCACATACTCATAATCGTATCGACAACTGGCACCGATAATCGACATCGATAATTGGCCTCGATAATCGGCTTATTCAATCAGCTTCGATAATCGGAATCGACCTCGATAATGGGAATCCGCCTCGACAATCAGAATCGACCTCGACGATTGGAACCAGTGAGAATGGGCCTAACAAGGCCTAAGGGAATGTCACAATGTGGACATTTAACCATCATTGCCCGTCAATGTGGATATTTAACCAACATTGCTCCCAAGGAGTGACCTTCATAGGGCCAAATATATATAGTGGGCCCATGGCCTCACACAAAGGCCTCATACATAATACAATGGGCCGCATACAATTTTAATGGGCCTCATACAATCATAATGGACCTTATACAAGGGTCTCATACATCACAATGGTCCCCGTCACATGGGCCTAGTACACATCACATGGGCTGCATCACATGGGCCTATATACATCACAAGGGACCACATCACGGTGGGCTACATACGTCATAATGCGCTGCATCACGGTGGACCATATACAATCTCGATGGGCCACATCCCATAGGCCTCAAATATATCATAATGGGCCTCATATCTGGACCTCAAATAGATCACAATGGGCCGCATTGCATGGGCTATATATATATACATCACAATGGGCCTTACTCATAAGCCTCAAATACATCATATCAGGCCTCATACCTGGGCCACAAATATATCACAATGGGCTGCATTACATGGGCTTCAAATACATCACAATGGGCCGCACATATGGGCCACAAAAATATCATATTGAGCCACATATATGGGCCACACAAATATCATATTGGGCCGTACATATGGGCCACATAAAGTTCATATTGGGCCTCACTAATGGGCCATATATACATCACAATGGGCCTCACTCTAAGGCCACATATACAACACAATGGGCTGCACATATGGGCCTAATATATATTACATTGGGCCTCATCCATAGTCTGCGAATACATCGCAATGGGAAACCTCATAGGTGGGCCCTGCATTGGGCCTCGAATACGTTGCAATGGGCCACCTCGCAGGTGACATTGTACCTCCCAAATGGGCCCCCACCAGATGAACAACATGGATGAGCAACACATGCATTAAGTGGGTTGCACGTCCCAGCGGACTAGACGACATGGTTGCAAAATACATACAATCAAGGTGGGCACTACCCGCCTAGCAAACGGACGGCGTGAACAACGAATACATCACGGCTTAGCCCCACATGGATGGAAGGTGTATACAACACATACCTCAAAGTGGGCCCTCATGTACGAATGGCGTTGATGAAACACATACAACATGGTGGACCCCACCGTCCAGCCCATCTGGACAGTACAGGTATACTAGCCAACCCACTGTCCTCATCAAGGTAGGCCCCACGTGTAGGGTGGGTCCCACCGTCCAAGGTCTGAACGGTGTGGATGCACCACATGTGCAGGGCCCACATAAATGGATGGATGGTGTGGATTTCACATACATCACGATGACTGCAGAGCACTGCTGCACGTAGATCAACTGCTGGCCCACCGTCCATCGGACGGACGGTGTGGATTGCCAATAAATGGACGTCCTTGATGAAGCACACACCATGGTTGTGGCCCACCGTCCAGCTATCTGGACGGTGGGATCTCACACAAATACATCACGATGTGGCCCACAAGGTCTGTTGACGTCCAGCACATTAGCTCCTTAGCTGGTGGGACCCACAGAGCTTGCTGCCATCCACAGTAGCTATATATGCATGGATATATATATATATATATATATATAAATAAATAAATAAATATATTATATCACATAACATGTATTGCTTACTTTTATTTTTTTATATTATTATTATTATTATATATATTTTTAAAAATAAAAATACCACAGCAACGTGTTGCTGGACTGACGGCCTAGATAAAACACTTGTATCACATGGGCCCCACGTCTATCTAGGGGACGACGTGGCCGACGACGCGGGCATCGCATATAAATCATGGTGTAATGCCCAAAAAATCGGGGGTCGAGTAGAAACTCAACACCCGAGTTCCAAAACATCACTTATGCAACATAAATGCTTATGATTGAATGTTGTTTGTGTTAGTGCATTAATCATGAGTGGGATTATACCAAAACAGTAATTCATACTCCAGATCAAGTCATAAAACGCAAGCAGATGACTGAAAGATGTATATAGGTGTATATAAAAACAAAACAATCTCGATCTGTCTCCAGAGTGTGAATACAACACTGAGTCACCATATACATATACTAAATCAAAAGTCTAAATGTCAAAAGAATAGTCCAACTACAATGATAATCCCTGAAGCCCCGTCTATCCGGATAGCCTAGGCAAAGCCACTGGATAACTGCATGTAGGAGAAATCATCCTGATCATCATAGTAATCAGGCTCAGCCTCCTGCATCTCGTCGATACCTGCATCTAAGACAGAGTTTGGTGAGTGTCCAGAACACCGTCCCGTAACGTGGGAGTGAGTAACTAACTTAGTGGAACAATAAAGCATAGGTTAACATGTTATCAATTCAGTCAAGCAGTAATGATAAAGCAGTTCAGTCAAACAATCCTAATCACTCTTATTAATGTAAGGATGAAATGTAGTCATGATGCATGCCCTCGCCAATGCTCCCTCGTGCGACACCATCTTACGTCATTGGCATGCGTTCATCCCTTAGTGCTCCACAACGCCAGGCACATGCAGTGCTATGTTATGAGCGTGATTACCGAGTTGTTCTTAGTCCTTTTCATACAGTAGTATTGGGAAACTAATGTACCTCCCTTATATCATTCCCAAACAATCATCCATTCTAGGTTTGTCAGTCCTAGATAATCTCATATGATGATGCGGTTCTAAGTCGCTGTAAAGGGCTGCCAGGGCTGTTGCATACACTCGTTGCACCACTCCCCCATCACCTTATCAATACAGGCCTAGTTTATACTCTGTTTACTACGGGAAGACTCGTCGTCTCACTGCAGATTTAAAGTATGCTCGAGATCACTACAAAGGGCTGTCAGGGCTGTTACACGCAATCGTTACCCCACTCCCCCATCACCAAATCAGTGTAGGCCGACAGCTCAAATATAGTATCTCATACCACCGTATTCGGCTCACGAGTCTGAGTTGCTCACTGGTCACTACGGGGAGGCACATCGCCCCAGCTTTAGGCCGATAGCTCGATCATGGTGTCTCATACCACCATGCCCGGCTCATGAGTCTTAGCGGATCAAGGTACCAAGGTAAGCGGGATTCACTGGTGAGTTGGGTACCTTAGGTTCAAACAGAGGCGTCCATACATGGTGTACATACATCGGCAGATCGTGTTACTTGACGAGCTCGACTAGCACGAACGAACGTTGAGTTGAGTGACATGAAGTGTACAAACACTCCGTGTGGCCTAACCACTGCCGACAACTTTAGTATGACTCGGGTTCATCAACTCCATCTTAAGTGGCGAATAAATCTCAACCACAAACTCAAGCCTGTTACCGATTGCCTGGACTATATAATAGCCCCACTTTCACTTTATTCCGACAGGTAATCATAAGAGACAGTCAAAACAGTAATGAACAAATAATTCAATTTGTAGAAGCATGTGAGCATGTTGAGAAATGTAACACAAACATGATTTGCACACACATTCATTACACGAATAAAATAGACATCATAATGTATCGTACATGAAGGAAACCGTATACATAATTAAGGTAACCGAGATTCATATCTCAACCCTCATACAAAACTACTATTAGTAATACTTAGCATATTCAGACATTTCTACAAACACTTAGACTACATACATCATCATACATGATGTATGTGGTTTACACGTATATGAGGTCAACTCCTTTTACTAGGGAGTTGCCCCGTAAACCACATGCATATACCCATGACGGATGATCATGGTGGGCACGAATCCGGGTTCCATATTCATTTAAGCATTTCCTCAAACACTTGAGCTACACACTTTATCACATATAGTGTGTATTTGCCGTGACGTGATTTTTGGGCAAGTCCTTTCGCTGAGGAGTTGTCGCACGTGTATTAAGTATATATTCACGACAAATAAACATGTTAAGCACAAATCCAAATTTCAAACGTATTCAAATATTTCAACACATACTTAGAATACACTATATTACACATATTTCATATATAACTGAAACATGAAACGGACGACGCATTTTGCATGTGAAATAACACCCATAACAAGAATAAATCATTAACTGACATTGAAAGCCTTGAAAACCATAACCTATACGTCTAAAGTCCGCACCTTACAACGTAGAAGTGTAAAGAACTCGATAGAATCGTTAAGCCTTTAACTACGGTGGAACGACAACCTACAAAATGAAATAGGTTAGCTATTTCATCACCTGTAACAATCATAACCTTAGAACGGATTAGGGTTAAGGTTTCTTACCTAAGAACGAAGCCGGAATCGCCGGAAAAGCGATTTGATAGTGATGGTTAAGCATGTTTAGCACCTGGGTAGAATAGCATGAAGATTCTCCCACTTCTCTCACACTTTCTCCCACTTTTCTCTCTTCTCTCTCCTAAGGTTTCTCTCAAATTCGTTTGGGTTGAATGAGAGAGGGTTTAAGGTCCTTATATAGGCTCAAAACACTCCAAATTAGACCCAGGGCCATGGTATACTTAGGTTATGTCCAAAGGAGGACTGTTCCATCTCAACGGAGCACTTCTAGAGCCCCCCTTGAGCTAAAGGTCAGACTTAAGCTCACTGACCTTGGATCTAGGTCGAGTTAAGTTTTCGTTCCAGTCGAGTTCCTAGATCACACGTGGCGGACCAGTTTCAGTTCAACGGTCACTGAAACTCGATCAGGGTTACAAGTACACGGACATGTATGGGAAATGTTCCCTGATCCAAGGGTGTATTTGGGTCAGATTCCGACGGTCAGATTGTTTATTTTTGGCCCGCAAGCGATAAGTCTCAGATTACTTAAATTAGATTTAATTTCTAAAGAAAACCATGTTTTCTCACACTCCTCGCTCTGAGCTCAAGCGAATAGCCCTGGGACACTATCTAGTTTTGACTTTCGAGATGGTTGTCAAGCCCAGAAAGGTGGTCCTAATTCTATAACCTCGTATTATTCGAACTTTCGATGTGCGGTCCAGATCTGATACGGAGTTTCGTGATGCTCCCGAGAGCAGCTGGGTAATGAGATTGATCCTAGATTTTTGGTAATGTAGCGTGAACGATTCCACAAGTTTTGGGTCTTGCAGATCGTATTTAAAGTGATTAGTGCGTATTTCATCTGTAATCTAGTTTAACACTAGTTAATTCTCGTCTAATTTCTAAAGGATTTGGTCCTGAGAGATTTCTGCTAGAGGTGGTACTCGGGTTTTTGTACGGATTTCTAAAGTATTGCTCTTCATCACCTAAACTTTAGGATTCATGCCTAATATGACAGTACTTAGAGACATTTAAAGAACAAGGTGGTGAAAGATGAAATGAGAGATTTTGAAGGAAATGGGTTGAAAGGGGATTTGAGACTTTGGGATTGAGTTTTTGAGAAGCAATTAAGGTGTTCGGATCGACCCATTGCCTAAGTACGTCTAACTCCAAGTTGGCAAAAATCAAGGGCGTTACAATCTACCCCCCTTAAAGAAAAATTTCATCCTCGAAATTACTACCTTTTCATACTCCTCGAGAAGCTGAGGGTAGTTCTTTCTAACCTCGGCTTCTGCCTCCCAGGTAGCTTCCTCCTCTATATGATGTGTCCACAGTACCTTCATGAGTGGAATCACCTTACTGCGCAACACCTGCTCTTTCCTGTCTAAGATACGCGTCGGACGCAGTACATATGTAGCATCCTCGTTCAACTGCACCTGCTCCAATAGATGATGTGTGGAGGATCAGGGATGTATTTCTTCATCATAGATACATGAAATACGTTGTGCATGCCCGCGAGTGGTGTGGGCATAGCGAGACGATATGTCACCGCTCCCACTCAATCAAGTATCTGAAATGGGCCAATGAACCGTGGAGTAAGCTTTCCCTTCTTCCCAAACCGAAGGACTCCCTTCATAGGGGAAACTCTGAGGAACACATAGTCTTCAACCTCAAACTCAAGTGGTCGCCGCCTCGTATCGGCATAACCCTTCTGTCTGTTCTGGACCGTCAGGAGTTGACGCCTGATAATGTCGATCTTCTCTGAGGTCACCTGTAATAATTCTGTGCAAACCAAACTGCGTTCGCCAACCTCTACCCAGCAATGCGGTGCTCTGCAAGGGCGCCCATACAAGGCCTCGTAAGGAGCCTTGCCAATACTTGCCTGAAAACTGTTGTTGTAGGCGAACTTTGCGTACGGGAGGCTGTCATCCCAACTGTCCTTGAAGTCCAAAACACAAGCCCGCAGCATATCTTCTAAAATCTGATTCACCCGCTCTGTCTGCCCATCGGTCTGAGGGTGAAACGCGGTACTGAACTTCAACTTCACACCCATCGCTTCCTGGATACGAGTCCAGAAGATAGACGTGAATTGCGTGTCGCGGTCCAACACAATCTCCAAGGGAACTTCATGCAGACGCACTATTTCTTTGATGTACAACCTAGCCAAGTCGTTACAGAGTTCGTCACTCCAATAGGAGAAAATGAGCCGATTTGGTCAACCGGTCCACGATCACCCAAATAGAGTCATAACCCTTTCTCGTCTTCGGTAGCCTCGAGATGAAGTCCCACTTCCATTCAGTTATGGGCATGGGCTGAAGTAGTCCAGGAGGTCGGTGATGTTCATCCTTAACCTGCTGACACGTGAGACAACTGGAAACATACTCGGCTATATGAACCTTCATATTGTCCCACCAATACGTCCGCTTCAAGTTCTGATACATCTTCGTGCTACCAAGATGCATCGCAAGTTTCGATCTGTGGGCAACCTCGAGAACCTCCTATCTCAAGTTAGGAATGTCTGGGACGCATAGGCGGCTACGATATCGTAGGCCCCCATCTGTGTCCACTTTCCACTCGGAGTCCTCATTATGATCTATGACCAAGGGAAAGGTGAATCAATATCTTAATAAATCATCCGGAAGAGGTTTCGAATAGTATAGAATTGGCTAAGGCTTCTATCAACATTTGCGAATACACTAACCTTGTTTGTTGTGACTTAACTCGTAACTATTGTTAAGCCTATTCTTTAATACGAAGGTTTAACTCCTATCTAGTAACCATTTAGTGACTTATCCTTTCGTCTAACGTGGATCAATTTCCTTCGATCCTGGGCCAGTGGGGTAAGAGCCAACCACGCTTTCGTTGCGCCTATGAGTTGGTAGACGAGTATGCCTACCAACTCGACCGAATTCATAACCTTTCTACCCCCCTTAAAAACTTAATTTCGCAAGGCTCAAGGATCTATGTCTCTCTCCGTATGTCAGAACGAGGTGAAATTTAGACCTATCCTTAGCAGGAAATGGGAAACGATCTCTCAATACATCGGTTTTCCTTCTATTTGTGATGTGTGTTATGGCATTGGTATCTATGGTTATAGGAATGAGCTAAAATAATGGGTGTTGTAATTGTTTCAGGGACGAGCATGAGTTCATGGTAAGGTGCCTAACTATATCCGGGAAGGACTTTTACCACGGTCCCGACCTACTTTCGTTAATCATGTCTAGTTCAATATCATAATATAATTTATACATTATTTGTACGGCAGACTATCTTTCTAAGTTCATCTGCACAATATGGATGTCAGAATGGTCTGTCACTCAGGACCTAACTCCTACCTATCTGTTGCCCCTTGAGACATTTCTTGGGTCTAAAAAAAATTCTTTATTAGCTATAGGTTCTTAATACTTCTCAAAAGACGAAGTACTACACTTTTGGTTGTAAGTGATCGGGCCAACACAGAAGGAAAGTTATGTAGTGGGTTTGAGCTGGATACACAAACCCTCTACCTCGTGAGGACAGAAAATTGGTTATATCAGTTCTTGATCCTAGTTGATCCTGACCTTCTTCTTGATCAGAGCATAGAGTTCATTTGGGAACTACCAGGATTGAGAGTTCAATTCAAACCGTGAATACCTCGCTTATATATAGTTCTCTATTCCGTGTTCCCGTTTGTAATAAGTCTTTGGGGAGGGAAAGTCTAAGGGGTGTATTGTTTAACCTAACATTAAATCCAAGGGATATATAAGTTTTCTTTGAGCGTGAAAAGTTTCTACGTTAAACGAGCTTCCTAAGAGTTACTAAAGAAGCCGATAAGTATTAAGGGGATTCAGCGAAAGAATGAGCTTTCACTCCAACCTAATCAAGCCAACTAACTAAGTCTATCTTTCAATTGTCTTAGCATAATCAGTGTTTTACATTCCTTAGTATAACCAACTACTAGTTGTAATCCAAAATCTATGCTTACACGCTAGATGATCTCATACCCTTTCTAATACAAGAAATTGTTTATCGCTTAGGGTTAAATGTTGTATTCGAATTAAGTTGCCCGAACTTGAATTTAATTACTCTCTAGGACTACACACATGCTCATACTAGCTAAGAAGGTCATAGGGTTCACATTATTAATTTATTAAATTTCTTACACTATCAAATCCTTTGAAATCTACGAGTACCAACTTTAGGTCCCAAGACTCTAAGGGACCTATTTGGCCAATGGTATTAAGTTGTATTAAATGGATTGTATTGCTAATCCCACTTCGGGATTGGGCATGACATGTTGGAAGGAGGGTGTGATGGGATTTAAATCAACTTCCTAGGCTTTGGAAAACGAGCCTTGTGTTGGATAGTGTGAGATGGGATTTGTGGGTTTAGAAGGTTATGAGACACAAATGTTGGGTTTTGGGCTCCTATGGGTGTGAAATGGTGAGTCCAAGAGGAGTAAGAGATGGGTTTAGAGGAGTAATGGTGGAGGGTTTGAAGGAGTTCACAATTGCCAAGTACAACTCCAACCTGTCAAGCATTCTACACATTTGATAACAAAAGGAGCTTCATGCATTTCATTTAACCCAAAATCGTCACAATACATGGAATACAGAGTTACATGGCTCATGACAGAAGATGCATGTGAGCTAATTACAACCAAAGCTTCAAACACTTTAAACATACTACTAACTACTACACCCATCAACATGAAAACATAAACTACCTAAAGAGGTAACCAAACAACTACGAGACAACAGTATGGATGACTAGGCATCCGAGTCTAGCGATGGAGAAGGGGCACCCTTATCCTTCAGGCAGCACATGATAGTTTTCAACGCACGAGTCACTTTCTTGAACTTGTGTTTCACAAGGCCCCGAAGATCCATAATGTCCTGTCGCAAGACCGCTGACCCACCTAGGATCTGGAACTGCAGGGGCTCCAGCGTAGGCTCGTGAATATTGGCATAGAAAGCTCGAAAAGTGTTCGCATTGGCGCGATACTCGCCATCAAATAGCGGACCCCAATTGACTTCTTCCATGTATTCGAACAAGTGGTATTCACCAAAGAGCCGCCCATCCACCTACGCTTCAAAAAGGACCCTACGGCCCTCATAAACTCCATGAGACAGCTCCGCCAACAGAGCCCTTCCAGCAGGAGTCCGGGGATCAAGATCCCACTTTGTCTGAAACTACCGATTGGCGCTTGTGCTCGCGGCGGTGCCTCTCGGCCTCCTTGAACGCGTAGGGCGACTAGGCCCGACCTCATCCACGGCCCCCTTTCTCTTTCCCATGACAGAAATGATGGTGAAAATCGAGAAAATGGCCGCAATGAACTCAAAGAAGGCCATGGAAAGTGACGATAAGGAGGAATAGGGGCTGGAGCTTTTGGTTCTCCATGGATTTGAGCCTCAACAGAGGTTGTAAAGGCCCAAATGACAGGGATTGAAGAAAAAATGAAGAGATGGGATGGGTTGAGAGCTTACACGATTTTGAGCCACAAATGAGGGATGTAAGAGCTCAAATGAGAGAAAACGGAGAGGGTAGAGGGGTAGGTATTGCTGTAAACGATGGAGGTGAGTGGGTTGTGTTAGAAACTGATGGATTGGGTGATTGAAGGGGAGGTTTGAGAGAGAAAACAGAAACTTTGAGGGAAAGGGAGAGCTTGGAGGTGTGTTTTGTGGAGGGGTGTGTTTGGAGGTGTTTTAACCGACGACCCACACACTAGGGGGTTACCCTAGCCCTCAAACATCATCGGCCCGAGCGGCCCGCCGGGCCGAGCCCGCTGACCAGCGAGGCCTTGCCAAGTCGGCGAGGCCCTCGCCACTCCCTGGATAAACTGGTGAGGCCTGGCCATTTGGACAAGGACCTCCTGCCCCCTAGGCCCCAAAAAAGTATGGGGCCCACCCTAGGTCCCTCTAAAATGGTGTGGGTAGGCCCCCGACTTCGATTTGCTTCGTTTCGGGTCCTTTCGGGTGGTTTCTGATGCCTAAGGGCTAGGATTGGGTGATTTGTGATCTACACTTGTCGTTTAACGGTCTAGAAGTGGTTTAGGGTCGACTCATGCGATCATGGATGAGTATGGACCCGATCTCGGGGACCGTTTTCAGTGAACTTCACCAATTGGCGAAACCGGGATACCTATGAATGTTTCTACATTTTTCTCGCACCCACCTAAGTCGAAGGGTGACAGCGTACGTCGTGTGACCATAACCCAGGTCCGGTTTAATCCAAATCATGCTCTGATACCAACTTGTAATGCCCTGAAAATCAGGGGTCGAGTAACAACTCAACACTCGAGTTCCAAAACATCACTTATGCAACATAAAAGCTTATGATTGAATGTTGTCTGTGTTAGTGCATTAATCATGAGTGGGATTATACCAAAACAGTAATTCATACTCCAGATCAAGTTATAAAATGCAAGCGGATGACTGAAAGATGTATATAGGTGTATATATAAAAAAACAATCTCGATCTGTCTCCAGAGTGTGAATATGCTGCTGAGTCACCATATACATATACTAAATAAAAAGTCTAAATGTCAAAAGAATAGTCCAACTACAATGATAATCCCTGAAGCCCCGTCAATCCAGATAGCCTAAGCAAAGCCGTCGGATAACTGCATGTAGGAGAACTCATCCTGATCATCATAGTAATCAGGCTCAGCCTCCTACGTCTCGTCAATACTTGCATCTAAGAAAGAGTCTGGTGGGTGTCCAGAACACCGTCCCATCACGTGGGAGTGAGTAGCTAACTTAGTGGAACAATAAAGCATAGGTTAACATGTTATCAATTCAGTCAAGCAGTAATGATAAAGCAGTTCAGTCAAACAATCCTAATCACTCTTATTAATGCAAGGATGAAATGTAGTCATGATGCATGCCCTCGTCAATGCTCCCTCGTGCGACACCATCTTACGTCCGCAGCATGCGTTCATCCCTTAGTGTTCCACAACGCTAGGCACATGCAGTGCTATGTTATGAGCGTGATTACCGAGTTGTTCTTAGTCCTTTTCATACAGTAGTATTGGGAAACTAAGGTACCTCCCTTATATCATTCCCAAACAATGATCCATTCTAGGGTTGTCAGTCCTAGATAATCTCATACGATGATGCAGTTCTAGGTCGCTGTAAAGGGCTACTAGGGCTGTTGTACGCACTCGTTGCACCGCTCCCCCATCACCTTATCAATACAGGCCTAGTTTATACTCTATTTACTACAGGAAGACTCGTCGCCTCACCGCAGATTTAAAGTATGCTCGAGGTCACTACAAAGGGCTGTCAGGGCTGTTACACGCAATTGTTACACCACTCCCTCATCACCAAATCAGTGTAGGCCGACAGCTTGACCACGGTGTCCCATACCATCATGCCCGGCTTATGAGTCTTAGCGGATCAAGGTACCAAGGTTAAGCGGGATTCACTGGTGAGTTGGGTACCTTAGGTTCAAACAGAGGCATCCATACATGGTGAACATACATCGACAGATCGGGTTACTTGACAAGCTCGACTAGCACGAGCGCACATTGAGTTGAGCGACATGAAGTACGCAAACACTCCGTGTGGCCTAACCACTGCCGACAACTTTAGTACGACTCGGGTTCGTCAACCCCAACTTAAGTGGCGAATAAATCTCAGCCACGAACTCAAGCCTGTTACCGATTTCTTGGAATATATCATAGCCCCACTTTCACTTCATTCCAACAAGTAATCATAAGAGACAGTCAAAACAGTAATGAACAAATAATTCAATTCGTACAAGTATGTGAACATGTTGAGAAATGTAACACAAACATGATTTGCACACACATTCATTACACGAATAAAACTGACATCATAATGTATCATACATGGAAGAAATCATATACATAATTAAGGTAACCGAGATTCATATCTCAACCCTCATACAAAACTACTATTAGTAATACTTAGCACATTCAGACATTTCTACGAACACTTAGACTACACACATCATCATACATGATGTATGTGGTTTACACGTATATGAGGTCAACTCCTTTTACTAGGGAGTTGCCCCGTAAACCACATACATATACCCACGACAGATGATCATGGTGTGCACGAATCCGGGTTCCATATTCATTTAAGCATTTCCATAAACACTTGAGCTACACACTTTATCACATATAGTGTGTATTTGCCGTGACATGATTTTTGGGCAAGTCCTTTCGCTAAGGAGTTGTCGCACATGTATTAAGCATATATTCACGACAAATAAACATGTTAAGCACAAATCCAAATTCCAAACGTATTCAAATATTTCAACACTTACATAGAATACACTATATTACACATAGTTCATATATAACTAAAACATGAAACGGACGACGCATTTTGCATGTGAAATAGCACCCATAACAAGAATAAATCATTAACCGACATTGAAAGCCTTAAAAACCATAACCTATACGTCTAAAGTCCGTACCTTACGCCGTAGAAGCATAAAAAACTCAATAGAATCGTTAAGCCTTTGACTACGGTGGAATGGCAACCTACAAAATGAAATAGGTTAGCTATTTCATCACTTGTAACAATCATAACCGTAGAACGGATTAGGGTTAGGGTTTCTTACCTAAGAACGAAGCCGGAATCGCTGGAAACGCGATTAGATAGTGATGGTTAAGCATGTTTAGCACCAGGGTAGAATAGCATGAAGATTCTCCCACTTCTCTCACACTTTCTCCCTCTTTCTCTCTTCTCTCTCCTAGGGTTTCTCTCAAATTCATATGGGCTGAATGAGAGAGGGTTTAAGGTCCTTATATAGGCTCAAAACACTCCAAATTAGACCCAGGCCCATGGTATACTTAGGTTATGTCCAAAGGAGGATTGTTCCGTCTCAACAGAGCACTTCTAGAGCCCCCCCTTGAGCCAAAGGTCGAACTTAAGCTCACTGACCTTGGATCTAGGTCGAGTTAAGTTTTCGTTCTAGTCGGGTTCCCGGATCACACGTGGTGGACCGGTTTCAGTTCAACGGTCACTGAAACTCGATCAGGGTTACAAGTATACGGACATGTATGGGAAATGTTCCTTCATCCGAGGGTGTATTTGGGTCAGATTCCGACGGTCTGATTGCTTATATTTGGCCCGCAAGCGACAAGTCTCAGATTACTTAAATTAGATTTAATTTCTAAAGAAAACCATGTTTTCTCACACTCCTCGCTCCGGGCTCAAGCGAATAACCCTGGGACACTATTTGGTTTTGACTTCCTAGATGGTTGTCAAGCCCAGCAAGGCGGTCTTAATTCTATAACCACGTATTATTCGGACTTTCGATGTGCGGTCCAGATCTGATATGGAGTTTCGTGATGCTCCCGAGAGCAGCCGGGTAATGAGATTGATCCTAGATTTTTGGGTAATGTAGCGTCAACGATTCCACAAGTTTTGGGTCTTACAGATCGTATTTAAAGTGATTAGTGTGGATTTCATATGTAATCTAGTTTAACACTAGTTAATCCTCATCTAATTTCTAAAGGATTTGGTCCTGAGAGATTTCTGCTCCAGGTGGTACTCGGGTTTTTGTATGGATTTCTAAAGTATTGTCTTCATCACCTAAACTTTAGGATTCATGCCTAATATGACAGTACTAAGAAACATTTAAAGAATAAGGTGGTGAAAGGTGAAATGGGAGATTTTGAAGGAAATGGGTTGAAAGGGGATTTGAGACTTTGGGATTGAGTTTTTGAGAAGCAATTAAGGTGTTCAGATTAACCCATTGCCTAAGTACGTCTAACTCCTAGTTGCCAAAAATCTGGGGCGTTACACATGGTGGGGCCCATGGATCAAGCTGGTATACATGTTTTCCCTTCAAATAGGGCCTGCCCATATGGGCCGCAAGGTGGACAACAACGTGGGCCCCGGTTAGACAGTGAGTGTGTGTCCCTTGGTGGGCGGCATGGATAAAATGCACACATCATAGGTGGGCCATCATACAAGGAAGAGAGAGAGAGAGAGAGAGAGAGAGAGAGAGAGAGAGACAACATGCGATGGAGGGACCCCGACACTATGGGCCCTCCTTAGGTGGGCCATACAAGTACATACATCAAAATGGGTCCCAAAAATCGTGTGGACCCTAAATCAAAATTAAAATCTAACGCTATGAACACCCACTGATCGTCTTCTTCTTTAGCTCCATGGACTCCTTGGCTCTTAAGCTTGGAAATAATCTAGGTTTCAGACATAGTATGGCCTTCTAATCTGTACAGATTTTGACTTAGCCAAATCTCCCAAGCAATGAAACTGGGGGCCAAGCCTAGTAAATCCTTAAACCTGGAGGATTTATTGGCTTTTGCTGACCACTGATTGAATCATTGTTGAATAGGGTGGTTGGGATTGAGGGTTAAATCAAACATATGAGCAAAATAGGATCATATTCACTTTGCTAAAGGAGTTATTTGGAACTGATTCTGACCTTACGTAGGAAGTTGAACCCCAACTAAGGGCTGAAAAATCTGGTCAGGCTAATATGTTGCAGCATGAGACAGGTGGGCAGCAGAAGCATCTTGCTGAATCTGGGCTAACAACACTGACTGATGGATGGAGCTATCATAGTTAAGAAATCTATTGTCTACCCCATTGAAAAGATTCTAATGCCATGGCATTTTCACACTGAGCTCGAGTGGGTTGCATGTGGGATGCATGGGCACACTCGGGGTAGGCGGCTATTCACAACCCCAAGTGTAGGGTCGCGATGTAGTAATAATCTTGGTAAGACCGAGGTCAAATCCACAAGGACTAAACCCTGTACGTATGGTGAAAGTAACTAGAACTAGAACTAGAAGAAGATGTAATCTAATTTAGGAGAATGTAGGAGAATAATAGTGAATTATTAAACAAAAACTTGTAAAATTCAAAGGTGGGAAACTAGGGTTTCCAAGGATCCACTTGTAGAGATCAGGGAGATCTATGCTTGATTCAAGAACACAACTAGAATCAGAGTTCCATCTTCATCCAATTGGAAGATAATTCATTCAATTTTGAACTTTCTTTGATCTAGTCCTTATAGATGAGAGGTATGGAACTAGCATTGATTTCATGACAAAACCTTGTCCATGAGATAAAGCAAACAACAAAATTTACCAATCCACAAACACTCTGAGAAAATTATGAAGATTAGAAGGATTCCATCATCCAACCATGTCCAAGGGGTGATGGTGAACAATAGGGTTCCTAATTTCATAATCACAACAATGCAAAGAACATGCTCAAAGCTATCGTAGATCCATTGTAATTTAAGTCACAATAACCCATTAAAAACTAAAAGCATTCCTTATAATTAAACTAGAACCAAAGATAGTTCAACTTAAACATGAATCAAAACCATAGAAACACCACATCACGCTACAAGCTTCACCTCTTAGCCCTAGCTAAGAGGTTTAGCTCATCATAGACATGATCAAGCTAAAAATCTTAATAAAAGCATAAAGAAACAAACAAAGAAAGAGAAGAAAAACTCTTTATGTCGGTCGTGCTCCACGCTCTCTCTCTCTCTCTCTCTCTCTCTCTCTCTCTCTTTCTTCCCACGTCCCCTCTCACGTTCTCTCTCTCCCCTTTATATAGTCTACCTTTAGGTCGGCTGGGTCGGTCACTGACCCTATTTATGCAGTCTAATTCTCAGCAAAACGAACCTCTGTTTCTGCGCAAGAAAACGCACAACCTGTTGTTTTTTATCTAATTTTGAGAGAACAGATCAGACCATTCAAGCAATCCGACAACATGGATTGGGTCGAGATTGCTTTTTCCACTATTTGGACGGTCTAGATTACCGGTTTGATCCTTATTTTGATTACACAACAGCCAGGATCATCCGACTTTCTCGGACGTAGGCCCTATGTAAGAACCTACGCTGTGATGATCAGTGGGCCTCTGATCAATGCCTACAAGGAAATCCACTTTGTCCAATGGATTCATGTCGAAAAACCAGTCAGAGATGGATAGTTTTGGATTGGATTCGGTGTGGCTGATGGAGTTTCTACTCTGTCGTCTGTCCTACGTTTGAGACTTCATGTATGTGTAATGTTCGAGAAAATCAGGCCACAAATCAGTGTATGGTCAGTTTGACCTCCTGAATTCAATGAGTGGTGTGGATCATCGAGAGGTATGATGATGGTGGCCCACCTGAATCCATCTGCAAGTCTCTATTGAGGGCGGGATTTTGACTTCGAGCCAGATTCAAATTCGCTGGGGTCAACGCCCGCTGGCTGCTTTAACAGGTCCGGTGCACAGCAGGCCCACGCCTGTTGTGTACACCGACCACATGAAGTGGGTCCCACCTTGATGATTCTTGAAATCTGTTCCATCCATCAGCTTCCCCATCTAATTTAAGTGGTTGAGTCCAAAATTAAGCATATCCAGATATCAGGTGGGCCCCAAATTGGTGATTTTGTGCCTGATCTTTCTATTGGACTACTTCCACAAAGATCCAATGGCTGAAATTTTACGTGTATGGTTGTTCTATCATCCTTAGGCCGGATATAAAGCTTCGTGCCAAACGGATGGTGGAAACCATGTGATCTTGCATTCAGGACTATTCTTAGGCTTCTTTATCTTCAATCACTTGATTTTTTCTGATCTTTGGCGTGTGAATTCTTCAATCTTGGTCTCCTAAGATCTGTCCCTTCCTTGGTGATTCTTGAGCATCAAATTCATGCTTTTAGTGTCTTTTTCAATTCAAGCTCCTAAATTCACCTCGCAACACAAACATGATTAAAATAGAGCGTTATGCATTATCATGTTCATAAAACCAAGTAATAAATAGGGTATAATATGCAATATTTGACCCTCAATAGCGGCCCATGCGAGGCGGGTGGCACGTGTGAGGTGAGCCCCATTGGTGTGAGGTGGGTGGCTCGTGTGAAGCGGAACTCATGTGAAGTGGGGCCCACGAGGGGGGTTCGGCTGAGGTCTTAAACCATGGGATGTAGGGCCTAGGCTATGAGATAAAGGGATTGATTCGACATACTCTATTAGTTCAAGCTTTTAGAGCAAGTGGTTAATTGTTCTACATCAAATTAGTATCAAAGCAGGAGGTCTTGTGTTTGAGACTCCTCAACGAGGATGATTTAATGCGGGGACTTATAGTTAGAAGACATGATGCACTCGTCTATCATATTCTTGATGGTTGTATTTTGTAGGTATAGCCCGTGGTAGCAAGCCACCATTCGACCAATTCTGATTTCATAAATTGACTCTTCCTTCCCCTATCATATCCTAGGAAGCTTTAATGATGAGCGAATGGCCTACTGTTTCTTGTGATATGGTTCGCATGAGATTTGTATCTGATTCAATTTGGGCTCGTGCCATAAAATTAGTTGGCAAAATAGATACAAATACAAATATACAATGCATACATTGAGGTGGCGAGGGTAAGGGTACTGGTTCGGGGTCGCAGGTAAGTCACGTCTTGATTATGCTGCCAAGCTCTTGGACTGTTCTACCAACATGACTAGGTTGTTGGTTGTCAGGATAGAATTATCGACTTTACAAATCCTCTACACAACTTAGAAAATCTGATTTTTAGGAAGAAGAAAGAGAGAAAAGAAACCATAAATTTTCTTTCTAACTGATATTTTTTACTAATACTTTACTGTTGATGTTGCACACTTGTTTTTCACTTGCTCAAAGCGGATACATAAGATGCCTATTTATAGGCTTTTGAATGAAATGTGAAAAGTCAAAAATGCCCCCACTAGGAGCTTCCAACATTAAAAATTTCTAGAAATTACACAAAGTTTTTCATATTCCAAAAGCATCTCCATGGGAAGTGTGTTGTGTGTTGGAAGATGAACAGTCACCAGCTGTTTGCTAGAAAATGGGTTTTTGAGTTTGCAACTCCAACACTCCCCTTCAAACCAAAATAGTTTTATTCCAAGCATCAATCTAAGTTTCTTGAATGTATCAGTCAGCAACGCTATGGTAAAGATGTCTGCTACTTGTTCAGTGGTAAGACAGTACTCTAGCTTCTCTTATTTCTACTTCACTTGATCTCTCAGGAAATGATACCTTGTGCTATGTGCTTGCTCCTTCCATGTTGCACTAGATTTTTGGCAAGCTCAATTGCCAACTTGTTGTCCATGTATATGACAGTGCATTCTTCCTGCGAATGATTCAGCTCCTTTAACATATTCCTTAGCCATATCGCCTCACATACACTGGACAAGTTGCTACATACTCGGCTTCACATGTGGATAGCGCTACCCTACTCTGCTTCTTTGAGTTTCATGTGAATGCTGTCGATCTAAGACAGAAAGCATAGCCCTTGGTACTCTTTCTTTCGTCTTGGTCACCACTCCAATCACTATCAGAGTATCCATACAGAATTGCCTCATCATCATATGGATAAAAGAGACCGAATTCAATAGTCCCTTTGATATAGCTTAGAATTCTTTTCACAGCTAGCCAGTGTGACTCTTTTGGTGCTTCCATATACCGGCTTAGAAGCCCAACACTATAGACAATATATGGTGTAACACCCTGAAAATCGGGGGTCAAGCACAAACTCAACTCCCGAGTTCCAACGCATCACTTATGCAACAAAATGAATGATGATTGAATGTTATCTGTATTAGTGCATTGAACATGAGTGAGATTAAGCCAAAACAGCATATCATACTCCGGAGACAGTTAAATTGCAAGCGGAAGACTGTGATAGATATATAAAATATAAAAACTATGGTAAGTCTCCAGAGTGTGATAAGGTTACCAGGCTAAAGAATTACAAGTACAATTCAATTGATACCAAATGTGTAGTGTCATCTAGTCAACATCCTTGTAACCCATCGATCAAGGCACGACTCACATGAAGCCGCCCGAAAACCGCATATACGAGAAAGCATCCTCGTCGTCAAAAAAGTCCGGCTCCGCCTCAGGAGTAGCATCGCCATCTGCAATCAGACAAAGTCTGGTGGGTGTTCGGAACACCGTCCCGTAACGTGGGAGTGAGTGATCAACTCAGTGGAACAATAAAGCATAGGTTAACATGTTATCAATTCAGTCAAGCAGTAATGATAAAGCAGTACAATCAAACAATTCTAACTACTCTTATTTAATGCAAGTATAAAATGACATGATGTATGCCCTTGCCAAACCACCCTCATGCGACACCATCTTACGTTCGCGAAAGCGTTCATCCCTCAGTGCTCCACATCTACCAGGCACATGCAGTGCGATGATGAGCATGATTACCGAGTAATTATTAGTCCATTTCAAATAGCAGTATTGGGAAACTAAGGTACCTCCCTTATATCATTCCCAAACATGATCCATTCTAGGGTCGTCAGTCCTAGTTAATCTCATATGATATTATGGTTTGAGAGGCGTAGCGAAGGCATCACAAAGGGCTCGTCACCCGTCAGCACGGATACAGATCTCACCGTATGCGGCTCAATTGCTGGCCGTCAACTCGAATACAGGTCTCACCGTACTCGACTTAATCGCAGGCCGTCAACTCGAATACAGGTTTCACAGTACTCGGCTCAACTCATGCTCTAGTTGCTGCGAAGGGCTCATCGCCAATCACAGACCTTAGAGTATACTCGAAGACACTACGGAGGGCTCGTTGCCCGTCAGCACGAATATAGGTCTCACCATACTCGATTCTCGTCGTAGGTGTCGACAGCTCGAATACAGTGTCCCATACCACCGTATTCGGCTCACGAGTTTGGTTGCTCAATGGTCACTACGGGGAGGCACATGGCCCCAACGTAGGCCGACAGCTCGACCACGGTGTCCCATACCACCATGTTCGGTTCATGAGTCTTAGCAGATCGAGGTACCATGGTTAAAGGGATTACACTGGTAAATTTGGTACCCTAGGTTCAAACAGTAGCGTCCAAACATGGTGAACATACATAAGACAGATCGGGTTACTTGACGAGCTCGGCTAGCTCGAGCGCACGAAAAGTTGGGCGACATGAAGTGCATAAGCGCTTCGCGTGGCCAACCACTATCGCCAACCGAAGTACGACTCAGGTTCGTCGAACACATCTCACGTGGCAAATGAAACTCAGCCACACATTCATTTTCGTTACCAATTTTCTGGACTATAATCATAGCCCCAATCACATTCAATTGCAGATAATTAAAGCAATAATGAATCAAGATTCAAATCATGCAACCAAAATCTGATACTATCCGTTTAGGACTGCCAGGGCTGTTGCATGCACTCGTTGCTCCACTCCCCCATCACCCATGATGGATCATACAAAGTAAACATGAAATTAAACATATGCATTATATAAATAAAATCATACAATCAGTTGAGCATGTTATGAAGCACAACACAAGCATGAGTTTGTACATATTCAATTCCTAATCACACAGCTATCCAAGGAAATCATACACATAGTTAAAGGAGTTGGGAATCATATCTCAACACCCTTATACATTACAATTTACTAACTACTACTCATTCAAACATTTCAACAAACACTTTAGACTACATACATCAACATACATGACATATGTTGATCACATAGGTATTAGGCCAAATCCTTTCACTAGGGAGTTACCCCAATCATAACACGCATACACCCACGACGGATAGTCATGGCAAGCAGGAATCCAAGTTCCATATTCATTCAGTCATTTCCACAAACACTTGGGCCACACATTTTAACATATATAGTGTATATTGGCCGTGAGTGAATTAGGGCAAATCCTTTCGTCAAAGGGGCATCGCCAATACAATAATCGTATATCCATGACAATTAGTCATGGTGAGCATAAATGAGGATTCTATACTCATTCAGTCATTTTCACAAACACTTAGAATACACTATTTTAACATACATAGTATATATTAGCAAAAACATGTATTAGGGCGAACACTTTCGCCAAACAAGTATTTTATCCATATATAATATATTAATACAGCAAATAATCATGACAAACACATTTCCAAAATTTATACGTATACGGTACTTTCTACAAATATCTAGAGTATGTAAAATTTCATATTCTTCATCTTTAATCGAAACGGAAAACAGACAGCACTTTGTACATGTGCAATTGCATGCAGATCATGAATCTATCATTATCTGACATTGAAAGCGTTGAAAACCATAACCTATACACCTAAAGTCCGCACCTTTTGTCGTAGAATCGTAACGAAGTCGATAGGTTTGCTAAGATTTCGTATATGGCAATTTGGCAACCTATAGAACGAAATAGGTTAGCTATTTCATAACCTACAACTCTTAAAACCTCAAATCAGTTTAGGGTTAGGGTTTCTTACCTAGAAACGAAGTCGGAATCGCCAGGAAAGCGATAAGAATGGTGCGGTTGAGCATGGATAGCAGCAGGGAAGAGTGGCAGGGAGATTCTCCTACTTCTCTCTCTAGGGTTTCTCTCAAATTCGTATGGCTACAATGAGAGAGGGTTTAAGGTCCTTATATAGCCTAAAAACTCACCAAAATAGACTCCAGGTCAAAGTATACTTAGGTTATAACCAAAGCGGGTCAGTTTCAGCTCAACGTAGGACTTCTAGTGGGCCTCCTTGAGCCAAAGGTCGGACTTTAGCTCACTAACACTAGATTTATGTTTAGTTAAGTTCTCGTTTCAGTGGGATTCCCAGATCACGCGTGGCGGACCAGTTTCAGTTCAACGGTCAGCGGATCTCGATCGGAGATTCTGAGTACATGGATATGTGTATGAAATTTCACCTGATCCGAGGGTGTAATTTGGTCTGATTCTGACGGTCTGGTTGCTTAAAACTGATCCGCAAGCAAGATGTGCCAGATTATTATTTGAGATATTTTATTTTGAATTAATTTCACATTTCTCACATTCTTCACTCCAAGCTCAAGCGAATAGCGCTGGGACACTATCTGGATTTGATTTCTGAGATGGTTGTCAAGCCCAGCAAGGCGGTTCTAATTCTTTAACTTCGTGTTAATCGGATTTCCGACGTGCGGTCCAGATCTGATACGGAGTTTCGAGATGCTCCCGAGAGCAGCCGGGTAATGAGATTGATCATAGATTTTAGGGTAACCTAGCGTCAATGATTCTATAAGTTTTGGGTCTTACAGATCGTATTTAAAGTTATTGGTGATAATTTCATAAGCACTCTAGTTTAACACTGGCTAATTCTCGCCTAATTTCTAAAGGATTTAATCCTGAGCAATTTCTATCTGAGGTGGTACCTGGGCCTTTTTAGTTTGTATATAAAGTGATCCAATTTATACTGCTTAGCTAGTTTAAAATTGTGTCTAGGATGAAAGTGCTTAGAAAAATTGAAAGAACAAGGTGGTGAAGGGTGGGATTTGTGAAAGAAATGTGTTCACAAGCGATTTTAGTCTTTGGGACTGAGTTTTGACAAGTTAATAAGGTGTTAGGATCGATCCATTACCAATGGACATCTAATCCTAGGTTGGCAAAAATTCGGGATGTTACAATCTACCCCCTTAAAACAAAATTTCGTCCCCGAAATTGCCTAAGGGTAATAAGGAAAGATTTAATTATTTCTTTGCCTAGGTTTTATTGCGTAGGATATATACTAGCCTAGTTCATTTTAGTCTACCCCCCTTAAAATTTTATTTTCACCCTCAAGGCTTAAGAGCTATGTCCTGATCCGTATGTCGGAACAAGGTGTAATTTATAAGTTATCCTTGACATGAAATGAGAAATACATTGGTCTGCCTTTCATCGATGATGTGTACTATGGCATTGATACCTATGGTCATAGAAGCTAAAGATGATGGGTATTGTGGTTGATTTCAGGGGCAGGTGTGAGTTTGAGGCCAGATGCCTAACTCTACCAACGGAGGACTATCATCACGGTCCCGACCTACCTTATGTACTCATGTCAAGCCTAACAGGCAAGCTATCTTTCTACGTTCATATATACCAAATGTATGCCAACATGGCATGTAATTTGGGACCAAATTCCTAACTGTCTGTTGCCCATTTGGGCAATTCCTTAGGCCTAAAAGACAAAGTCTCTATCGGCTATATACTACTAATACTTCTCAAAGAAAAAGTTAGAACTTTTAGTTGTAAGTGGTCTGTCCAACACGGAAGGAAAGTTGTGTAGTGGGTCTGAGTCGGATACATGGACCTTCTGCCTAGCTAGGACAGAAAATTGTCGTATCAGTTCTGAATCCTAGTTAATCCCGACTCTCTGCTTGATCAGAGCATAGGGTTCATTGGTCACTACCAGGATTGAGAGTTCGATTCAAACCGCGAATACCTCGCTGATATATATCGTTTCTCTGCTCCGTGTTCCCGGTTGTAATAAGTCCTCGAGAAGGCAATTCTAAGGGATGCATTGATTTGATCTAACATTAAATCCAAAGGATATATAAGTTTCCTCTAAGCGTGACTAGTTTCTATGTCAAACAACTTTCCTAGGAGTTATCAAGAAGCCTATGAGTATTAAGGGGATTCAACGAAAGAACAGGGTCTCGCTCCAACCTACTTAAGCCGACTAATTAAATCTATCTTTCAAGTATCTCAGCATAATGAATTCTGTACATTCTTTAGTACCTAGTCGCAACGTATGAGTAGCGTAATCCCCTAATTGTAATTCAAAGTCTATGCTTATACACTAGATGATTTTACACCATTTTTTATAAAGAAAATTGTTTGTTTGTTTGTTTGGAATTGAGTTGCCCGAACATGAATGTAGCTACGCTCGAGCACTTCACATATGCTCAAACCAACTAAGGGGGTTCTAGAGTTCACGTTCTTAATTTGTTGGATTTCCTATATTGTCAGGTCTGTCGAAGCACCGCTCTAGGTCCAAACTCTATGGGCCTATTTGGCCAGTGATCATAAGTTGTATTAAATGGGACAGCATGGCTAATCCCACTTCGGGATTAGAAGTGGTATGTTTGGTAGAAGGCTAGATGGGATTAAAATTGAGTTTATAGACTTTGGAAAATGAGCCTTGTGTTGGAAAGTGCAAAAATGGCCATAACCAATTCGAATAGGGCATGGAAAGTGAACGAAATGCGAAGGGGAGAGAGAGTAAGGGCTAGAAATGTGGGTTCTCCATGGGTTTGGGGCCCAACAGAATTGTAGAGGCCTGAGAGACAGAGAATGAAGGAGATAAGAGGGAGAAATGGGGGTAGGGTAGGAGGCTACACGTTTTGGAGCTTCAAACGGGTGGTGTAGGGCCTGAAATGAGAGGGAATAAAATGGGTAGGGGGTGTGGACTGCTGTGCACGAAGGAAATGGATGGGTGGTGGTCGAAAATGGGAGATTGAGCGGTTGGAAGGGCGTTTTGAGAGAGAGGGCAACAACTTGGAGGGAAAAAGGGAGCTTGGGGGGTGGTTTGTGAAGGAAGTAGGGTATTGGAGGTGTTTTAAGGAATGGTCCACCATCAGGGGGGTTACCCTAGACCCCAAACCAAATCGGCCCGAGCCGCGGGCCTGGCCCAGCCCTGAAACCGGCGAGGCCTCGCCGACCTGGCGAGGGCCACGCCGACAAATGGTCCAATTTTTGAGGGGGGGCCCCATGGACGAGAACCTCCTGTCCCCTAGGCCCCAAAAACCCTGGGTCCCACCCTGGGTACCCCTAGATTAACGTGGGTAGGCCCCCGACCCCGATTCGCTCCATTTCGGGTAGTTTCCGGCAACTTCGGACGTATCTTGCAATCCGGAATGAGTTATTTGACGTAAAATTATGAATTTGGGGTAGAACGAGCTAATGAAGCCAACCAACCTGCTATGCCTGGTTTGCACAGCCCGAAATTGTGAAAAAAACCCCCAATTGACGGTCATTTTCCTGTTTCAATTTCGTTTTACTAAAAATAGTAGTTTTAGTTTGATTACTCCTCCTCTGTTGGGCTTTAGGAGTTACGCCCATTGTGAAAAGAGCTTAAATAATTAGGAGAACGGTTTGGTGAAGCCAAATAGGACACTTACTATTTTTGGCCGAGAACCTTGCACACTAGTAGACATCACGATCTTATAGTAAGTCGCGAATTCTAGGAGTTTTAGTTGTAGTTCGATTTTGATTTCTTTTCCATTAATTGGTATCCCTATTTAAAGGTTTGTGAACTCGTTGTTAGTCATTCATTAATCAATTTTGAATTTATTAGAATTTATTTCTATTTCTGTTTTCTTTCCTCGTGGATACGAGAAATCTCTTTGAGGAGTCCAGAGAAGCTCCGAGGATTCGGAGTAGTTATCATCATCACTCTTATCCATATTCTACCAATTTTCAACGGTTGGGATGAGGTGGATTGTGCTCTAGACTCATTAATAGACGACCTAGGAATGTTTTAAGGTCGACCCGTGCGACCATGATTGAATACAGACTCAATTTCGGCGTTCGTTTTCATTGAACTTCACCAATTGGCGAAATCGGGATACGTATGACTGTTTTCTACGTTTCGTCGCCCTCCTCCTAAGTCAGAGTGCATCGTGTGACCATAACCCAGGTCCGGTTAATCCAAATCATGCTCTGATACCAACCCGTTAACACCCTGAAACGCGGGGGTCGAGCACAAACTCAACTACCGAGTTCCAACGCATCACTTACGCAACAAAATAAATGAGATTGAATGTTGTCTGTATTAGTGCATTGAACATGAGTGAGATTAAGCCAAAACAGCATATCATACTCCAGAGACAGACAATTAAATTCCAGCGGAAGACTGTGATAGATATATAAAATATAAAAACTACGGTAAGTCTCCAGAGTGTGATAAGGTTACCAGGTTAAAGAATTAAAGTACAATTCAAATGATACCAAATGTGTAGCGTCATCTAGTCAACATCCCTGTAACCCCGTCGATCAAGGCATGACTCACATGAGCTGCCCGAAAACTGCATATATGAGAAAGCATCCTCGTCGTCACAAAAGTCCGGCTCCGCCTCAGGAGTAGTGTCGCCATCTGCAATCAGACAAAGTCTAGTGGGTGTTCGGAACACCGTCCCGTAACGTGGGAGTGAGTGATCAACTCAGTGAAATAATAAAGCATAGGTTAACATGTTATCAATTCAGTCAAGTAGTAATGATAAAGCAGTACAATCAAACAATTCTAACTACTCTTATTTAATGCAAGTATAAAAGACATGATGTATGCCCTTGCCAAACCACCCTCATGCGACACCATCTTACGTTCGGGAATGCGTTCATCCCTCAGTGCTTCACATCTACCAGGCACATGCAGTGCGATGATGAGCATGATTACCGAGTAATTATTAGTCCATTTCAAACAGCAGTATTGGGAAACTAAGGTACCTCCCTTATATCATTCCCAAACATGATCCATTCTAGGGTCGTCAGTCCTAGTTAATCTCATACGATCTTATTTATGGTTTGAGAGGCGTAGCGAAGGCATCACAAAGGGCTCGTCACCCATCAACACGGATCAGATCTCACCGTATGCGGCTCAATGCTGGCCATCGTTCGAATACAGGTCTCACCGTACTCGGCTCAATCGCTGGACGTCAACTCGAATACATTCGTCTCATTGTATGGCTCAACTCACATGCTCTAGTTGCTGCGAAGGGCTCATCGCCAATCACGGACCTTAGAGTATACTCGAATACACTACGGAGGGCTCGTCACCCGTCAGCACGAATACAGGT
>JAJHSJ010000014.1:30319925-30588358 GCA_021015155.1 Magnolia officinalis
GGCGCTTCATGTTCGCCCAAAAATATTGTCGCCTCATGTCACAGTACATCTTCGTCTAGCCAGGGTGGATAGAAAACCGCGATCGATGTGCCTCGGTCATAAGGTCTCTGCGCAACTCAGAAACATCCGGGACACATAATCGGCCTCTGAAACGAAGTCCACCATCAGAACCAATCTGCAATCTGATTGACTCTCAGATGCCGCCTCAGCCATATAACTCTGCAACAACTCATCAGCCTGCTGAGCCTCGATCACCCTTACAACAAGATAGGGTGGAATCGACAGGCTTGATAACTGCATGATAGAAGACTGTAGACCAAACTCAAAATAATACTTTGTTATATCTGAAAAGGCCTAGTTATATGTCCTAGAGGGGGGGGGGGGGGTGAATAGGACTATGCCAAATTAAAACTTTAAGAACAGAATTTAAATGAATAAGATAACCTTGAAAGATAGAACTTTAAACAAATCACAGTACTGAAATGTAAAGCAATCTTCAAATAATAAAATAGAGAGGTTATTACAAATGTTGTTCTAAGGACAACCTTGCACCATAAAAACTAAGGGTTTATGGCAAGACAACCTTACTAGAATAATTTGAATATCAAGAACTCAAAATGAAAGGAAATAAAGGAAATAACAAGAAATTAAATTCTAAACTATTACAACATTCCCCACAATGCTTGAAATGTAAAAGATTATAATATTCACATCCACATATACATTCCATAGCTTTGAATGATAAAAGATATAGAAATTCAAACAAACATTCAAACCACAAAACACAAATAATTATAGTGGTTAGCTTGTGTGTACACCAACTGTTAAACAACAGCCACACAGATTGCTACTCCACTCCTAATATCCTCACACAGGGGATATCAGCGTTCACTATGAAAATAGGTTTCACAAGTTCACCTAAAACCTTCGCAATCGTGTCTTTTAAATGGGCTTGTACAATTCAAAAAACCCCACTTCTGAGTTTTCTGGCTCTCCTCAGATAACCATAAGATTGAGATTTTTCTAGATCAATCTCAAACAAAAACTAAAATGAAGGAAATTTATAATATAGTAAAATACCTGGATTTCTCTTTTCATTGTAGCTCGGAAGAACCAATCGGAGTAGAAGTTTGAATATAGTAGTTCAATTATCCAATACTCACTTTGAAATGGTTCTAGGTTCTACTTGATTTTAAATTAAACCAAATGGGCTAGCTCTATTTGATTTTGATTCCAAGAAGAAGGAATACAACAATTCCTCTTTTCAATTTAGATTGGAATGCAGAAACAAAATCAAATTAATAAAGCTAACAAAAGAGAATATGAAATATGTACAACGTAACTTAAATAACACAAACTTATCTCAGAGTGATGCCTTGATTTTACTTGAATTGAATTCTTGAAAAACTCTTAAATTCGTGTTCTATTTATAGTTGGAAAAATAGCGTCTATGACTGGTCGAGTGGCCACCACGACTGGTCGTAGGTCGAACTGTATTTTGAAATTTTAAGCGCGATCGGATAAAACCGTTCCACGACTGGTCGTGAGGCCTCCATGACTAGTCGTGACCATCCAGGAATGGTTGCTGGAGTTTGAGTCGTAGCTGCATGACTGGTCGTGAATGAGTCGACACTGTTCCTATGACTGGTCGAGCAGACTCCATAACTAGTCGAAGCTCAACTAAAAAATTTCAAAAATTTGAAACAACATAGGACTGGTCTTGGAATTTCTTGGACTGGTCGAGCCAGTTCTAGGACTAGTTGAACAGAGTCCAGGACTGGTCTTAGAACAGACCAAACACTTATAAAATAATTCAGTTTGAATTATGTATACAAAATGACCTACCTTAAGGTCAAACTAAGGTCATGCAAACCTTAAATGTGAAGTATGGACATTGAGTCTTCATTTGTTTAGATGTTGGTTGACCTTTGAAGACTGTGAAGCTTGAGATCTCTGATGTAACTTGAACTTGAGATCTTCTAAAGCTTGAACTTCATCTTGTACTTTTATTCTTGAGTTGTACTTGATCTTGAGTTGTACTTGAGACTTGAACAAGAACTTGTCTTCTAATGTAGCTCTTGAAATATTCTGATCATTGAAGCTTGCAGAAGTAGACAAATAACTTGAACTTGAACTTCTTGAAGTAGATCACCATTCTTAGCTTATAGCATTGATGCAGTGACTTGAACATACAAATCAACATGCTACACAGGACATAGATTGTGTTTTTGGTACCACAAAATTTGACAACCAAAGGGGCAAATAAGTATTACATTTACAATATCCTCGAGCATCCTCTACTCTTGGACCATCATATGCGCCACCAGCCCTTGTGGCTGACGGCTGAAGACATCTGCCACCATGTTTGCCTTGCCCGGGTTATACTGAATATCAAAATCATAGTCCTTCAGGAGCCCCATCCAGCGCATCTACCTCATGTTTAACTCAGACTACGAGAAGAGGTACTTCAAGCTCTTGTGGTCAGAGAAGAGCTCGAACCTAACCCCATAGAGATAGTGCCTCCACACCTTTAGTGCGAATATGACTGCTTCTAGTTGCAAATCATGCGTGGGGTAGTTTAGCTCATAGACCTTGAGCTAGCGAGACGCGAAGGCCATCGGTTTCCCATGCTGCATCAGGACAACACCCAAACTAATATACGAGGCATCGGTAAAACTATGAATCATCACTCCTAGAGGGTATAGTGAGGACAGGTGCGGATGTTAGACGGTCCTTCAGCTTGTGAAAGCCTGCTCACATGCGTCACTCTAAACAAACTCTGCGCCCTTCTAAGTTGACCTGGTCAATGGGGTTGCAATACGAGAGAAGCCCTCAATGAAACGTCCGTAGTAGCCCGCCATACCAGGAAAACTGCTGATCTCGAACATGTTCGTGGGCTCGCCCCGCTGATGCATTGCATTAATCTTCAAGGGGTCCACTGTGACGCCCTCCCTCATCACCACGTGACCAAGGAACTTCACCTCCTCCTGCTGAACTCGCACTTCTCTATCTTCGCATATAGCTGGTGTGCGCAGAGGGTTTGCAAGGTAACATCCAAATGCTACACATGCTCCACACGGGTCCTCGAATATATCAGAATGTCATCGATGAAGACCACAACAAACTGATTGAGATATGGGCGAAAGACCTCATTCATCAATTGCATGAATACCGTGGGCGCATTGGTCAGTCTGAAGGACATGATCCGAAACTCAAAATGACCATAACGTGCCCTGAAAGCCATCTTCGGGATGTCCTCCTCTCAGACCCGAATCTGATGATAGCTGGACCACAGGTCAATCTTTGAAAAGAACTATACACCCTTCAGCTGATCAAATAAATCATTAATCATTGGGAGCGGATACTTGTTCTTGATGGTGACTTTGTTGAGCTCGCGGTAATCCACGTAAAGCCTCAACGAGCCACCCTTCTTCTTCACTAAGAGTACCGGCCTCCCCATGGCTAACTACTCGAATGGATAAGCCTAACTGGTGTAACTCGTCCAACTTCTTTTGCAGTTCCCGTAACTCCAACGGTGCCATACGATATGGGGCCTTCGAAATAGGTGCGGTACCGGGCACGAGATCAATCTGAAACTCGGTGTGTCGGTGAAGCGGTAATCCTGGAATCTCCTGGAACACATCGGAAAAATCACAAACCACAGGCAACTAATCGATGCTCACTGTTATGGGCTCCTCCATGGCACACGACATCATACAAGACAATGGATCTCCTCTAGGCTCAACAATGAACTGGAACTGTGACAAGCTGGGTATACAGAACATGACTATCCTCGTGGAGCAGTCCAATATGGTGTGGTACTCGGCAAGCCAATCCATGCCCAGGATGACATCGAACTCGGACATCGGCAATGCAAACAAATCGGTAGACAAAAAGATATCCCCAACTAGAATGAGGTAAGAAGAACAAAATTGGCCCAACACTGCAGTCTTCCCTAAGGGAGTCGATACTGACAAGCCCTCACGAGCAGACTCCATCAGCAAACTAGTCGATAGGCAGAAACTCTCCGCCACAAAGGAATGTGATGCACCAGAATCAAACAACACATGTGCAATACATGCAGAGACTAAAAGTATACCCTTGAGGACCCCTCCAGATGATGAGCCGCGTAGAACCTAGCTTGAGCCGGCTGGGGAGGTGCCTGTCCCCTCTGAGCGTGCTGCTGCTGCTGATGTCGCTGAGGCGGTCGAAACTGATATCTCTACTACCGTGTCCTCGGAGGCTAGTGATGATGCTGTTGATGAGGGGGCCTCGTGGTGGGGGCTGTTGTCGTGCTGTTGTGGGGGTCTCTACTGCTGCTATGGGGGAGGCTGCTGTGAACCTCTCGGCTACTACTGCTATTGTGGGTGAGGACACTACCAGATACGGTGCCCCGTTGCACCGTACCCAAAACAGGTGGCGGTGAATTGTCTCGGAGGTGGTGCTGGAGGTGTTGCTGACGCTCAGAAGGTTGGGTGACCTGTGTGCCTCTGTTGTGATCTACGATGCTAGGAGTCACCGGAAGGAGCCTGCCTCTTCCAGGCTTTCCTTTGACCACGATCACTCTGAGAACTGGCCGACTCAGCCTAAAAAATCTGGGCCTCCATACCACCCCCTCAAAAGTTGGGAGCTCATGCCCAATAACACGGCCTTGAAGACCGTAACGCAAGCCGTCCTTGAAGCGGTGGGCTCTCCGCTCCTCATCATCTACCAAGTACAACACAAATCTGGACAATGCTACAAAACGAGCCGCATATTGAGACACCATCATATCTCCCTACACTAGGGCCTCGAATTCCAACGCTCGCTGTCGTCATATGTGATAAGGACAATACTGTTAGTCAAAATGATATACAAAATCCTCCCAAGTCCACTTAAAATCGGCTCCTGCTGCTCAGGCGACTGATGCCCACCAGTGCTCAACCTCTCCCTGGAGAAGAAATACAACTAATCGGACCCGCCTACATCCCATCGTATCGAAAATCTTCTCCACATCAGAGCACCACCTTTCGACTGTTGTCGGGTTTTACTAGCCCTGGAAACACGGGGGATCGAGTTGTTGGAACTCTCAAAGAAGGGCGCTTACGCGCTCCTGCTCTGCCTGTGCTGGTGAAAAAATAGGGTGCTTGCCTTGCCCTGCCCTGCCCTGCCCTTGAAGGGCGGCCGTCACAGCCTGCAACATCGGTGTAACTATGAGGCACTCACGAGTACGGTTGGATCCGCACCGGTCTCAAGTAGAGGAACGACATCCTCAGGTTGGGAAACAGGGGTCTCTGGTGGTGGAACGGGAGTTATAGGTGGTAGAGCGGGAGTCTCAGGTGGAGGAGTAGGAGTTGCTCGGGTCACTCTCCTAGGCGGCATGTCCTATAGGAAGGAGCAAAGGCGCATATCAACCTCGAAAACTCTCGAAAGCACGCACGTTAAAGGGTCTATAACAATAGATCGCTAAGCTTTCCGAACTTAGGACTTAACCATTCTAAACTCATAGCAGACATGTAATGTTGTTCTCAGTTATTCTCAAGTTATGCTCTGATACCAACTTATGTCATGCCCAAACTCGGAAACCGAGCTCACAGAATTTCCTATCGCCGAATCTGGCGCCGACAGCTCCGTAGTACCCCATTCTCGGCTCCTGGCACCTATTTACCAGGTTTTGATCCTGGAATCCTATAAGGAGGATTTTTAACATCCGTTTGGTTCGTAATAAGCATAACCAAAGGCATAACCCACAAACAACAACCAAAAACTCCATCACATTTTCACTATGATAAAAAACTTATAAGTACAGTGCGCATAAAGGAAAATACAATGATGATAGACAAATGCTCCAAGAAGATCTGTTATACGCTCCTTCCTCAGTGCTATTGCAATCCAATGTCACCTGCACAAAACAGTCATGCGTAAGCCTACGGAAATCTTAGAGGGAGGTGAAAGTGTGTGCGCAATGTATTAATACAATTATGCAATATAAGAGTAATACAAAATATGCTGATGAATCCATGAATACTATTGGCCATACCAAGGCCATGTGATGCAAGACATGAATGATGTCAGCCATACCAAGGCCATGCGATGCAAGGCATGAATGATGTCGGCCGTACCAAGGCCATACGATGCGAGATGCAACTCAAGCATACAAATCTTCATCTGAGTCCACATAACAATACAACTCAACTCTGGAATTTCACCGAGGTCTAGTACACTCCAAACCAGATTGCCGCCTCATTGCGTGCAACAAGGTGAGTGAAAGAGACCTCACTATCTTCCTGCCAATATCAGTCTCGGCTCATCCATTGTGGACTCATTCCTCGAGTTGGTCAAACTCAGCCTAGCTTTGTCCCCTCCTCTCGGGCGGGTAAGGGCACCCCCTTCAAACCAACCACGACACGGTGGAAAGCGCAACCTTCTGGTAATTGGCACTTGGCGCTTATGCTTCCACTCGGTCTAGACATTAAAGCAACCTCCCGGTACCATAAGGGTTTAGGGAATTTCACCTGGGGACATCTATAGCACCCCATATAGAATAAGATTTTCGGTATCCAATCCTGCCTACTTCGATATGCCTGTAGAGGCTACGACCCTGATGTCGCTGGTGCGTACAAAACTCATGTCATACAATACGAGATACATGAATCACACTATTCAGTCATGCAGCAATCTCGAGGGTATCGTGCGCTCATGTGGGCAACTCCCCTTATCAGGGAGTCCCATAACAATCTGCCCAATGGCCTGTGCTTTGATTAATCATTCCTCATATCAAGCATACATATGATGCGTATGGGCATGAATCATGAAGGTATACTAAGCATATTATATGATGATCATGTATTCCCCCTTATATCAAGGTTGGGACTAAGCGGCTTACCCACAATCCTAGGGATCCGAAAAGGATTCCTTCATCATATTATTGCATGGCCCGCTAGATGCCGTAGGGAGCCCAAATGAGTCTTAGATGGACTTTAAAAATAAAGGAGGTAATCCCACTAACAACTAATAGGGGCCAAACATCTTTGGATAGTCCAATGAAAATAGATAAAGCATGTAAATGGGGCCCAATAATTAGGGTCAACCCACTTAGAGAATGATGCGAATGGGCCTAATAGGCCTAAGGGAAGGTCACAATAAGGACATCTAACCATCATTGCCCATCAATGTGGACATCTAACCAACATTGCTCCCAAGGAGTGACACACATAAGGGATTCATATACAATGTAACGGCCACACATACATTACATTAGGCCTCCTTCATGGGCCTCACATACATCGCATTAGGCTTCATACAAGGGTCTCAAATGTATCATAATGGGCCATGCCCATGGACCTCTAATACATCACAATGGGCCCTGAATACATCATATTAGGTCTCGCCCATGGGCCTCAGATACATCTCGACGGGTCGTGCCCATGGGCCTCGGATACATCACAATGGGCCTCGTCCCATGGGTCTCCAACCTATCGGATTATGCCTCATCAAATGAGCCATAAATGCATCACCATGGGCTTTATACGTGGGCCTCATATATAACAAGTGGGCCGCACTGCTTGGGCCTCATATAGAACAAATGGGCCACGTATCTGGGCGTTGAATACATCAAATGGGCCACGTGACGTGGGCCTAACAATACAAATAGGTGGGCCTTGCCCATAGGCCAAAATACATCATGATGGACCTCATGGATGGGCTCCACCAATGGTCCTCAAGTGCGCTTGGACCACACTAAAATCATTTCAATAGTTGTAGGTGTAACATGTGTATCACTGTACAGTATCATTCCATGGGGCACATGGCCCACTAATGATGATCAGCACTATCCAAACATTGTCCAAGTACATCAGCCCCATCCAACCATTTCCCATGTAATTTCGTACCATCCAAACATTGCCTATGTAAATCAACACCATCCAAACATTGTCTATGTAAATTAACACCATCCAAACATTGTCTATGTAAATCAGCACTGTCCAGCCATTGTCCAGCACCATCTGGACGGTATGGATGAAATAACTACATCATGGTGGTCCACCAAGGGACGGATGGTTTGGATCTAACACATACCACACATGAGACCCTTAATTGCTGACGTCGGTCCAGCAGTGGGTCCAACTATCTAGACAGCTTGGGTATACATATACATCATGTGGGACCCACAGGACCTACTGACATCAGTCAGCAGGTGGTCCTGCCATTAAAACGGATGGTCGACATGGTGAAACACATACGCCATGGTGGGGACCCACCATCCAAGGGCTGGATGGTGGATGCAATGCATCATCAAGGTGGTGGCCCACCGAAATTACTGTGTACAACAGCAATACGACTGGCTGCTGACCAACATACACCAACCAAACCATTTCCCAAAATAGGGGGCCTCGCATGGGGCCCACACATACAGATATACACCTATGTGTATATATACATATTGTATATATACATATATATAATATTATATCATATTATAATATTATAATATAATATATACATACCATATACATACATACATACATACATATATATATCTGTCATTTAGCCCACCGTCCAGCAAGCTGGACATGAAATTGCAGTAATGACCGCTTTAGTTGTAGGAATATGCCAATATGTCCTAGAGGAGGGTGAATAGGATATTTTAATATTTTATGACAATTTAAAATCCTATCACTCTAATCCTAAAAGTAAGCATGCATCAACATTACTACAGAGTAACTCTACTTGCTTCCAAGCCTGACAGAGGATCCAATCAGTTTATGATGGATGTGACTCTGTGTGTGAGGTGTGATCCTAGATAATCAAGTATAAAAGTATTTAAGGAAATCACATAAGTAATGGAAGACAATAGCAATCTCAAACATAGTCACTTTTATAGTGGTTCGATTACTTGTCTACTCCACTTCCGGCGGACGCACTCAACCCTTGAGTGTAATGGATGTACCAGATCTCACAAAGGAGGTTTCACAACAGGTTCACCTCAAACCAGAGGTTTTAAATCAGGTTTACCTCAAACTAGTACAACCTACACTTAGGCTAGCGTGTATACACGACACAGTTTATGCTCCCATGAGCAAGGGTCAACACACAACACCTGACTTTTAGGCCTACTGGCCAAGGATCCACACAAGGAACCGAACGGAGGTTTCACAACAGGTTTACCTCTAGCCGGAAGTTTTAAATAGGTTCACCTCTAACCAGCTTATGCTCTCCATAGAGCAAGGGTCAACACAATGTACCCCCACGTACACTCCCGCCGGAGGCCTCCTATGAGGACTTGCAAGGGGTGAGAAACACCTTAGACCCAATACTATAGAAGGAATGATCACAAGGGTCCTCTGGACTCTCATGACTTACAAATAAGTAGATGAGCCCCATTCAGCGTGTTGTCGAAGATCTCCTCCTTTGTTGATGAAGAATCTTCTGCTTCCTTGAACCGCAACTTAGAAGATGTACCAATACATGGCGATTGGTTGGGTCAAGGTTATGATGGAATCCTACTCTATTAAATATTTTCCTATAAGGGAGATAGAGCGATTCCAATCATCTATGCATTCAAGGCATCCCAACTTAATGATATTCAATTAAGGTGGTAGCTGTAGGATCCTTGAATGCAAAAGTTCATTCCCCAATCCACTCTATTGAATGCCAATGATGAGAGTGGATTGGAGGATGAACTTCCATGAGAGAAAAGTCTTAGGGTATATGATGTAAGGTTAAACACTCAAAAGCACTCTCTATTTTCTCCATCCAACAACCAAGGGCAAGCTCTCATTAAATAGGCAAAAGGTTCCAAAGGACATAAAACGGTCAAATTTTTTACAAAGTTCGATATCATCGAGCAGGGTCGATATCATCAATTGTATACTCTCGATCACATCGACTGGTCGCTCAATGACATGAACTCAAATGTCAAATGCTTTTGAAACCTTTTGCCAGCTGGTTGATGAAATTGAACGTGCGTCGATGTCATCGAATTTCGAACTCTGATTTCATCGACATAAGGTTTGATTCCTCGACATTTGAAAAATGCGAGAGACTTGCTTTTAAAGAATTCCAGGTAAAAGATATGATCGAGCATCACTCGATATCATCAAAATTTGAATATCGATGATATCGAGGGAGGTGTCGATTCATCGATAATTCTACGGAATTTTCCTATAAGCTTGCTGGACAGTTTCTATTCACTTTCGATGACATCGACCATGCCTCGATATGATCGATATTTGAATATCAATTTTATCGAGTGACCCTCGATCCGAGAAAAAAATAACTTGAAAAACTTACAGGATAGATTTGTGTCTCAGATCTATATTATCGAAGGGCTTCCGATATCATTGATATTTGAATTCCGAGGATATCAAGGAGCTCTTCGATATATCAAAGATTACATGATTTGCCTTAGCAGCACTTGGACACAACAGACCTGATGTCGATTTTATTGAGTCTACTTGATGGACTCGAGATTCAAATTTTGATGATATCAAACGCTCTATCAATATATCGATAATTTTTTCTAGAGATTTTTATGGTTGTTGGACATCTTATGTCCTCATTTCGATAATATCAAGTGAGCTTCGAGGACATCGACAACAGGGTTCGATTTCATCGAACTACTTGTCGATAAATTGACAAAGGTAGAAAACTTAGAGATTTTCTGAGTTTGAAAAAAGTTTTCTAACCATAATCCCTTAAGGTGTTCTATCCAATTTTAAGGGTTTTAATTACCTGGTGTTTTGGGACATGGGATGTGAGGTTAAGATTTACCAGTGACAAGTTTGAGCACACATCCAGTTGAGGCAGATGCTTGATCAATCTTCTTATGGGGCTCCTCTGTCTAGCTGACTCAACGCTCACGCTAATTGACATACCAGGGCACTTACAATCTCCCCCTTTGTCAATTACGTGGCAAAACACCAAAACACCCTAGAACAGTGTCTAGACTCACACCCTAAACTATGTGTACATGAACTTTACACAATTTTACACAGTTATCTAGTTTGCACACATACACATCAGTAGCTGCTCCAATTAACAGCAATCTCTCCCTGTTGTCTTGCAGCTGCTCCCCCCAACACCTGAACCACCTGCTCCCCCTAACACCTACACCACCATTCATAAACAGATACACACAATTTTCCTTCGGGGTGGATTTTTTCTCCCCCTTTTTGTCAGTCATTGGCAAAGGATAACATAACAGTTGATATTGAATGAAGTTAGAGAACCAAAATGCTGGGAGCATAAGCACGATAGATAGATGTAAATGAACATCTCATTACTAAAACCATGTATGCATAGTAGGACAAAGGAGAGCAGTGAAATAGGCAGATAATATGGAAATAAAAAGCAAGCATCATATGCATCATATTCCATTGTCTATACGAACCAGAGAAAACAGGGGATCCCAAAATATGGCAGTAAAGATATATGAGATCTAAATAGCCATAATCCAAAATATCCAAAAATATATATATACTGCCTAAGATTGGCAGTAGAGTGACATCCATCCCAAACAAAAAAACAAAATCAAGCCCATCCATGGGCACCCAAAAACAACTGCAAGTATCTAGCCCATCCATGAGCAGATACATATAAAAAACAAAAACTTGTTAGACTATGTAGGTTAGTAAGCCAACACATGCACTCATGTGATCGTAGGGCATTCAAAAAGATACCCATGCCTGTACATTAAGATGAGAGTAGGGTGGATGTGATGGCACACAGACTGTCCATACTATGGTGGAGGTGCGGAGGAGGACGGTGTTGTATCGTCGCGTCTGCAGGTGAGTAGATCCACCAATTGTTGCACCGTCTGCTGCACCCCATTCACCAGTCGTTCCAAGATAGTGAACCGTGCATTCACAGACTCCTTTAGCTAGGTGACATCTCGCTGTATAGCTCCAATCTTATCTTGATGAAGCTTGAACCTTTTTTGCATGCCCGGGTTCAAATGAGGACGAAGCTTGTTGGGCCTTAAGAGGGTCACCCTCAGCCATTCTGGCGCCTTCAGTTGGAGCACCACCTTCTCCTTCTTCCCGAATTCCTTCCTCGGGTTGATCTTCTGGAAATCTGTGAAACTTCAAGTCCATCCTTCGAATATTATTCTTGTTGAAATGTTGAAGGGGAAGTTCTGGGTCATTAGTTGTTTAAAAACCAATCGCATTGCATACAGTGTGAATGATCCAAGGATAGGGCAAGTGAACATCCTGGGATGTATGAATTGCATATACTAGCTGATGCACAATTAGGTAGGAAGGCAGATTTTGATCCCTGTGGCTACGGAATAGACTATCATGGTCATAAATCAAGTGAGGTTGGCACGATTGGTACCACGAGGATAGATGTTGAAGGCGAAGATGCCATGAAGAACACGATACCATGGTTCCATGAATTTAGCTTTAAGTGCATTGCCTTGGTACCAGGGAATATCATGACCATGATAGAGAAATTTTGTAACCATGGATCGAGTTTCAACATTCTCAAGGTCCATGTCAGGGAGTCCGACTGATGATAGAGTAAGCCCAAGGATGTTTGCAACTACTGCAGGAGTAATCTCTATATCATCACCATCAACAGAAACCGTGATGGACGAAGGATCAGACACTGGCAAATGACAGGAAGCAAAGAAATGGTAGGTCTGTTCAAAGTAAAAGGGACCCCTAAAATCGAGGAGAGGTAGCCACCCAATTTTGGCTAACAGGGGTTCCAGATTATAGGGATTTAAACATTCCCTATCTACCCACCTTTCAAGAACTAACTTCTGTCCAATGTATTTGGCCAGAGCCGGATTCACCCTTGCTAGAGGAGGGGCCAGAGCTTTGGATTGGGACACGCCACGCGAGGTCTATTGTGTTCGCTGGCGAGTGGGAGTCCCACGTTCAAGAGTTCTCGCCCTTTCTCTTAAGGCAAGAACCTTTTGCCTGGGAGGTCTCGAGGATTCTCCAAGGCCGGACATCTTCCCTTTGCCCTTGCCCATTTGCCGATATTCACAGAGAAGGATTTAGAGATAAATGGACAAAACTTCTCTAGAAAAATAGGAAATACCCAAAAAGAGCAAGATGGAATCTTGATGAAAGATGGGGAATGGAAGGGTATTACCGGATTTAAAGGACGTTTGGGATTCTCCAACGAAGCTTCGAGAAGACCGGCTAAGAAGAACAAGCTGGGAAGAAGGAAAAATGATCTTGAGACGTGAAATGCCATTTTCCCGCTTGAGCGCCTTTTTATCGGGATATCATCAAACAATGTTTCGATGATATCGATGGACCTCATTCGATGATATCGAGGATGTCTTCGATAACATTCTCAATCATGTGACTTTTCCCCCTTCCAAAGAGGCATCGATGATATCGATTTTTAGTCGATTGAATCGAGCGTCCTCATGACTTATTGATAGACATATCGAAGGTGAGTATTTTTCATTTTTTAGCACTTCGAAAAACCTTCCTGTATAGTATAGTATATATTTAAATCAGATAGTATACACAACAAAATCTTGTACATGCATTGTACAAATCAAAATTATAAACATTAAGATGTTATATACAAAAAGATTGAGGTGAGAAACCTCAGATGTATCATTAGGAGTTCAGCAAAAAATTGCATCTTTTCAGCAACTATCCAGATCTAGATGCATGACCTGGACTTGTTTTTCCATGCTCAATATTTCTAGGTATATGAATCAGTTCTTCCTTTGCCTTAATGACATAGCAGTGGTTATTTGTGCGATAACCCTTCATTGATTTTCCTGATAGCTTAAGGATTTCACGTTCCTGTTTGTTGAATGTAACCACATGCTCATTGTCACATATTCGAGAAATGCTCAGAAGATTATGCGTTAATCCTTTTATGCAAAATGCATTCTAATTTTTTAGCGAATTTATTCCTTTAATAATTCCCTGTCCAATTACCTTAGCGGTGCTTCCGTCTCCATAGGTGACTATCCCATCAGTAAGATCTGAATAGTTTGAAAGAATGGATTTGTCACCCGTGACATGTCTTGAGCAGCCGCTATCCAGGTACCACTTAGTGCCATTGCCTGTTATATGATTTGAGTGAGTGATAAGGTAATTTTTCTTTTCTTTCACTACCCATTTTGTGACAGGATTTTTAACTGTGGTAGTTTCTTTAATCAAGTTAGGCAACTAAATCGTGTTTCCTTGTCTCATGCATTCATTTATTTTCTTGTTTAATTCAGCCACTTGATTTAATAACTCCTTCATTCTGTTAGTCATTTTAGGTGGTGAGGGATGTGTATTTCTTCTATCCATATTCCTAGGTGGACTCCTAACATTTTGTATTATTCCTATGGTCGGTCTATATTTACCGGTATGATTTTGACCAGAATTATGTTGAGTCCTCCTAGGTGACATGCATTCAAACATATAATGACCAGAATCACCATATAAATGACAAACAGGAGTGGTTTTTGTTTTACTTCCTGAAGTAGTAGATTTTTCAGCCATTGGTGCTACATTTCCAGTTTTTGTTTTAAATTTATCATATCCTAAGTCACTCTTGTCCTTTCCAGGTCTTCCCATACCTAAGAGTTTTTCCAATTTCTCACCACTCTAGGAAAACTTATAATTTAACTTAGTAAGTTTTTTGTATTCTTCTAAATCAAACAGGAGTGTGTGATTTTCATTTTGAAGGAGCATGTTTATCTTTTAATAGCTCAACCTGTTTGTTTAGTTTTTCAGACTCGGATTTAAAGAAGATGTTGATTCTTTCTAGTCTATCATTATCTAAGAGATATTGCTGTAAATCATTAATTAGATGTGTATTAATTTCCAAAGTTTTATCCCGAGCTTTCTGCAACAATTCCTTTTTGTTTTCAGATATTCCAAGTCTTTTAAGGATGTTGATGCTATGAATGTAGAATTGATTGTAAGCATCCTGTAATTTGTCCGGTTCTTCTTCTACCTTCTCAGTTTCCTCATTATCCGATGAAAATGATTCAGTGACTTGCGGTTCTTTAACATTTTCGATTTCAGTGGGAATGGTTGAGGTAGTGGAGACCATAAAAATTTTCAGAGATTTCTGTTCCTCATCGCTCTCTGAGTCGCTAGATCCTGAGTTTGACTCTTCTGTATCATCTCATGTGGCAGCTATTGCCTTTGCCTTAGTTTTTTAATTTAGGCATTCAGTAGACAGATGTCCAAACTTTTGACAGGTATAACATTGTGGTTCCTTGGACTTTTTACCAGATTTACCTATGAAATGTTTGTTGTTCATATGTCTTCCTTTAAATGAATGGCCACAATTTTTCTGAAAGAATTTTTTGAACCATTGTGCCAACAGGGCCACTTCTTCATCTTCGTTTTCTCTTTCACTTTCAATGTCCTCATTTGTTGTATTCTTTGAAGTTTTGAGGACAGTAGTTTTGGATTTGGGGGTTTGTTTAAAGTGTAGTTCAAATGTTTGTAGGGAACCTACTAGTTCTTCTACTTTCATTTCATCTATGTTTCTACACTCTATAATTGTTGTTACTCTAGGATTGAACTATTCTGATAATGATCTAAGTATTTTCCTACAGATTTTTGGGACCAAAACTTTCTCACCTAATCCACCCATGGAGTTGCAAATGATGCTCAGTTTTGTGAAAAACTCCATGAAGGTCTCATGCTCTTTCATTATGAGACTTTCAAATTGTGATGTTAGGAGTTACAGTTTGGATCTCTTCACAGTGCTTGTTCCTTCATAGGTTGTTTCCAACGAATCCCATGCTTCTTTGGCTGTCCCACACAAACTTATTTGATTAAAAATGTCTTGGGACACAACACAGTAGATAACATTCATAACTTTATCTTCAGATGTTTGTTTTTCTTTATCAAATGTTGTCCACATTTCTTTGGATTTTAGTTTGGTGATAGCTGTGCCATTTTAAAGTGCTACTTGCTCGGTTGGTGGCACATATCCTCTTTCAACTATATCTCAAACATCATGATCCAAAGATCTCAGAAAGTAATGCATTCTATCCTTCCAGTATGCATAATTTGATCCATTAAATATTGGAGGTCTAGTGACCGATGAGCCCTCTTCTTTGTCCATATTACCAACTTCAGTCAAGATCACTCTCTAGGCGGTGAAGCCCTTAAGAGAGACCCGCTCTGATACCAATTGAAATTGCAGTAATGACCGCTTTAGTTGAAGTAGGAATATGCCAATATGTCCTAGAGGGGGTGAATAAGACTTTTTAATATTTTATGATAATTTAAAATCCTATCACTCTAATCCTAAAAGTAAGCATGCATCAGGATTACTACAGAGTAACTCTAATGGCTTCCAAGCCTGGTAGAGGATCCAATCATAAAACTATTTGAGAGATAAACAATATGCAAATCAGTTTATGATGGATGTGATTGTGTGTGTGAGGTGTGATATCAAATAATCAAGTATGAAAGTATTTAAGGAAATCACATAAGTAATGGAAGACAATAGCAATCTCAAACACAGTCATTTTTATAGTGGTTCGACTACTTGTCTACTCCACTTCCGGCAGATGCACTCAACCCTTGAGTGTACCGGATCTCACTAAGGAGGTTTCACAATAGGTTCACCTCAAACTGGAGGTTTTAAATCAGGTTTACCTCTAACCAGTATAACCTACACTTAGGCTGACACAGCGTGTTTACACGACATAGTTTATGCTCCCATGAGCAAGGGTTAACACACAACACCCGACTTTTAGGCCCGCTGGCCAAGGATCCACACAAGGAACCTAACGGAGGTTTCATAGTAAGTTCACCTCTAACTGAAGGTTTTAAATAGGTTCACCTCTAACCAGTTTATGCTCTCCATAGAGCAAGACAAAGCACCCCCACGTACACTCCCGCCGGAGGCCTTTTATGAGGACTTGCAAGGGGTAAGAAACACCTTAGACCCAATCCTATAGAAGGAATGATCACAAGGGTCCTCTGGACTCTAATGACTTACAAATAAGTACATGAGCCCCATTCAGCATGTTGTCAAAGATCTCCTCCTTTGTTGACGAAGAATCTTCTGCTTCCTTGAACTGCAACTCATAAGTTATACCAATACATGGCGATGGATTGGGTTAAGGTTATGATGGAATCCTACTCTATTAAATATTTTTCTATAAGGGAGATAAAGCGATTCCAATCATCTATGCATTCAAGGCATCGCAACTTCATGATTTTCCATTAAGGTGGTAGCTGAAGGATCCTTGAATGCGGAAGTTCATTCCCCAATCCACTCTATTGAATGTCAATGATCAGGGTGGATTGGAGGATAAACTTCAATGAGAGAAAAGGCATAGGGTATATAATGTAAGGTTAAATACTCAAAAGCACTCTCTATTTTCTCTATCCAACAACCAAGGGCAAGCTCTCATTAAATAGGTAAAAGGTTCCAACGGAGATAAAAGGGTCACATTTTTTACAGAGTTCGATATCATCGAGCGTATACTCTTGATCACATCGACGGGTCGCTCGATGACATGAACTCAAATGTCTAACGCTTTTGAAACCTTTTGCTAGCTAGTCAATGAAATTGAAGGTGCGTCTCGATGTCATCGGATTTCGAACTCCGATTTCATTGACACAAGGTTCGATTCCTCGACATTTGAAAAATGTGAGAGACTCGCTTTTGAAGAATTTCAGGTAAAAGATATGATCGAGCATCACTCGATATCATCAGAATTTGAATATCGATGATATCAAGGGAGGTGTCGATTCATCTATAATTCCAAGGAATTTTCCTATAAGCTTGCTGGACAGTTTCTGTTCTCTTTCGATGACATCGACCATGCCTTGATATGATCGATATTTGAATATCAATTTTATTGGGTGACCCTCGATCCGAGAAAAAATAACCTAAAAAACTTGTTGGATAAATTTGTGCCTCAGATCGATATTATCGAAGGGCTTCCTTTATCATCGATATTTAAATTTTGACGATATCGAGGAGCTCTTCGATATATCGAAGATTACATGATTTGCCTTAGCAAAACTTTGACACAACATACCTGATGTTAATTTTATCGAGTCTACTCGATGAACTCGAGATTCAAATTTCGATGATATCGAACCCTCTTTCAACATATCAATAATTCTGTCTAGAGATTTTTGTGGTTGTTGGACATCTTATGTCCTCATTTTGATAATATTGAGTGAGCTTCGAGGACATCAACAACAGGGTTCGATTTCATCGAACTACTTGTTGATAAATTGACAAAGGTAGAAAAAATAGAGATTTTTCTGAGTTTGAAAAAAGTTTTCTAACCATAATCCCTTAAGGTGTTCTATCTAATTTTAAGGTTTTTAATTACCTGTGTTTTGGGACATGCGATGTGAGGCTAAGATTTACCAGTGACAAGTTTAGGCACACATCCAGTTGAGGCAGATGCTTGATCAATCTTCCTATGGGGCTCCTCTGTCTTGCTAACTCAACGCTCACGCTAATTAACAAACCAGGGCACTTTCAGGATAGTGTTGGATGATGCACATACATCATGGTGGTCTCATGTAGTGGGTCACCAGATTTACATCAAGCTGATATTTATTTTTCCCTTTCATCCGGGCCTGTGTGACCGTATGGTCATGCAGGCCCCAAACTGGGATCAAGGTGGCCCACTTATTGGATGACATGGATCAAACACACACATCATAGGTGGGTCATTGATCATAAAGAAAGAGAGAGAGGGAGGGAAGGAGAGAAGGAGAGAGATCGGCGATAACGGAGGGGCCCCGCCACTATGGGGCCCCTCTTGTTTACAAACATACATCAAGGTGGGTCCCACCATATGTGGGCCCTTAAATCACAAAAAAAAATAAAATGAAAATGTGGGTCCAAGATCACCCACCGTCTACTTCTTCTTGGCTCCTTGGAAAGGTAGTCTCCTTGGCTTCGATCTCAATGGAAGATGATGAAGAATGAAGGGTTGAGATGGGAGATGAGAGGGTTAAGAAGTGGGCCACACTTGTCCTTTTTTTAGAGCTTTAGAATGCTTGGACGTGGAATTTTTTATTTTTTTTTGTCTTTGGGTTGCTTAAAGAGAAGGGAGAATAAGAGAGAGAGGGATGGGTGATGGAGTGATGGGTGAAGTGAGTGATGGGTGTACTTGATAGGGGATGGGTTGTGTAAGGGATTGTTGACTTTTGGGGTTGCTTGGAGATGGGGTGTGAAATGATGTGTACTTAACATGTACTTGACCATTGATGGGATTGATGAGATGTCCTTTTGGATTTGTAAATGCGTGGCATTTTTCCTTGAACTGAACGCGGGCTCACATCTTCTGACCTGGGTATCGGACCGGCGTGCGAGTCATGGCGTTAGAACCGTGGTGATGACGTGGTCGCTATGGTACAAGTCTCGGGTTGAGTCAACTCAGCTTGATAGCGTACAACTCAGGCTCATGCGCAAATGCCGATTACAGGTCACGGGTCGCTGGAATTCCACAGGGAGGATCGCGGGAATCTACGGAATGGTACGAACTATGAAATGGGTCTTACACAAATGACTTGGGAAAATTTGTCTATTGAAGAGTTGATGGGATTGTTGCAAGTGCATGAGTAACAAATGCAAATGAATGCAAGAATGATGCTTGAACGTGCCTTAGAGTAGAAACTGACGCTAAATGAACTAAGAGGTGGCCATACACATCGTGGAAGCCGTGCCGCTAACAATCGTACAAGAGGAAGAGGGCATGGATATACTCCAATCAATCAACAAAATCAACAAAAAATTACTAATTTTTGCAGTAAAGGAAATGGTAGAGGCCAATCCACACAAGGTCATGGAAATATGAAAAATATTCAGTGCCGAAATTGTAACAAGTTCGACCATTATGCATCAGATTGTTGCAGAAAGCCAGTGGATCAAGATGAACGATCCAACGATGACAAAGCATCAAATCATGAAGATGAAAGAACCAACTCTTCCTTACATAAGAGAAAGGCCGTAATCAGTCAGATGTGTGGTATCTTTACACGGGTGCAAGCAAGCACATGTGCGATGACAAAAAGCTCTTTATGAAACTCACAGAAGAAGTTCATGATGATGTGACGTTTGGAGACTTATCAAAAACTCCAGTGAAAGGTAAAGGTAAAATCAAAATTTACTAGAAAAATGGTGAGTCACAATTCATCTCTAATGTATATTACGTACTCAACATGAAAAGTAACATCCTTAGCATCGGCCAACTACTTGAAAAGGGGTATGTGATACACATGGAGAACTCAGTTATGTCATTAATAGATGCATGTGGTATACATGTGGCACAGGTCCAAATGGCTAAAAATCGAATGTTCCCACTCCATATAAACACAAGGGTCAAGATGTGTCTTTATGGACATGTCAATAATGAATCATGGAAGTGGCATCTTCGCTTTGACCATCTGAACTTTAATGGCCTTAAGCTCATGTCCTCATCAAGCATGGTGCATGGCTTGCTTACTATCAAAGTGCCAGAATATGTGTGTGATGAATGCACATTTAGCAAGCAGCAAAGAAACTCCTTCCTAGTTGGAGTATCCCGAAGAGCAAAGGAGCCATTACAGTTGGTTCACACAGACACCCATGGACCATTTGAAACACCCTCTCTTAGAGGTAATAAATAATTTGTTACCTTCATTAATGATTTTAGCAAAAAGTTATGGGTGTACTGTTTTAAAGAAAAATCAGTTGCTTTTACTATCTTCAAGAATCTCAAAGCTTGTATTGAAAATGAAAGTGGCTACAAAATCAAGGTCCTCAGATCTAAAAGAGGTGGAGAGCACACCTCAAATTTTTTTCGAGAATATTACAAGGAACATGCATTAAGCAACAACACACTGCAACTTACATGTCACAACAAAATAGAATTGCGAAACAGAAGAACTGCACCATCCTCGACATGACGATGACCATGTTAAAGGAGAAAGACCTACCGAAGAGTTTCTGGGGAGAGGCAGTTGCATGTACTACATATCTTCTCAATCGATGCCCCACCAAGAGCGTTAGGTTCATGACACCACAGGAAGCATGGAGCGGCTACATGCCGAGTGCGGCGCACCTTAAAATCTTTGGGTGTGTTTCCTACTCTCAAGTTCCAGAAGCAAGAAAGAAGAAACTTGATGATCATGGCAAGAAGTGTATCTTCATCTGCTACAGTGAAGAATAAAAGGCATATAAGCCCTACAACCTACTAACTAATAAGGTGGTGGTAAGTAGAGATGTGGTGTTCTACGAAAAAGAAGCCTGGAAGTGGAACTAAGAAGATTCGACCAAAGAAAATCATGTCGAGGCCAAAAAATATGAAGAAGAGAGGCATGTGAATCAGGAGCAGACACCCACATCACTCCTTTCGGATTGCTGAAGTCTAGGAGTGCATTCCATCTCCCATGGAAGTACTTCATCAAATCAGAATTCAGCCATCACATCTTCATCTAATTCTCCTTTACCTTTAGCTCCTATCAAAATGAGAAATCTCTACGAGATATACGTAGAAACTGAGGAAGTGAATTTGCTCAACCTGTATGTGGACCATGAGCCTCTCACATTCAAGGAGGCCGTGAATGAAGAATGTTGGAGAGAAAAGCTATGAAAGAAAAGATCCATGCCATCCAGAAGAATCACACATGGGAGTTGATCTCACTCTCTAATGGCTAGAGGACCATTGGTCTCAAATGAGTGTATAAAATCAAGCGGAATGCCGATGGTAAGATCGAACAATATAAGGCAAGGCTCATAGCAAAGAGCTACAAATAGAAATATGGGGTAGACTATGAAGAAGTTTTTGCCCCAGTTGCTCGCCTTAACATTGTGAGGATGATTATCTCCCTTACAGCTCATCACAGTTGGATGATTTACCAACTGGATGTGAAATCCGCATTCTAAAATGGAGTACTCGAAGAAGAACTCTACGTTAACTAGCCTGAAGGCTTTATCATGCATGGGAAGGAACACAAGGTGTATCAGCTGAAGAAAGCCCTGTATGGGTTGAAGCAAGCTCCTCGTGCTTGTAATACATAGATCGACATGTAAGACCCCATCCATTCCATACCATTTTCTATGCATATGTGCACGATGATCCACACCCTTAACTAGACCTGGATTGGCCGTTCATAGTGCACACCCAACTAACCAGAACCCCAAGACCTCAAAACCTATTTCATATCGACCGCCCCGTCGCCGCAATCGTGTAGGTACAACCCGTGTGTCTGTACAACACTCCGTTAGTGAGATACGCCGTGAAAAATCATTAGTGTATCATGTGTGTGTAGCGCCATGTACTCCATTCCACACATGCCATGCACACATGCACATGCCACACATGGGTGAGAGAATCTCTACCCATGTGTGTGATGTCACACACCTATACCTCCCCTCTCTCATGTGCATGCAAGGTCAACTCTTCTCCATACCATACCCTATGCATGACATCATCACACCATGCCATCCTAATTATGCACAATTTTTCATAATCCTAGCCTAAGTTAACATTAATCACATTAGCCTAACATAACCAAATTTTTATCCATTTCTCTACAAATACCCCTCCATCCCTTGGAATTTCACCATTTTTCTACAAAAGAGAGAGAGAGAGAGAAGTGATCTCGGTGGGCCATCAACTCCATCAATCCCATCCCTTCCATCCATCTCAACCATCCATCTAGTCCATCAAGGTGAGTACACCCTCCCCACTTATTTTTACTTCTATTTTCATTGTGTTTATGGATGGTGAATATGATACAGTAATGTTAGGAAAGGTGTGGATGATGAAGATGTATGATTGATGGTGAAGATAATTGCAATAATGATGATGATGTTATTAATGGTGTGGATGCATAGGAGAAAACATATAAAATCAATTTATTATAGAGTTCATGTGGGACCCATTGATAGTGGGTCCCACCAAAATGTTAGTATGACATCCAAATCATCTAAGCATTGGCCCATTGGGCTAGCCAAACTCACACACACCCATGCACACACGTGCACTTATAAAAAATAAAAATAAAAAGAGAAGGGGAGAGACCTACTGCCAGCGAGCAACGTCCCAGTTGCTTGATACAAAGGGGCAGGGGCAGGGGCTGTGGGCCCACAACGGGCCCCACCCATGATGAATATATTTAATCCACGCCGTCCATCCGATTCCCAAGCTCATTTTAGGCATGAGTTGAAAAATGAAGCGAATCCAAATGTCTAGTAGGCCACACCATCAAAAGGATTATTTTAATAATGATAGACTGTTAGGACCCACTATAATGTTTCTGTGTGTCAAAACATATTGAATATTGGGCTTGTTACATTTATCTTGGGCTATAGAACCCAGTAGATGGACTAGATCGTCCTGTTGTGGGCCCCATATTTGAAAAACCACAAAAAAAATTTAAAAAAAAAAAATAAAAAACAACATCACCTGGACGTTGTTGCTATCAACGTCCAGATGAAGTTGCAGCAAGCAGCGTCCTGGTGCTGGATGCTGGAGGGAGGTGGGCCCCACCACAGCCCCACCATGATGTTACCGAGCATCTACACCATGAATTTGATGGGTCCCCTTTAGAAAGTGGGATGGCCCAAAATTCAGCCATACACGGGACTCAGGTGGCCCACACCATCAAAATAAATAAATAAATAAATATACGAAGCTGAATAAATTAGCAATATTCATGGGGTCTGATCACGAGGTATGTGTTATATCCAAACCGTCCATCCATTTGGCGAGTCCTCTTAAGGCTAAAATAAAAAAAAAAATAAAAATAAAAATAAAAAGATCTAACTATTAGGTGGTCCACACTCCAAAGAGCAGTAGGGGATTGAACATTTACCATTGGAACCCTTTTAGCGTCATAGAAGTTTTGGACCAATATGAAATTTGTTTTTCCTCTTACTTCAGGTCTCTGTGACCTTATGAACAAATTGGATGGAAAATAAACGTTATGCTAGGTCTTATGAATGGTTTAATGGTGAAATCATTATCTTCACTACTATTTGTAGTATGGTCCAAATAATCTTTGTATATGATTCATTTTGTTTGGATAATGCTCTAAAATGATCTCTAAATATAGATGAACAGTGTAGGTATAATAAATACATCACTTTGGGATCCATGTAACTTTGATCTCCTTGAACCGTTTAGACAACTCGGAGCGAGCTTGAGGGTATAAAAGCACTTGCTGGGGTCCACCTGAAATTTGGATGCATCTGAAACTTGGACTGAACCCTCAACCAAGTGGGACACACATAATGGATGGACTGGATTTATGAACTACGTCCCGATGGCCCAATAAATGATTGTGAATGTTTTAATGGAGGGTAACCCTCGCAACTTTTGTGTGTGGTGTGGCCCACACGAGCCACAGATTGACATGATTTTAAGCCAAGAGGCCCACGTAATGTCTACATTAGATCTGCACCGTACATTGTCTTTGATAGAGCATTTTAGTACATGAGCCTAAAAATAAAGTTGATCCAAATTTTAGGTAGGCTGCACCACACGAACAGTAGAAATTGAATATTTACCATTAAAGACTCCCTGTGGGTCTACCACGATGCATCTGATTTATTAAGTCCGTACATCATCCTTGACCAACCCATTGCATGGTATGGTTTCAAAAATCAGGCTGATCCAAAGTCCACCTAGACTGTACCACCTGAAATAGTAAGGAACGAACTCTTATCACTAAAATTTTCCTAGGACCAAGGTTAATGATGCAATGTATATCCTTACCATTCATCGACTTCACCTAATTGTTGGAGCGGATCCTAAGTTCAGGTGGGTCACACATAACTCAACCTTGTGGGAAATCCCCATGGACTCCACCGCATAGGACCCATTGTGAATTCCATTGGTGTGTGGGCCCAAGAATATTAAGGCCCATTTTGAGTGAATGTCATGTGGGTCCATCAGTGGTAGCCTTGTTTGGGCCAACCATTGGACCTCTTCGACAAGAGTTTGTAATATCCACGTGTTGAATGTATGACGAACTGGCATTGTAATTTTTTGAAGTAATAATGATTAATCCCTTAAATGGGCTGATTGTGGACAACCCTTGATCACTTGACACTTTGGCTAGAGTGCGGCCTTAAGTAGTAATATCATATGATATGTGTTTAAACCCTTAAACATGTTCAATTATAACAAATGTGTAGACTTTAGTTGTGTGAGGGTGCCTTATAAGTGTTTGGCCTCTTAATCATGTGGGCATGTGACGTATGTATGGCCACCTAATCATAGGTAATGGTAGAGTATATGTAGTCATCTAACTATATGAATGTGAAACACACACAAGGCCACCTAACCATATGAAATCAAGTGGCATTGATGGCCATTCAACAACGTAGGTTTGTGCTTATTGATATAGACACCGCCACTTGAATCACATATGACCAAGTTGTAAACTAGACCAAATGTGATGTAGGGTTATGTCACCCAAGCTAATGCTATCAAGGTCCTGGATTCTATGTGATGAGATCTCTAAATCGTAAATGGTATGATGAAATGTGGCCCTTGGCCCTTAACCATGCGACACCAAATATGAGTCATTAACTATGTGACGGGTGAAGTGGTTATAGTATAAGATTTATCATAATTGGTGCAGCCTTGTATTCGTATGTAGGATTATGATTGCTTAATTATGTTTGGATATTTTGAAATGTGGACACTAGATCATGATACTAATCGTATACATACTAAACTATGTGAAATTATGGTACTGGCGGCCTGACTATGTGAAAGTTTAAGTAAAGTGGTTACCCCATTAGTGCAGCCTATTGATGCAGTCCACTTGATGTATATGAGGCTCATTAGTGTTTATGGTCCATGTGTCGAGGCCCATATCATGTATTTGCGGCCCATTTGACGAGGCCCGATGTGATGATTATGTGGCCCATTATGATGTATATTGAGGCTCATGGGTCATAGCCCATTATGATATATATCAGGGACCACGGGCTGTGGCCCATGGTGATGTATATTAGGCCCATGTATTTGGTCCGTTATGATGTCTATTGGGCCCTTGAGTGAGGCCCGACGTGATATACATTAGCCCATTGTGTGAGGCTATTGGTCCACTATACGTTTAGCTCTATGTGGGCCACTCTTTGGGAGCGATGTTGGTTAAATGTCCATATTGATGGGCAATGATAGTTAAATGTCCACATTGTGACCTTCCCTTAGGCCCTTTGTTAGGCCGATTATCGATGTCGATTGTCGATACCAATTATAAGTATGTAACAAGATAACATCATGTACATGCCCATACGCATCATCTGCATGTTTATTATGAGATGTGGTTGACCATTGCATATGTCATTGGGCATATTGTTATGAGACTCCCTGATAGGCAGAGATTGTCTCACATGAGCGCACGTTATGCGCAGGATTGATGCATGACTAGATTGTATGACTCATGCATTGTGTGTTGTACGCCCTAGAGACATCAGGGCCGTAGCCTCCACCGGCATATTATGGATGGCCAGATGGGACACCGAAAATCAATTACTAGCATTGCGCTGTCATAAATGGCCCTGGGTGAAAATTCTTAAACCCTCTTGGTACCAGAGGACGCCCCAACGTTGAGTTCGAGTGGATATATATATGAGCGCATGAGGGCCGCATACCAGTAGGCCGCATCTCCCACTGTGTCGTGGTCAGTTGGGAGGGGGTGTGGCCTTACCCGCCTGAGGGAGTAGACATACCTAGGCTGAGTTTGACCAGCTCATGAATGGGGTCTGCTATCGACGTGCCGAGTAGATATTGACTGACTACTGGCCAGGCAGATAGTGAGGTCTCTTCCACTTACCCAGTTGTGTGCTTGATGGGGCGGCAAGCTGGTGTAGAGTGTACTAGATCTCAGTGATGATCTCAAAGATGAACAATACTGATATGTGGACTTATTGAGCAGGAATTGCATACTCATTCATTCATTCATTCATTATCCACTCAAGCTGGTGGTGCACAACTATTTGTTACGTGTACCTTCACAATGGCCAGAATTTCGTTTGGAGCGCGTGACTAACCTGAGATCAGGAGTTTACCACATTGAGTTTGACTATCCAAATTTAAATATGGGACTGGTTTGGATAAAAGTCCCTTGTGATGGACCCCATAGCATGCGATACTATGTACTATCATCCCGACTTTACACTCCAACATGGTCATTTCATTCACACCGTATATTGCATTACATCCGTGGCATATGACATTTTGGGTTATTGTGTTTCTGCATTTATATGGTCTAGATACAGCTGACGGTATTCGTGAACTCATCAGGAATTGTATATTGCATTGCATCCTCGTCATCTAATATTTGACTATTTATGACTCCTCATTTGCATAACTGATCTATATTGCGTACTCTGATATTGTATGACTCATGGACTTGTCATTATTTTCGCTTACTCTTATATCGTATGATTCATGATCTTGCCAGTATTTTCGATATTGCATGATTATAGCATGACAATATGATAATGATGATGTAATTACGGATGCGTGCAATACGGTTATGGCTGTGGTGTAGGAGAAATGAAAATATGACTTAGTGATGCTGGTAGCATTGACTCGGAGTGTTCTATGTTGCATATGCATTGCATTGACATTGACATCATACTTTACGTACTACACGCCTTTCACCATACATGATTTTTTTTTTTTTGTGGCATATTTATCTTGCTTGCATGTAGGACACACTGCACACACGAGTGTACTCACTAGGATTTTTACCTAAGCTTCCTATTTCCCATTTTTTCAGGGCTGGAGTAGCTTAGAAGACATACTTGCCTAAGTGGACTTGGGAATGTTGACATTGTGTACCTTGTGGGAAGCATTGTACTTGTAACTATCAGGATTTATAATGGAGAGTGTTGCTTGGTATTTTGATCATGGATCTTCATGCTCAGGTATTATTATATGCATATAAAGTAAAAAAAAAAAAAAAATTCAGTAAAAAATCTTCTTCGTGATGCACCGAACTCGGGACTTGGTGTATGGAAATCGAATGCCGAATTCGATGTATCACGGAAGCTGTCCGTCCACGGATTTGGGGCATGACACGATGACTCTCTTCAAGAGAATAATTTCGTCAAATGTTCGTATGAGCATGTCATCTACATAATGAAGAATGCCCATGGAGATATGCTTATAGCTTGTTTATATGTTGATGATTTGTTGTTCACTGGAAACAGCCAGGCAATGTTTGTAGAATTCAAGCGACTATGTTCAATGAGTTCGAGATGACTGACGGTGGATTGATGTCCATGTTCTTGGGCATCGAAGTGAAACAAAAAGTCGGCGGCATCCATATATCACTAAGAAGAAGTATGCAAAAGAACTTCTTGAGAAGTTTTGAATGACGGACTGTAAAGCTGTGAATACACCTATTGCAAGCTCACGAAGATGGCGAAGGAAGAAATGTTGACTCAACTTTCTTCAAGTGCCTGATCGGAAGCCCAAGGTACCTCAAAATCATTAGGCCATATGTAACATCCCGAATTTTTGCCAACCTGGGATTAGACGTCCTTAGGTAATGGGTCGATCCTAACACCTTATTAATTTGTCAAAACTCAGTCCCAAAGGCTAAAATCGCTTGTGAACCCATTTCTTTCACAAATCCCACCCTTCACCACTTTGTTCTTTCAATTTTTCTAAGCACTTTCATCCTAGACACTATTTTAAACTAGCTAAGTAGTATAACTTGGATCACTTTATATACAAACTACAAAGGCCCAGGTACCACCTCAGATAGAAATTGCTCAGGATTAAATCCTTTAGAAATTAGGCGAGAATTAGCCAGTGTTAAACTAGAGTGCTTGTGAACTTATCACCAATCACTTTAAATACGATCTGCAAGACCCAAAACTTGTAGAATCATTGACGCTAGGTTACCCTAAAATCAAAGATCAATCTCATTACCCGGCTGCTCTCGGGAGCATCTCGAAACTCCGTATCAGATCTGGACCGCACGTCGGAAGTCCGATTAACACGAAGTTAAGGAATTAGGACCGCCTTGCTAGGCTTGACAACCATCTCGGAAATCAAATCCAGATAGTGTCCCAGCGCTATTCGCTTGAGCTTGGAGTGAAGAATGTGAGAAATGTGAAATTAATTCAAAATAAAATATCTCAAATAGTAATCTGGCACATCTCGCTTGCGGATAGTTTTAAGCAACCAGACCGTCAGAATTAGACCAAATTACACCCTCGGATCAGGAGAAATTTCATACACATATCCATGTACTCGGAATCTCTGATCGATATCCGCTGACCGTTGAACTGAAACTGGTCCGCCACGCATGATCTGAGAATTCCACAAAAACGAAAACTTAACTAAACATAAATCTAGAGTTAGTGAGCTTAAGTCCGACCTTTGGCTCAAGGAGGCCCGCCAGAAGTCCTCCGTTGAGCTGAAACTGACCCGCTTTGGTTATAACCTAAGTATATTTTGACCTAGAGTCTATTTTGGTGAGTTTTTAGGCTATATAAGGACCTTAAACCCTCTCTCATTGCAACCATACGAATTTGAGAGAAACTCTAGAGAGAGAAGTGGGAGAATCTCCCTGCCACTCTTCCCTGCTGCTATCCATGCTCAACCACACCATTCTTATCGCTTTTCCGGCGATTCCGACTTCGTTTTTAGGTAAGAAACCCAAACTCTAAACTGATTTGGGGTTTTGATAGTTGTAGGTTATGAAATAGCTAACCTATTTCGTTCTATAGGTTGCCAAACTGCCATATACGAAAGCTAAACAAACCTATCGACTTCGTTACGATTCTACGACAAAAGGTGCGGACTTTAGGTGTATAGGTTATGGTTTTCAATGCTTTCAATATCAGATAATGATAGATTCATGATCTGCATGCAATTACACATGTACAAAGTGCTGTCTGTTTTCCGTTTCGATTAAAGATGAAGAATATGGAATTTTACATACTCTAGGTATTTGTAGAAAGTACCGTATACGTATAAATTTTGGAAATGTGTTTGTCATGATTATTTGCTGTATTAATATATTATATATGGATAAAATACTTGTTTGGCGAAAGTGTTCGCCCTAATACATGTTTTTGCTAATATATACTATGTATGTTAAAATAGTGTATTCTAAGTGTTTGTGAAAATGACTGAATGAGTATAGAATCCTCATTTGTGCTCGCCATGACTAATTGTCATGGATATACGATTATTGTATTGGCGATGCCCCTTTGACGAAAGGATTTGCCCTAATTCACTCACGGCCAATATACACTATATATGTTAAAATGTGTGGCCCAAGTGTTTGTGGAAATGACTGAATGAATATGGAACTTGGATTCCTGCTTGCCATGACTATCCGTCGTGGGTGTATGCGTGTTATGATTGGGGTAACTCCCTAGTGAGAGGATTTGGCCTAATACCTAGGTGATCAACATATGTCATGTATGTTGATGTATGTAGTCTAAAGTGTTTGTTGAAATGTTTGAATGAGTAGTAGTTAGTAAATTGTAATGTATAAGGGTGTTGAGATATGATTCTCAACTCCTTTAACTATGTGTATGATTTCCTTGGATAGCTGTGTGATTAGGAATTGAATATGTACAAACTCATGCTTGTGTTGTGCTTCATAACATGCTCAACTGATTGTATGATTTTATCTATATAATGCATATGTTTAAATTCATGTTTACGTTGTATGATCCATCATGGGTGATGGGGGAGTGGAGCAACGAGTGCGTACAACAGCCCTGGCAGCCCTAAACGGATAATATCAGATTTTGGTTGCATGATTTGAATCTTGATTCACTACTGCTTTAATTATCTGCAATTGAATGTGATTGGGGCTATGATTATAGTCCAGATAATTGGTAACGAAAATGAATGCGTGGCTGAGTTTCATTTGCCATGTGAGATGTGTTCGACGAACCCGAGTCATACTTCGGTTGGCGATAGTGGTTGGCCACGCGAAGTGCTTATGCACTTCATGTCGCCCAACTTGTCGTGCGCTCGAGCTAGCCGAGCTCGTCAAGTAACCCGATCTGTCTTATGTATGTTCACCATGTTTGGACGCTACTATTTGAACCTAAGGTACCAAACTTACCAGTGTAATCCCTTTAACCATGGTACCTTGATCCGCTAAGACTCATGAGCCGGACATGGTGGTATGGGACACCGTGGTCGAGCTGTCGGCCTACGCTGGGGCCATGTGCCTCCTTGTAGTAACCATTGAGTAACCAAACTCATGAACCGAATACGGTGGTATGGGACTCTGTATTCGAGCTGTCGACACCTACGGCGAGAGCCGAGTACAGTGAGACCTGTATTCGTGCTGACGGGTGACGAGCCCTCCGTAGTGTATTCGAGTATACTCTAAGGTCCGTGATTGGCGATGAGCCCTTCGCAGCAACTAGAGCATGAGTTGAGCCCAATACAATGAGACTTGTATTCGAGTTGACGGCCAGCGATTGAGCCGAGTACGGTGAGACCTGTATTCGAACTGATGGCCAGCAATTGAGCCGCATACGGTGAGATCTGTATCCGTGTTGATGGGTGACGAGCCCTTTGTGATGCCTTCGCTACGCCTCTCAAACCATAATATCGTATGAGATTAACTAGGACTGACGACCCTAGAATGGATCATGTTTGGGAATGATATAAGGGAGGTACCTTAGTTTCCCAATACTGCTGTTTGAAATGGACTAATAATTACTCGGTAATCATGCTCATCATCGCACTGCATGTGCCTGGTAGATGTGAAGCACTGAGGGATGAACGCATTCCCGAACGTAAGATGGTGTCGCATGAGGGTGGTTTGGCAAGGGCATACATCATGTCATTTATACTTGCATTAAATAAGAGTAGTTAGAATTGTTTGATTGTACTGCTTTATCATTACTACTTGACTGAATTGATAACATGTTAACCTATGCTTTATTGTTCCACTGAGTTGATCACTCACTCCCACGTTACGGGACGGTGTTCCGAACACCCACTAGACTTTGTCTGATTGCAGATGGCGACACTACTCCTGAGGCGGAGCCGGACTTTTGTGACGACGAGGATGCTTTCTCATATATGCAGTTTTCGGGCAGCTTCATGTGAGTCATGCCTTGATCGACGGGGTTACAGGGATGTTGACTAGATGACGCTACACATTTGGTATCATTTGAATTGTACTTGTAATTCTTTAACCTGGTAACCTTATCACACTCTGGAGACTTACCGTAGTTTTTATATTTTATATATCTATCACAGTCTTCCGCTTGGAATTTAATTGTCTCTGGAGTATGATATGCTGTTTTGGCTTAATCTCACTCATGTTCAATGCACTAATACAGACAACATTCAATCATCATTTATTTTGTTGCGTAAGTGATGCGTTGGAACTCGGTAGTTGAGTTTGTGCTCGACCCCCCGATTTTCAGGGTGTTACGGTTGGTATCAGAGCATGATTTGGATTAAACCGGACCTGGGTTATGGTCACACGATGCACTCTGACTTAGGAGGGAGCGACGAAACGTAGAAAACAGTCATACGTATCCCGATTTCGCCAATTGGTGAAGTTCAATGAAAACGAACGCCGAAATTGAGTCTGTATTCAATCATGGTCGCACGGGTCGACCTTAAAACATTCCTAGGTCGTCTATTAATGAGTCTAGAGCACAATCCACCTCATCCCAACCGTTGAAAATTGGTAGAATATGGGATAAGAGTGATGATGATAACTACTCCGAATCCTCGGAGCTTCTCTGGACTCCTCAAAGAGATTTCTCGTATCCACGAGGAAAGAAAACAGAAAATAGAAATAAATTCTAATAAATTCAAAATTGATTAATGAATGACTAACAACGAGTTCACAAACCTTTAAATAGGGATACCAATTAATGGAAAAGAAATCAAAATCGAACTACAACTAAAACTCCTAGAATTCGCGACTTACTATAAGATCGTGATGTCTACTAGTGTGCAAGGTTCTCGGCCAAAAATAGTAAGTGTCCTATTTGGCTTCACCAAACCGTTCTCCTAATTATTTAAGCTCTTTTCACAATGGGCGTAACTCCTAAAGCCCAACAGAGGAGGAGTAATCAAACTAAAACTACTATTTTTAGTAAAACGAAATTGAAACAGGAAAATGACCGTCAATTGGGGGTTTTTTTCACAATTTCGGGCTGTGCAACCAGGCATAGCAGGGTTGGTTGGCTTCATTAGCTCGTTCTACCCCAAATTCATATATTTTACGTCAAATAACTCATTCCGGATTGCAAGATACGTCCGAAGTTGCCGGAAACTACCCGAAATGGAGCGAATCGGGGTCGGGGGCCTACCCACGTTAATCTAGGGGTACCCAGGGTGGGACCCAGGGTTTTTTGGGGCCTAGGGGACAGGAGGTTCTCGTCCATGGGCCCCCCCTCAAAAATTGGACCATTTGTCGGCGTGGCCCTCGCCAGGTCGGCGAGGCCTCGCCGGTTTCAGGGCTGGGCCAGGCCCGCGGCTCGGGCCGATTTGGTTTGGGGTCTAGGGTAACCCCCCTGATGGTGGACCATTCCTTAAAACACCTCCAATACCCTACTTCCTTCACAAACCACCCCTCCAAGCTCCCTTTTTCCCTCCAAGTTGTTGCCCTCTCTCTCAAAACGCCCTTCCAACCGCTCAATCTCCCATTTTCGACCACCACCCATCCATTTCCTTCGTGCACAGCAGTCCACACCCCCTACCCATTTTATTCCCTCTCATTTCAGGCCCTACACCACCCGTTTGAAGCTCCAAAACGTGTAGCCTCCTACCCTACCCCATTTCTCCCTCTTATCTCCTTCATTCTCTGTCTCTCAGGCCTCTACAATATCTGTTGGGCCCCAAACCCATGGAGAACCCACATTTCTAGCCCTTACTCTCTCTCCCCTTCGCATTTCGTTCACTTTCCATGCCCTATTCGAATTGGTTATGGCCATTTTTGCACTTTCCAACACAAGGCTCATTTTCCAAAGTCTATAAACTCAATTTTAATCCCATCTAGCCTTCTACCAAACATACCACTTCTAATCCCGAAGTGGGATTAGCCATGCTGTCCCATTTAATACAACTTATGATCACTGGCCAAATAGGCCCATAGAGTTTGGACCTAGAGCGGTGCTTCGACAGACCTGACAATATAGAAATCCAACAAATTAAGAACGTGAACTCTAGAACCCCCTTAGTTGGTTTGAGCATATGTGAAGTGCTCGAGCGTAGCTACATTCATGTTCGGGCAACTCAATTCCAAACAAACAAACAAACAATTTTCTTTATAAAAAATGGTGTAAAATCATCTAGTGTATAAGCATAGACTTTGAATTACAATTAGGGGATTACGCTACTCATACGTTGCGACTAGGTACTAAAGAATGTACAGAATTCATTATGCTGAGATACTTGAAAGATAGATTTAATTAGTCGGCTTAAGTAGGTTGGAGCGAGACCCTGTTCTTTCGTTGAATCCCCTTAATACTCATAGGCTTCTTTGATAACTCCTAGGAAAGTTGTTTGACATAGAAACTAGTCACGCTTAGAGGAAACTTATATATCCTTTGGATTTAATGTTAGATCAAATCAATGCATCCCTTAGAATTGCCTTCTCGAGGACTTATTACAACCGGGAACACGGAGCAGAGAAACGATATATATCAGCGAGGTATTCGCGGTTTGAATCGAACTCTCAATCCTGGTAGTGACCAATGAACCCTATGCTCTGATCAAGCAGAGAGTCGGGATTAACTAGGATTCAGAACTGATACGACAATTTTCTGTCCTAGCTAGGCAGAAGGTCCATGTATCCGACTCAGACCCACTACACAACTTTCCTTCCGTGTTGGACAGACCACTTACAACTAAAAGTTCTAACTTTTTCTTTGAGAAGTATTAGTAGTATATAGCCGATAGAGACTTTGTCTTTTAGGCCTAAGGAATTGCCCAAATGGGCAACAGACAGTTAGGAATTTGGTCCCAAATTACATGCCATGTTGGCATACATTTTGTACATATGAACGTAGAAAGATAGCTTGCCTGTTAGGCTTGACATGAGTACATAAGGTAGGTCGGGACCGTGATGATAGTCCTCCTTTGGTAGAGTTAGGCATCTGGCCTCAAACTCACACCTGCCCCTGAAATCAACCACAATACCCATCATCTTTAGCTTTCTATGACCATAGGTATCAATGCCATAGTACACATCATCGATGAAAGGCAGACCAATGTATTTCTCATTTCATGTCAAGAATAGATTATAAATTACACCTTGTTCCGACATACGGATCAGGACATAGCTCTTAAGCCTTGAGGGTGAAAATAAAATTTTAAGGGGGGTAGACTAAAATGAACCAGGCTAGTATATATCCTACGCAATAAAACCTAGGCAAAGAAATAATTAAATCTTTCCTTATTACCCATAGGCAATTTCGGGGACAAAATTTTGTTTTAAGGGGGGTAGATTGTAACATCCCGGATTTTTGCCAACGTAGGATTAGATGTCCTTTGGTAATGGATCGATCCTAACACCTTATTAACTTGTCAAAACTCAGTCTCAAAGACTAAAGTCGCTTGTGAACCCATTTCTTTCACAAATCCCACCCTTCACCACCTTGTTCTTTCAATTTTTCTAAGCACTTTCATCCTAGACACTATTTTAAACTAGCTAAGCAGTATAAATTGGATCAATTTATATACAAACTACAAAGGCCCAGGTACCACCTCAGATAGAAATTGCTCAGGACTAAATCCTTTAGAAATTAGGCGAGAATTAGCCAGTATTAAACTAGAGTGCTTGTGAAATTATCACCAATCACTTTAAATACGATCTGTAAGACCCAAAACTTATAGAATCATTGACGCTAGGTTACCCTAAAATCTAGGATCAATCTCATTACCCGGCTGCTCTCGGGAGCATTTCGAAACTCCGTATCAGATCTGGACCGCACGTCGGAAGTCCGATTAACACGAAGTTAAGGAATTAGAACCGCCTTGCTGGGCTTGACAACCATCTCGGAAATCAAATCCAGATAGTGTCCCAGCGCTATTCGCTTGAGCTTGGAGTGAAGAATGTGAGAAATGTGAAATTAATTCAAAATAAAATATCTCAAATAATAATCTGGCACATCTTGCTTGCGGATCAGTTTTAAGCAACCAGACCGTCAGAATCAGACCAAATTACACCCTCGGATCAGGTGAAATTTCATACACATATCCATTACTCGGAATCTCCGATCGAGATCCGCTGACCGTTGAACTGAAACTGGTCCGCCACGCGTGATCTGGGAATCCCACTGAAACGAAAACTTAACTAAACGTAAATCTAGTGTTAGTGAGCTAAAGTCCGACCTTTGGCTCAAGGAGGCCCGCTAGAAGTCCTACGTTGAGCTGAAACTGACCCGCTTTGGTTATAACCTAAGTATACTTTGACCTGGAGTCTATTTTGGTGAGTTTTAGGCTATATAAGGACCTTAAACCCTCTCTCATTGTAGCCATACGAATTTGAGAGAAACCCTAGAGAGAGAAGTAGGAGAATCTCCCTGCCACTCTTCTCTGCTGCTATCCATGCTCAACCGCACCATTCTTATCGCTTTCCTGGCGATTCCGACTTCGTTTCTAGGTAAGAAACCCTAACCCTAAACTGATTTGAGGTTTTAATAGTTGTAGGTTATGAAATAGCTAACCTATTTCGTTCTGTAGGTTGCCAAATTGCCATATACGAAAGCTTAGCAAACCTATCGACTTCGTTACGATTCTACGACAAAAGGTGCGGACTTTAGGTGTATAGGTTATGGTTTTCAACACTTTCAATGTCAGATAATGATAGATTCATGATCTGCATGCAATTGCACATGTACAAAGTGCTGTCTGTTTTCCGTTTCGATTAAAGATGAAGAATATGGAATTTTACATACTCTAGGTATTTGTAGAAAGTACCGTATACGTATAAATTTTGGAAATGTGTTTGTCATGATTATTTTCTGTATTAATATATTATATATGGATAAAATACTTGTTTGGCGAAAGTGTTCTCCCTAATACATGTTTTTGCTAATATACACTATGTATGTTAAAATAGTGTATTTTAAGTGTTTGTGAAAATGACTGAATGAGTATAGAATCCTCATTTGTGCTCGCCATGACTAATTGTCATGGATATACGATTATTGTATTGGTGATGTCCCTTTGACGAAAGGATTTGCCCTAATTCACTCACGGCCAATATACACTATATATGTTAAAATGTGTGGCCCAAGTGTTTGTGGAAATGACTGAATGAATATGGAACTTGGATTCCTGCTTGCCATGACTATCCGTCGTGGGTGTATGGGTGTTATGATTGGGATAACTCCCTAGTGAAAGGATTTGGCCTAATACCTATGTGATCAACATATGTCATGTATGTTGATGTATGTAGTCTAAAGTGTTTGTTGAAATGTTTGAATGAGTAGTAGTTAGTAAATTGTAATGTATAAGGGTGTTGAGATATGATTCCCAACTCCTTTAACTATGTGTATGATTTCTTGATAGCTGTGTGATTAGGAATTGAATATGTACAGACTCATGCTTGTGTTGTGCTTCATAACATGCTCAACTGATTGTATGATTTTATTTATATAATGCATATGTTTAATTTCATGTTTACTTTGTATGATCCATCATGGGTGATGGGGGAGTGGAGCAACGAGTGCATGCAACAGCCCTGGCAGTCCTAAACGGATAATATCAGATTTTGGTTGCATGATTTGAATCTTGATTCATTACTGCTTTAATTATCTGCAATTGAATGTGATTGGGGCTATGATTATAGTCCAGACAATTGGTAACGAAAATGAATGTGTGGCTGAGTTTCATTTGCCACGTGAGATGTGTTCGACGAACCTGAGTTGTACTTCGGTTGACGATAGTGGTTGGCCACGCGAAGCGCTTATGCACTTCATGTCGCCCAACTTGTCGTGCGCTCGAGCTAGCCGAGCTCGTCAAGTAACCCGATCTGTCTTATGTATGTTCACCATGTTTGGACGTTACTGTTTGAACCTAGGGTACCAAATTTACCAGTGTAATCCCTTTAACCATGGTACCTCGATCTGCTAAGACTCATGAGCCGAATATGGTGATATGGGACACCGTGGTCGAGCTGTCGGCCTACGTTGGGGTCATGTGCCTCCCCGTAGTGACCATTGAGCAACCAAACTCGTGAGCCGAATACGGTGGTATGGGACACTGTATTCGAGCTGTCGACACCTACAACGAGAACCGAGTATGGTGAGACCTATATTCGTGCTGACGGGCAACGAGCCCTCCGTAGTGTCTTCGAGTATACTTTAAGGTCTGTGATTGGCGATGAGCCCTTCGCAGCAACTAGAGCATGAGTTGAGCCGAGTACTCTGAAACCTGTATTCGAGTTGACGGCCAGCGATTGAGCCGAGTACGGTGAGACCTGTATTCGAGTTGACGGCCAGCAATTGAGCCGCATACGGTGAGATCTGTACCCGTGCTGACGGGTGACGAGCCCTTTGTGATGCCTTCGCTACGCCTCTCAAACCATAATATCATATGGGATTAACTAGGACTGACGACCCTAGAATGGATCATGTTTGGGAATGATATAAGGGAGTTACCTTAGTTTCCCAATACTGCTATTTGAAATGGACTAATAATTACTCGGTAATCATGCTCATCATCGCACTGCATGTGCCTGGTAGATGTGGAGCACTGAGGGATGAACGCATTCGCGAACGTAAGATGGTGTCGCATGAGGGTGGTTTGGCAAGGGCATACATCATGTCATTTTATACTTGCATTAAATAAGAGTAGTTAGAATTGTTTGATTGTACTGCTTTATCATTACTGCTTGACTGAATTGATAACATGTTAACCTATGCTTTATTGTTCCACTGAGTTGATCACTCACTCCCACGTTACGGGACGGTGTTCCGAACACCCACCAGACTTTGTCTGATTGCAGATGGCGACGCTACTCCTGAGGCGGAGCCGGACTTTTTTGACGACGAGGATGCTTTCTCGTATATGCGGTTTTCGGGCGGCTTCATGTGAGTCGTGCTTTGATCGATGGGGTTACAGGGATGTTGACTAGATGACACTACACATTTAGTATCAATTGAATTGTACTTGTAATTCTTTAGCCTGGTAACCTTATCACACTCTGGAGACTTACCATAGTTTTTATATTTTATATATCTATCACAGTCTTCCGCTTGCAATTTAACTGTCTCTGGAGTATGATATACTGTTTTGGCTTAATCTCACTCATGTTCAATGCACTAATACAGATAACATTCAATCATCATTCATTTTGTTGCATAAGTGATGCGTTGGAACTCGGGAGTTGAGTTTGTGCTTGACCCCCGATTTTCAGGGTGTTACACCATATATAGTCTATAGTGTTGGGCTTCTAAGCCGGTATATGGAAGCACCAAAAGAGTCACACTGGCTAGCTGTGAAAAGAATTCTGAGCTATATCAAAGGGACTATTGAATTCAGTCTCTTTTATCCATATGATGATGAGGCAATTCTGTATGGATACTTTGATAGTGATTGGAGTGGTGACCAAGACGAAAGAAAGAGTACCAAGGGCTATGCTTTCTGTCTTAGATCGACAGCATTCACATGAAACTCAAAGAAGCAGAGTAGGGTAGCGCTATCCACATGTGAAGCCGAGTATGTAGCAACTTTGTCCAGTGTATGTGAGGCGATATGGCTAAGGAATATGTTAAAGGAGCTGAATCATTCGCAGGAAGAATGCACTGTCATATACATGGACAACAAGTTGGCAATTGAGCTTGCCAAAAATCTAGTGCAACATGGAAGGAGCAAGCACATAGCACAAGGTATCATTTCCTGAGAGATCAAGTGAAGTAGAAATAAGAGAAGCTAGAGTACTGTCTTACCACTGAACAAGTAGCAGACATCTTTACCATAGCATTGCTGACTGATACATTCAAGAAACTTAGATTGATGCTTGGAATAAAACTATTTTGGTTTGAAGGGGAGTGTTGGAGTTGCAAACTCAAAAACCCATTTTCTAGCAAACAGCTGGTGACTGTTCATCTTCCAACACACAACAACACTTCCCATGGAGATGCTTTTGGAATATGAAAAACTTTGTGTAATTTCTAGAAATTTTTAATGTTGGAAGCTCCTAGTGGGGGCATTTTTGACTTTTCACATTTCATTCAAAAGCCTATAAATAGGCATCTTATGTATCCGGTTTGAGCAAGTGAAAAACAAGTGTGCAACATCAACAGTAAAGTATTAGTAAAAAATATCAGTTAGAAAGAAAATTTATGGTTTCTTTTCTCTCTTTCTTCTTCCTAAAAATTAGATTTTCTAAGTTGTGTAGAGGCTTTGTAAAGCCGATAATTCTATCCTGACAACCAACAACCTAGTCATGTTGGTAGAACAGTCCAAGAGCTTGGCAGCATAATCAAGACGTGACTTACCTGCGACCCCGAACCAGTACCCTTACCCTCGCCACCTCAATGTATGCATTGTATATTTGTATTTGTATCTATTTTGCCAACTAATTTTATGGCACGAGCCCAAAATTGAATCAGATACAAATCTCATGCGAACCATATCACAAGATACAGTAGGCCATTCGCTCATCATTAAAGCTTCCTAGGATATGATAGGGGAAGGAAGAGTCAATTTATGAAATCAGAATTGGTCGAATGGTGGCTTGCTACCACGGGATATACCTACAAAATACAACCATCAAGAATATGATAGAAGAGTGCATCATGTCTTCTAACTATAAGTCCCTGCATTAAATCATCCTCGTTGAGGAGTCTCAAACACAAGACCTCCTGCTTTGATACTAATTTGATGTAGAACAATTAACCACTTGCTCTAAAAGCTTGAACTAATAGAGTATGTCGAATCAATCCCTTTATCTCATAGCCTAGGCCCTACATCCCATGGTTTAAGACCTCAGCCGAACCCCCCTCGTGGGCCCCACTTCACATGAGTTCCGCTTCACACGAGCCACCCACCTCACACCAATGGGGCTCACCTCACACGTGCCACCCGCCTCGCATGGGCCGCTATTGAGGGTCAAATATTGCATATTATACCCTATTTATTACTTGGTTTTATGAACATGATAATGCATAATGCTCTATTTTAATCATGTTTGTGTTGCGAGGTGAATTTAGGAGCTTGAATTGAAAAAGACACTAAAAGCATGAATTTGATGCTCAAGAATCACCAAGGCAAGGGACAGATCTTAGGAGACCAAGATTGAAGAATTCACACGCCAAAGATCCGAAAAAATCAAGTGATTGAAGATAAAGAAGCCTAAGAATAGTCCTGAATGCAAGATCACATGGTTTCCACGATCCGTTTGGCACGAAGCTTTATATCCGGCCTAAGGATGATAGAACAGCCATACACGTAAAATTTCAGCCATTGGATCTTTGTGGAAGTAGCCCAACAGAAAGATCAGGCACAAAATCACCAATTTGGGGCCCACCTGATATCTGGATATGCTTAATTTTGGACTCAACCACTTAAATTAGATGGGGAAGCTGATGGATGGAACAGATTTCAAGAATCATCAAGGTGGGACCCACTTCATGTGGTCGGTGTACACAACAGGCGTGGGCCTGCTGTGCACTGGACCTGTTAAAGCAGTCAGCGGGCGCTGACCCCAGCGAATTTGAATCTGGCTCGAAGTCAAAATCCCGCCCTCAATAGAGACTTGCAGATGGATTCAGGTGGGCCACCATCATCATACCTCTCGATGATCCACACCACTCATTGAATTCAGGAGGTCAAACTGACCATACCCTGATTTGTGGCCTGATTTTCTCGAACATTACACATACATGAAGTCTCAAACGTAGGACAGACGACAGAGTAGAAACTCCATCAGCCACACCGAATCCAATCCAAAACTATCCATCTCTGACTGGTTTTTCGACATGAATCCATTGGACAGAGTGGATTTCCTTGTAGGCATTGATCAGAGGCCCACTGATCATCACAGCGTAGGTTCTTACATAGGGCCTACGTCCGAGAAAGTCGGACGATCCTGGCTGTTGTGTAATCAAAGTAAGGATCAAACCGGTAATCTAGACCGTCCAAATAGTGGAAAAAGCAATCTCGACCAAATCCATGTTGTCGAATTGCTTGAATGGTCTGATCTGTTCTCTCAAAATTAGATAAAAAACAACAGGTTGTGCATTTTCTTGCGCAGAAACAGAGGTTCGTTTTGCTGAGAATTAGACTGCATAAATAGGGTCAGTGACCGACCCAGCCGACCTAAAGGTAGACTATATAAAGGGGAGAGAGAGAACGTGAGAGGGGACGTGGGAAGAAGAGAGAGAGAGAGAGAGAGAGAGAGAGAGAGAGAGAGAGAGCGTGGAGCACGACCGACATAAAGAGTTTCTTTCTCTTTCTTTGTTTGTTTCTTTATGCTTTTATTGATTTTTAGCTTGATCATGTCTATGATGAGCTAAACCTCTTAGCTAGGGCTAAGAGGTGAAGCTTGTAGCGTGATGTGGTGTTTCTATGGTTTTGATTCATGTTTAAGTTGAACAATCTTTGGTTCTAGTTTAATTATAAGGAATGCTTTTAGTTTTTAATGGGTTGTTGTGACTTAAATTACAATGGATCTACGATAGCTTTGAGCATGTTCTTTGCATTGTTGTGATTATGAAATTAGGAACCCTATTGTTCACCATCACCCCTTGGACATGGTTGGATGATGGAATCCTTCTAATCTTCATAATTTTCTCAGAGTGTTTGTGGATTGGTAAATTTTGTTGTTTGCTTTATCTCATGGACAAGGTTTTGTCATGAAATCAATGCTAGTTCCATACCTCTCATCTATTAAGGACTAGATCAAAGAAAGTTCAAAATTGAATGAATGATATTCCAATTGGATGAAGATGGAACTCTGATTCTAGTTGTGTTCTTGAATCAAGCATAGATATCCCTGATCTCTACAAGTGGATCCTTGGAAACCCTAGTTTCCCACCTTTGAATTTTACAAGTTTTTGTTTAATAATTCACTATTATTCTCCTACATTCTCCTAAATTAGATTACATCTTCTTCTAGTTCTAGTTCTAGTTACTTTCAGCATACGTACAGGGTTTAGTCCTTGTGGATTTGACCTCGGTCTTACCAAGATTATTACTACATCGCGACCCTACACTTGGGGTTGTGAATAGCCGCCTACCCGAGTGTGCCCATGCATCCCACATGCAACCCACTCGAGCTCAGTGTGAAAATGCCATGGCATTAGAATCTTTTCAATGGGGTAGACAATAGATTTCTTAACTATGATAGCTCCATCCATCAGTCAGTGTTGTTAGCCCAGATAGATCAAGATGCTTTGCTGCCCACCTGTCTCATGCTGCAACTATTAGCCTGACCAGATTTTTCAGCCTTAGTTGGGGTTCAACTTCCACTACAAAAAAATTAGCAAAGGCTACAGATTATGAGAGTCTTTTGCTACGGATATAAACCGTAGCTATATTACTACGGATTTAATCCGTAGCTATAGGATGCTTCAATCTGTAGCTAAAAGCTACAAGCTCACCACCGTAAGGGGACCTATGGGGCCCATTGCAATGCGCGTGTTTTATCTAAGCCATCTATCCATTTTGAAAGCTCATTTTAGGGCATAAGCACAAAAAGTGAGGCAGATAGAAGTTTTAAGTGGACCACATGGTAGGAAACAGTGGAGATTAAGTTCCCACCGTTATATGTGGTGTGGTCAACTTGGGCCTTCAACTTGCCTTATTTTTGGGACCATGCCCTAAAAGTATATTTTAAAATGAATGGATGGTGTGGATGAACCACATACATCATGGTAGGCCCCACGTAGCTTCCAATAGGACCGTCCGTCTTAATTCCTACCGAATCGGCACCCAAAAAAATAGCTCCCGCTCCCCAAAAAAGAGCTCCCGCGGCAGGTAAGAAACCCTTGCTCTTGTTTTCTTTCCTGCACAAGGAAGCAAGAACGGAAGCCCTAACCCACCTGCGTCGTGAGATCATCGACCCCATGAACCAGCACCTCAAGCATGCAATGGATCTCAAGAGAAAAAAATGGAGAGGAAAAAATAAAAAAGAAGAACAATAAGGGTTAGGGCTTCCCCTGCCAGAGCAGAGAGACGGAAGGAGACGCTGAGAGAGAGAGAGAGAGAGAGTGAGAGAGAGGGAAGGAGACGCTGAGAGAGGGAGAAGGAGACGTTGGGTCAGAGCAGGCATCCAAACGGCCCCTGTGATCGTGAGTCAGGAAAATCGGATTTTGGAAGGGGAAGAAAGGATGGGGTACGTGCTAAGGGTGAGGTTATCATCCTTCTTCGCAGGAGTTGCAACGGCTTCTGTTTTGGGTCTTTACATCCTCCATAGGGATTACAAGATCGCCCACAATGCTATTTCCCAACAGGTTAACAGCCTCTACAAATCCGTCGATGAGCATATCTCAGCATTGGAAAAACTGAAAGAAGCAGAACCGCCTGCACGATTGGAGGCTACAGAGTAGAAGGTGAGATCATCATTCCTAATGGGGCCTAATGTTTGTAGCCAGGTGGATGCTTTTTGAAATAATTACAGACTAACGGATCTGTATGTGATGACCCAAGAGGAGTTAAAATACAATATTGTGATCGGCATGATTAAAAAAAAAAAAAAAAGCGTGCAATGGATCTCTCCATAAAGCACAAATTTATCCCTGAAGATCTACAGGTCCTCTTTCTCTATACATATTTTTCGTTCATCAATTCAATCAATTTTTTTCTTCAGATTTTATGTATTACTGTAGGTTATAAAACAAGTTGCAAATGATTAAATCTGTATAGTTTACATCAGTCATTTTAAAAATAAAAAAATAAAAAATGGTTATGTTATTCTTTGGCACCTTTCGTGCTTGATAAAATCCCAAACGGCCCAAACTTGCTGTATTGTGGAGAACCCTGCTGTATTCCCCTGAGCTGGATTTTTTTTTTTGTACATGGCATAAAAGAAAAGCTCTATTGCTATAACTTTTCTAATAGAAACTTCACAATGTACTATATATGTATATCAGATTTCATGTGTACATCTTTATTTATGTATGCATTGGGATCTGCTGTAGCCATCTCTCTCTGTTGTGCGCAGCTTCTTCTTGCAATGGCGGTTTGCCCGAACGAAAAGGGGATTGCTGACAGAAGCCATGAGTTCCCTCTTAGATGTTGTTCGACCATTCCGCTATTGAAGCCCGGGGCAGATGCCGCCACCCATTCTTATTGTTTAGATGTTCTCCCAGTTCTTCTGGATGAAGCTTCTATTCCAGTGAATTTAACATGCCCCTATGGCAGTTCCCGACAGGGCCAGGGTTTCTATGGAATCTCAGGGGTGCTTGAGAAAGGCAATATCAGTCCAGAGAGTCCATCACAGCTAACTTTCTTAAGTTTCTTGGAAGTTCCATATCCATCTGACAGTCAGCCATGCTCAGATGTCCACTGGAATTGCAGCAATCACATCGATTTGTAGATAGAAAGTGCTGACAAATGTCAATTGGTGTGTGGGTGTAGAGATGCAGGATGGATGTTAGAAACTCCTAAAATCAATGATGAAACTGTTAGTAGCCCAATGAGAAGCGAGGCGCCGCTAAACAGTGCTTTGTTAATTAAGAGCAGTCTACAATTGGGTGGGAAAATGATGCAATTTTTAATAGATCACAGTGTAACATTACTGAGGTGCACTTCTAGAGACAAATGTAATAACGAGAGGGGGTATGATACAACTAATAACAAATGGCGGAGATAAAAGCGGTCTGCTTCATTCAATTCGAGGAGAATAGTTCTCTTCTCTTCCATCTTGAACTGATCCCACCTTCATTTGTGTCACTATAGTTTTAACAATCAAGCATGGGAACAATGGTGCTGATATATCTGACATTGAGAGTCAAGCAGATCAGCGATGGGCTTGTTCATGTCTAGACAAGTGCTATAGATGTTTCCACTATTAGAATTTTCTATTTTTTTAGGGTTCTTTTCCTTGTTCATATGTTTATGGTTGTTGATTGTTAGGAGTTTCTCATTGCTGGAAGGAGCTTTGCTGTATGTGGTGTCTAGACACTTACAGAGGCGTGGTTTGAACTTTTACATATAGAAAATGAGAAATTATGTTTTTGTTGTAAAAAAAAATGTATGCATTGGGATCTTAGCCATTTCGCAGTCTTTAGATCTAATTGCTTTTCTTTGATTTTCTTCACTCAATATCTCATTTGTGTAGAGACATTCTCATTTTGGCCATGATTTCCTTCAAGATTCTTTTCCATCTCATCTCTTTAGTTACTCAGCATCAGTGCCATTTGAAATCAGATAAGTCATACTACAATGCTGATGATTGTATATTTGATGTTTTGTATCTTTCATGCGTGATACATACATTCTCATTTCTGGCCGATTTCTTCAAGATTCTTTTCTTTCTCATCTCTTTAGTTACTCAGCATCAGATGCATTTGAAATCAGATCAGTCCTGAATTTTCTCTGAGTTCATTTGTTAGTACAATGCTAATGATGGTATATTTGATGTTTCATATCTTTCATGCGTGATCCATTGATTCAGTCTGCATTTTTCTTGACCCTGTTTTCATTAGTAGCTTTGGCTGAGATGAAGTTTTTGGATATTGGTCCTCCCTAACAAATGACAGATTCGGTTCTCGAAGTGCAAGCATAACTGTTGAAAAAACAAAGGCAACAGAAGCTTTTTTTATGCATTCCTTTTACTCCGTGGATGTTGAACAGAGAAAGTTAAGAACCGAACCACTCCAACCATCTTGCACGCCATTTGGCCATAGGCCAAAAAAACAGGGGCCTATCCATGACTCAGGCAGGCCACACAAGTAGGAACAGTTAAGAGGGGATTCCCACCCCTTGATTTTAATAGAGGGCCCACCATGTTGTGTATGCCATCCCATCTATTGATATGAAACACCTGCCCCAGATGATGGCACACACACAAAAAATAAAAATAAAAAAAATCAAGCCAATCTGAAACTTGGGTGGACCTCGGCACAAATCAGTGGTAGGCCCCCACTCTATATACATACACGTGTTTCACCATACCTACACCTTTTACACCAGGGGGTTGAATTTCTTCTTATGTTTATATTACCATAACAAAACTTACTGGATCCCAAACATCACAAGAAATTATTTTCACAATAAAAATATCATGGAATCCATGTCTTGCATCCAAAAACCACAATATCTCCTTATGTTGGTGCAGTTCCGGTGCACCTTATTTTCTCTTGAAGCTCAAAGGAGATGGGAGATGTTACATATATATCTACAGTAAGTTTCTCCTTCCACTACCCATGCAACTGATAAGAACAAATGTTATACTTGATCTTAACCAAAAGGCCTAGAAAAGTATTTCTCCACTCATAAAAGAAATCAATGACCAAAAGAGAGCCAGAAATGTATTTCTCATGCAATAGCTAATTACGCAATTTGTTGAATGCAGATATACACAGAGAATTGGGTAAATTCACATGGGCAACAGGAAGACAATTCATGGCAGGCTTTTGTGTTTGTACCGAAAGATAACTGGTATATTGCAAAGGCAAGTTCCATGCCCTTAAAGTTCTCATTTTCGTACTTGGGAACTATTAGGTGATCTCAAGTTAATTGGAAACTAACATCTTTGTAGTACAAGTTCAACTTGAAAACTAACATAATTGGATTTTGGTCTTGCCTTCATTGTAGAACCAAGGAAGTTAATTGTAATTTTGTCATTTTCACTGTGTCTAATGGATTTTTGCAATTCAATTAATTAGTGCATCCAAATGCAGCTCACAACGTAGACAACATAAATTCATTAATTGGGTTCTTGTTTTTAATAGGTTTGCTGGTAATTTACTCAAGGGGCAGACAGTTGGAGTGATTGGAGCAGGTTATATTGGATGAAAGAATAAAATCTATTGTTTCTATGTTTATTTCCAATTTAGTTTATTCTTTGATGCACTTAATGATTTGTTATTGATGGCCTTGATACATGAAATCTAGAAACTCCTGCATCAAAAACCAATGAGAACATATGGATAAGAATGAAGTGCAGCTAGAAGGTCCTTCCCAATGCTCCAAAGACAATGGCCACATCAAAAGAACAGGTGGTCTTCATCAATTCAACTTCTGTGATTCTCTTTTACTCAGAACTAGTCATTTTTTTTTTTTTTTTATTGCAAATTTCTCTTGTTTTTTTTTTTTTTTTTTTTTTTTTTTTTTTTTTGTTTTAAGCTATGGATGCCTTTTTCTCATCTTTGTGGTGACTAGTCAATGGTAAAAAAAATGAAAATCTAGTCAAAGACTCCATGCACAGAAGTTGTTTCTTGAGGGGATTGGATTTTTTCCTTGGAGGTTCATCAAGCTTAAGGTACAGAGCTGTGTAATTTGGTCTGGCTTGTTGTGAAAAGTTTAAGGTCTTTTGTGACAATCAATCAATAGGCGTTAAGCCTTCCCTCATAGTTAATATATATCATCCCATGCTTTATAATTTTTCAAAACTATGCCGTCATGTTTTTCTTTTTAGCTAATCTGTTAATGTCAGCAGGCTAATGGTGCAAATTGAAGAAGTTTGAATATCAAATAAAATAGGTTTGTAGATTGGGAGCTCTTGTCAGCAGGCTAATGGTGCAAATTGAAGAAGTTTGGGAGCTCTTGTCATTATCTTTGCTAAAATGAGATCAACTGGGAATGAACCTATGTTCACATATATAGGATTTCACACCTTTGTGCCTGGCTGGCACATGTGGTGGCATTTAGATGGGCTAGGTTATACATGTGTATGCTCAACGCACCTCTAAACTCTATATGTGAGCCTCCTTTTTAGATTTTTGTGTTTCTTATTGATGTTGCATAACTTCTGCAGGCCTGCAATGCTCATGGGATTTATTGTGCTCCATTATATGATACCTTTGGTATGCATATCACAACTTCTCACTGGATTCACTTGTGCATGGACTGATTTTCAGTAATCATAAATGAAGTTCAATTGGTGCAGGGATTTTGTATCATAAATGCTTGACGTGTTTATGTTTATGTTAAAAAAAAAAATATAATAATAATAAAAAATCACTCCATAAATATTTTGACATATGTTTATTTGCTTGAAGTGTCATCCATTATCATTTTTAATTTTGTAAACTTTGCAGATTATATTGCACTATATGCTGATTTTTTTTTAAACCTTTTTTTCTTTTTCTTTATTTGGTCTCTTTTCCAGGTGGTGAAAGCATTTCCTAATGCAACCAAATTCTTGAAAAGTAAGAAACATTTTTCATTTTTTATATTCTTGGTACAGGCTTTGTATTATATATTGAAATTGGCATTTGTTGATGCAGCAATTGTGAGCTTCGGAAGTAACTTCTCTATGAATTTGTAAGGCTGAGAACTGGGCACATTAATTGAATCTTTAAAGAAGAGTAAGGCTGAGAACTGGGCACATTAAGAACCTCATTTGTCTAGTAATAATTTGAATATATGCTACACAGTTGCGAACATCATAGATAGCTTTTTTCCAAGTCAAAAGTTTGGAATCCGGATGATAGAGTGACTACTTTTTTTTTTTTTTAAATATCAATTGGGACAAAGTACATACATTGATGTAAGTGGCGAACAGTCCGAAATGTTGATGTGTGTGTTAGGCAATGATGTGATTGTCTTAGGCAATGAAAGATAAGTTATCCTCCTGTTGGTTATAATAAACTAAATGTTGATTGTGTTTTAGGCAATGATGTGAAGTTGGTAGGAAGGAGAGGACTGGGAAGATAGGGAGAATCTCTTATAGCCTGTTTGAAGGCAGGTAGAGTTAACCTGTTATTTAAGTCCATGCATCTAGTAATCATGTATGGCGTCATAGAAGTGAAATTCTACTAGCCGTCCAATGGAATTCTTGATCACTATAGGGTTTGATTTGTGCCCAATTGATTTATATTACAATGAATTCATTTATTTGGAAGTAAAGATGCAATATCCAATGAAGTAAAGTCAATCCTGGCTTAAAGCCTGTTGAAACTTGGTGGCTTATATACTTCATTAATGATATGGTTTTAATGCAAAACACTCTTGCTCATATCATGGTAGTAAAAAAGGGTACATAGTAGCTGTAATGGTTGTTATGTAATGGTAATGGTGAGATACCTTATGCGATATGGGTTTGTAATGTCCATTCTTAAAAAATGGCCCATAATAGGCCTGTAAGTTGTAACAGCTGTAACAGTTGTATGGGCCCATTACAGGCCAATATGAGCCTATAATGGTCCCATATTAGGCTGATACATTTTCTTTGAATTTTTTTTTTTTTGACTGTAACAGGGCTGTAATGGCTGTTTCAGGGGTTGATAAGGAGGTTTCTGTCCATATTTCTCACCTTCATAGGTATTCTAATGGCTCAATTGTCCCCTGATTTAAATGGGTTGTTGCATGGCCTATGCATCTATATGTATCTGTCTTGTATATGTTTAGTAAACGAATCTGTCATAGCCTATAAACTTGAAATTCTATGGAATGTGTAGCTACCTGATTGAGAACTTGTCACTAATGATGGCTTATATATATTTGCAGCAAAACTAAGGACGTTTGTTGGATCGGTTTTCAGCCAAATGCTTTCAGGTTAGACAGAAGTGTCTATGGCCCTCAGACCTGAGAATATGTTTTTATACGTGTGGCAGACCCGTGGTGTAGTGATCTAGACTGTTGATCTGATGGCCCATTTTGGAATTGGGAATTTCCAAAAAATCTCACTGATATGACAATCCTAACTGATTGGGAAGAAGAAACAACAACGACTTCAAGGTGAGTTTTATCATTTTATTTTTTTTTCCATTTTTTAAAGCTGTTATAATTTTTCTGCTAGAACTAGCATGTGTGGATTGGCAAAAGTGCGAATGCACTTGGCGTTTCAAATGCCACCCACTGTTTTGATAGAAAGATATTATGTTTTAAATAATATATTTAATTTCAGCAATTATTATGTTTGATAGTATCAATTGTTTCAAATGCCACCCACTGTTTTGATAGAAAGATATTAAGATTTTCAGACCTCACCTCTTCTCTAACCTTAGCATGCATTTTATACCAGATGTGCCGAGATCTCCAAGCCCGACTGGCTGCTGCAGAGACAGAAAGGGCAGCAGCTGAACAGGAGAAGCGTGAAAGGAGGAATCTTTTTCTTTTTTCTTTTGCTGACAAGAACTCATCATGGAAAGGGTGGTCAAGAGTCAAAGAAACTTTAGCAGGAGGGAGAGGAGAATGCGAAGGTAATGATAAAGGTGACAGCAACGAGCAACAAAGACTAATATAATTCATAGCAACATCTGGTCGTCTTGATGCTCTGTTGCAGCTATGGGAGTTCTTAATGGACTGTGGTCATGTTGTCGATGTATTGCAGTAAGTCTCCATTCTCTCGTTTCTTGAATTATAGAGCTAGAGGTTTCAGCTACTTTTGGACTGAAATCCCCAAGAAAAAAAATTCATGTGGGACAGTCCAATCCAGTCCAATGTTGCCAATATTGTAAAGAGTGGGTGACATTTGAAACAACAAACGCTTTTCTTATGTGGTATATCATGGGATTAGCTATCTGTTGATAAATTTTTCTTGGGTATTTTAGTCCAAATGCAACATAATCTAACTTTGATTTATTTGAAAACTTGGCTGGTCATTCATTCATTTCCTAACAATGAAATTCTGTCATGACAGCTTGGAAGATACATGTCAACACCTGGACACTGATCTTGTGGACCCTACATTTGTGGGCATGTGACACATGACAGCTTAGGATGGGACTAGAAATTTTCCTCATCCCTTTAGAAATTCTCTTATGTTGAACTTGTTAGCGTGATAATTAAATCTTTTTTTTTATCCATCAATGTCTTTCAGTGTCATATTATCTATGCATCTAGAGATTTTTCACCCATGCTTATGGGAGATCTTTGGAAACCTTTTCTTCCCTTCTGTTGTGAACATTGCCGATTTGGGGATTTTAGGATTTTTCTTTTCCCCTTGTGCACCATTCTCCAATGGCCCATAGCCCCCGAATATTGCTGCCTTGCCTGCTGATCTAGTTGCTGAAGTTGTTGCTGTCTTTGTAGCTCCTGTAGTTGCTTGTGCATGACTTGCGGTTGCCACAATTGCATATCATTTAAACCCATCTGGTGGGTCATTAAAAGCAGCCAACAAATGTTTTATTTTCTCCTCTTTAATTCAATTTTATTTGCTGACCAATTGAAAAGGAGTTTTGAGTCTCAGGGTTCAAGATTGAAGAATTCAAGAATTGAATTATCTGTCATGTTTAGCAGCCTTTAATCAGAATCCTCCAAAATGTGTATTAGATTATAATTGTGATTCATTGCAGTAGTGCATTCCAAAAGGCATCTGAATTTGCAACGCCTCCTGCAGGTATTTTCTCAATGTTTATACACATTGCCTTAGAGAAAAATTTGTACAAAAGGTGCTTACCCAATCACAAGGGAAGAACACTAAATAGGAAAACTATAACCCATTATCATTTGAGGAGTTGTATTAATCAAGGTAAGTTGTATGTAGGCTCATGTATTTTTAGTTTTCTGGCTTCTTCTATTATCATTTGAGGACCTCAAAGGCCCAACTAACTTGAGATTTTTATATGCAGGCTCATGTATTTTTAGCCCCACAGATCAATGTTGCCACTACAAGGTTCAATATTGAAATGGTAAAGTTTTTAACTATTTATTTTATCTTTGAAATGGTTATTTTTTCATTCATATAATTTTTTTGTTCTTTCAATGGAATGAAACATAACTGTAGTTTGGAGCCTAGACTCTCAAAATGAATACTGAAAATATGGTTTCCTCCTTTATTAGACTTCAAATGCAACTTGATACTCCAACCAACTACCCTCTTTTCGCTAAAAAACTAAATCATCATGAACCTGCTGCTTCAAGATCAAAGGCTCTAATTTTCTTTTGTCCATTGTTTTCTAATCACAGCATGGCTGTTCATTGGCAGGGGGCTTTAAGGAATGAAGAGGGTCAACAAATATACGTCTCTAACAAACTTGTGTCAGACACTATTGAAGGGTATGATGAGAAGTGTCAGACCTACTACAAGGTTCCGTCTCTAGCCATTTATTTCTTTGTATATTACATATTTCTTAAATATGAATCTCATCCTTCTCAAAACCGCCCATAAAATGAATATCTTGTTGTGAACATGGATGACTCTGCAATTTCTAACCGATGAAGAGAGCTGGGATTTGTTCTGTCAAAAAACATTAATCCTAGGACAAGATGGTGGTTGCCCTCCGGAATTGGAGAAGGTGGGAAAAGAGATTGTGAAAAAATGCGGCGGTCTACCTCTTGCTGTCGTTATCATCGGTGGGCTCCTAAGGACGAAGACGAAAGAAGCAGCAGAATGGGAGAAAGTACACAAGAGCATCAACTGGCATTTTGTCAAGGGAGAATTCAATATCTCGGGCATATTATCTTTGAGCTATAAAGATCTGCCCTATTACTTGAAACCATGTTTTCTCTACCTGGGCAATTTTCCAGAAGACTACGAATTCCATGCCAAGAAATTGATTCATATGTGGGCTGCAGAAGGTTTTTCTTGAAGAGAGAGGGGAAGAAAATTTGGAGGAGGTTGGAGAAGATTATCTGAAGGAATTGATTCAAAGAAGCATGGTTCAAGTCACAGAAAGAAGTTCAAGCCGAGGTATTAAAAAGTGTCGCATCCATGATCTTTTGAGGGATCTCTCCATATCAGAATCTAAGGAAGGTATGTTTCTTCAAGTTCAGAGTGGGATCATTGCAAATGCTCCTCCTGCATCTAGAGCCCGTCGACTTGCAATTCACCATAACAACTCAAGTAAGTACATTTCCTTAAGCTGTTCCACTCCACACCTTCGTTCTGTGTTAATGTATACCCAAAGGCACCGTGTGTGGCTTCAAAGAGAAGAAGAAAAGATTCTCTACAGAGGCTTTAAGTTGCTCAGGGTGTTGTATATACACGGTGTAAGAATAAAAAAGCTACCGAGAGAAATAGGTGAACTAATCCACTTGAGATACCTCGACTGTACTGACACTCAGTTAAAAAGTCTCCCATCGTCCATAGGCAATCTTCCCAATTTACAAACTCTATTAGTAGAATCCGATTATGATATAAAAGTACCAAGCACAATCGGGAAGATGCAACAGTTAAGACGTCTTCAACTGAAGAACAACGGAGAATGGTTCCCTGATCATGGGGGAGTGATAGAAGGGCAACCAAGGCTGGAGCGGATAAGTAACCTGCAGACTCTATCAACAGTAACGGCTGGCAAATGGATGGAGGCTGCTTGGAAAACCTCACCAATCTTAGAAAATTAGGAATAGTTTTAGTAACAACAGCTGATGCTGAGGTATTCAAAGATTCTATTCTCAAATTGGGCTGCCTCCACTCTCTGTCGGTTTCAGTAAGAGATATAAGGTTATTGGTTCCTCGTAATTCACTTCTTGACAAGTTAAGAAGAAGTGAAAAATTCGAACGCCAAGAGTGGTCGCTACCTCCTTTTTCAAATCTTCTCAAATTAAGTAAGTTGTTGTATTTGGGAGGAATGTTAGAGAAGTTACCCGAGTCTGCTCAATTCCCAGTAAACCTCACCAAGCTTACCTTGATATTCTCTGGTTTAAAGCAAGACCCATTGGCGACTTTAGAGAAGCTGGAAAAACTCCGCATTCTCAAATTGCTGTATGCTTCGTATGGGGGAAAGGAAATGGCTTGCTCTTCACAAGGGTTTCCTCAGCTTGAATCCTTACATCTTGAACGCTTGCTTGAATTAGAGGAGTGGAGAGTGGAGGAAGGAGCTATGCCAAGTCTTTTACATTTACGGATCGATCAGTGCTACCAATTGAAGGAGCTTCCAGAAGGACTGCAACACGTGACTACCCTCAAGAACTTGGAGTTGCGGTCGATGCCGTCTGAATTGGAGAAAAGGCTTAAAGAAGACAGGGGAGATGGAGAGGGAGAGGGAGAGGATTGGCATAAGATTCGGCACATACCCTCCATCGACATACGAGATACCCGTGGTGAGACTTAATTTCCCCTCTTCATTTATATTTACGTCTTAATTATACCATTTATTTTTTGGAAATTTATATAGAATTTAGAATCCGGTAACTTTCCAATACATTTCCGTTAGTTTTTTAGTTTATTTTAACGGCTTCTTGGTAGCAAATGCGTCGCTGTCTCGAGTACACCCCACCAGATTTACGTGAAATCCACTCTCGAGTACACCCCCACTTAGATGGACGTGGATTAGATACTCACAAGGTCAGTGGCCAAATGGCTACTGAAGTGACGTCACCAACCTTTGTGGACCCTACCATGATGCATGTGTTGCATCCACACCGTCCAACCATTTGTAGAGATCGTTCTGTTGCATGGGAAAAAGAATGAGTAGATCTAAACTGCGGGAGCGGTCACACTCACTGTTAAAACATTTATAGGGTCCACCATGATGTATTTTTGAGATCCAACTTATTCATAAGTTAACATAGAGATAGATGAGGTGAAAAAAAAAATATCGGCTTGATCGGAAACTTCCGTGGCCCCTAAGAAGTTTTGAACGGTGGTTGTCACTGTCCCCATTGTTTTCTATGGTGGGGTCCAGTTGAACTCTAGATCTATCTCATTCTTTTTCTTATGCCATAAAACTATCTCTCCAAATTAATGGACGGTATGGATACTACACATGCATCATGGCGGGGTCCACATTATTTGGTGACGTCACTTTAGTAGTGATTTGGCTACTGAACTTGTCAGTATCCATTCCGGCGCCCCACTTGTCACTTAGATCTGCTTCGTTTTTGTGATTATACCCTTAAATGAGCTGTCAAAATGTACGGAGTATGCTGTAAATCCCATACATCACCATCGCACCAGTCAAGTTTCCACCCACCCTACCTCTTGAAATTCCATTGTCTTTAATTTATTTTTTTTATTTTTATTTTTATTTTTTTTAGCCACGCACACACACCCCACACACTCACGCTAGTGGAATTTCACCACTTATGGATACTCGAACCCTTGAAGGAGTGTTGAAACTCTTGAAATTCCATTGTCTTAAACTTAAATCTCTATGTTTTACCGGCTGCGAGAGGGACGCTGGCCTTGATTTTTTTACTGGGCTAACATTGATGTGTATGTAAAGCCCATTCCAATCATTAAACATGTAATCCCGCTAAGCTCAGGTAAAAAAAAAAAAAGGTTGAGTTGTGAGTCCAGCGGAGGAGAAAACATCCCCTGATTTTTATCAGGCCACCCATGATGATTTTATGAAATGAAGTACTAAGTAGATTTCAGGTAAACATCATAGTAGGGACTACCCGAGCTGCCAACCCATTTGGCTGGCTTGGTACGCCGTGAGAAAGAAGGTAGTGTGATAATTATCATAGATTAACGAAGTAGCTTATAGAAACCTTTCAAAAATTACCAGAATTTATTAATTATGCAGTTTTCTTAAATTTCTTTTCTTTTTTTCCTTGGGTAACTTAGAAAAAATATATAATTGTGTGAATTTTAAATTCTAGTAATAATCTTTTAAGGAATTAAAAAGAAACATTTAACTAATTAATTGTAACATCCCGGATTTTTGTCAACCTGGATTAGATGTCTTAGGCGATGGGTTGCTCCTAACCCTTATTATTTCGTCAGAACTGAACCCCACAGTCTAAAATCGCTTCTGAACCCATTTCCTTCACAAATCCCACCCTTCTCTACCTGTGCTTCAATTTTCAAAGCACTTTCGCCCTAGACACTATCTTAAACTAGCTAAGTAGTAAAACTTGGATCACTTTATCTACAAACTGCAAAGGCCTAAGTACCATCTCAACCAGAAAACAATTAGGATTAAATCCTTTAGAAATTTAACAAAGTTAACTAAGTGCAAAACTCGATTAGCCATGAAATCCGTTGGGATCGCTTTAAATACGATCTGCAAGACCCAAAACTTGCAAAATCAGTGACTCTAGGTTTCCCTAAAGTTTAGAACCAAACTCATTACCCGGCTGCTCTCGGGAATGAAACGAAACTTCGTATGAGGTCTAGATCGCACATCGGGAGTCCGATTAACACGAAGCTAAGGAACCAGGACCGCCCCACTGGGCTTGACAATCATCTCAAAAATCAGATCCAGCCGATGTCCCACGGCCATTCGTTTCGATCCGGAGCGAGGGAGTGTGAAAAACACTATTCCCTTTGAAATTAAAATATCTGGAATAGTGATCTGGCACCATTCGCTTACGCATCAGTATTAAGCAACCAGACCGTCAGAATCAGACCAAATTACACCCTCGGATCAGGAAAAATTTCAGGAACATTTACATGTACTTGGAATTTCGGATCGTGGCCCACTGACCGTTGAACTGAAAGTGGCCCGCCACGTGCGATCTGGGAATCCGATCGAGTCGAAAACGTAATCCCTCTTAGATCCATGTGTGTGAGCTTAAGTCTGACGTTTGGCTCAAGGAGGGCCACCAGAACCTCTCTTTTGAGCTGGAAAAGTAACGAAATACCTATATTAGCAGTAACCTTTGAACAGGAGTCTATTTCGGTGAGTTTTGAGACCATATAAGGACCTTAAACCCTCTCTCATGGCAGCCATACGAATTTGGATTTGAGAGAGGGAAAAGAGAGAGAAAGTGAGGGAGAAGTGGGAGAATCTCCCTGCCGTCATTCCCTGCCACCACACGGGCTGCACCATCCCTTTCTCATCGCTTTCCCGGCGATTCCAGCCCCGTTTCTAGGTAAGAAACCCTAACCCTAATCTGATTTGGGGCTTGGGTGGTTGTAGGTTATGAGATAGCTAACCTATTTCGTTCTCTAGGTTGCCAAACTCCCGTATACGGAAGCTTAGCGAACCTATCAACTCCGTTACGATTCTACGACAAAAGGTGAGGACTTTAAGCGTATAAGTTACGTTTTTCAACGCTTTCAATGTCAGATAATGATAGATTCATGATCTGCATGCAAATGCACATGTACAAAGTGCTTTCCGTTTCCTGTTTCGATTAGCGATAAAGAATATGAAATTTCACATACTCCAGATATACGTAGAAATACCGTATACGTATTTTTGTTGGGAAAATGTTTGACATGTTTATTTAATGTTTGATTATATCATATGTGGGTAAAATGTTAGTTTGGCGAAAAGAATCGCAAAAATACATGTTCATGTGTAAATGTCATGTATGTTGAAATTGCGTATTTTAGAAATACCGCATACGTGCGGATTTTGGAAATATAATTGTCATGATTAATTGTTGTATGAATATGGTATACGCGGATAAAATAACCGCTTAGCGAAAGAATAGCCCTAATACATGTTTGCTAACATACACTATGTATGTTGGAATAGTGTATTCTAAGTGTTTGTGAAAATGGCTGAATGAGTATAGAATTCTCATTCGTGCTCGCCATGACTAATGGTCCTGGATATATGATTGTTGTAATGGCGATATCCCTTTGACGAAAGGATTTGCCCTAAATCACGCCACGGCCAGTATACACTATATGTGCTAAAATGTGTGGCCCAAGTATTTGCGAAAATAGCTGAATGAATATGGAACTTGGGTTCCTGCGTGCCATGACTATCCGTCGTGGGTGTACGCGTGTTATGATTGGGGCAACTCCCTAGCGAGAGGATTTGGCCTAATGCCTATGTGATCGACATATGTCATGTATGTTGATGTATGTTTGTTTAAGTGTTTCTTGAAATGTCTGAATGTGTAGTAGTTGGCAAATTGTAATATATAAGGGTGTTGAGATATGATTCCCAACCTCTTTTCACTATGTGTATGATCTCCTTTGATAGTTGTGTGATTAGGATTTGAACATGTACAAACTCATGCTTGTGTTGTGCTTCATAACATGCTTAACTGTTTTATGATTTTAACTATGTAATGCATATGTTTAAATTTATATTTATGTTGTATGATCCGTCATGGGTGATGGGGGAGCGGAGCAACGAGTGCGTGCAACAGCCCTGGCAGCCCTAAACGGATAATACCACGACTTGGATTGTATAATTTGAATCCTGATCCATTACTGCTTTATCTATCTGTAATTGATTGTGTTTGGGGCTATGATTATAGTCCAGGCAATCGGTAACAAGATTGAACTCGTGGCTGAGATTCATTTGCCACGTGGGATGTGTTCGACGAACTCGAGTCGTGCGTTGCCTGTCGGCAGTGGCTAGGCCACACGAAGTTGTTTATGCACTTCATGTCGTGCAGCTCAACGGGCGATCGTGCTAGTCGAGCTCGTCAAGTAACCCGATCTGTCTTATGCATGTTCACCCTGTTTGGACGCTACTACTGCTTGAACCTAGGGTACCAAACTTACCAGTGAAACCCCTTTTAACCATGGTACCCCGATACCATGACTAGTCGTAGCATGAGCCGGACATGGTGGTATGGGACACGTGGTCGAGCTGTCGGCTACGCTGGGGCCTTGTGCCTCCCCGTAGTGACCATTGCGCAACTAACTCGTGAGCCGAATACGGTGGTATGGGACACTGTATTCGAGCTGTCGATACTTCGGCGAGAGCCGAGTACGGTGAGATCTGTGCTCGTGCTGACGGGCGACGAGTCCTCCGTGGTATCATCGAGTACACTCCAAGGGTCTGTGATTGGCCACGAGTCTTTCACAGCAACTAGAGTGTGAGTTGAGCCGAGTACGGTGAGACCTGTACTTGAGCTGACAGCTAGTGATTGAGCCGAGTACGGTGAGACCTGTACTCGAGCTGACGGCCAGCAATTGAGCCGCATACGGTGAGATCTGTATCCGCGCTGACGGGTGACGAGCCCTTTGCGATGCCTTCACTACGCTTCTCAAACCATAATATCGTATGAGATTATCTAGGATTGACGACCCTAGAATGGATCATGTTTGGGAATGATACAAGGGAGGTACCTTAGTTTCCCAATACTGCTGATTGAAATGGACTAATAAAAACTTGGTAATCATGAGCACCATCGCACCGCATGTGCTTTGTAGATGTGGCGCACTGAGGGAGTAAGCATTCGCGAACGTAAGATGATGTCGCTTGAGGGTGGTTTGGCAAGGGCATACAGCATCATGTCATTTCATTCTTGCATTTAATAAGAGTAGTTAGAATTGTTTGATTTGTACTGCTTTATCATTACTGCTTGATTGATTTGATAACATGTTAACTTATGCTTTACTGTTCCACTGAGTTGATCACTCACTCCCACGTTACGGGACGGTGTTCCGAGCACCCACCAGATTTGTTGAGTTTCAGGTGATGGCGATGCTTATGAAGCAGAGCCGGACTTCTATGATGTGGAGGAGGAGTTCTCCTACATGTAACTTTCTGACAGGCCAATGAAGACTTGGTATTGTATTGACGGGGTTATGGTTCTTGGGATAGAAGGAATTACACTTCCTCACATTTGGTAATTTTAGAACTGCACTTGTATTTATTTAACCTGGTAATGTTATCACACTCTGGAGACTCATCATAAGTTATATAATTTATCTATCTATCACAGTCTTCCGCTTGCAAACTTAACTGTCTCTGGAGTATGATATGCTGTTTTGGCTTAATCTCACTCATGTTCAATGCACGAATACAGTCAACATTCAATCATCATTCATTTTGTTGCATAAGTGATGTTCTGGAACTCGGGAGTTGAGTTTATGCTCGACCCCCGATTTTCAGGGCGTTACATTAATATAGAATTTACATTATGGTACCTTTTTCAAAATGGTTTTCAACCAGATTAACCTAACGGTGACTTGAGTAAGTGTGGCAGTAAACCCGTGGGGAGCTCAAGTTGACCCCACTCTAATGTTTATGTGCAATCCACAGTGACCACCAAGTGTGTCCTCCTGTTAGACCTGGGGCCCAAAACTCAGCTCCATTTGTGATTTGGGTGGTCCATTTGGGTGGACTATATGATTGAATCAGTATACGAGGCTACATTCACCATCCAAACTCTATCCTTTGGTGTGGCCCACCTGAATCACAAATGGCTCAAGATTTTTGGGCATAAGGCCTAAATTTTAGTGTGAGATCTAATGGTTTGAGTAGATTTCACATGATCATCATGGTGGGCTCTCTAATAATCATTGGCAGATGTTTCCTGTGGTGTGACCCAACTGAATCACAGATCAGTCATAGGTTTTTTGCTTTAGTCCTAATGTAGGATTACACATCTAATGGTCAGAGTGGATCTCACATGCCTGAAATTTCATGGACCATCTTTTGAATAATCTCACATTACGTCTAAGATTTAAAAAATTTAAGATGACATATGATTCAGGTTGGCTACAACAAAGGAAATAATAAGGAGAGAGATATTCACCCTTGATTTTTACATGGCCCACTAGTTGATTAATGAAATCCACACTAAAATTTACATATGGGCCCAAAAATCGGGCCCATGAAACAGTTTGGAGAGTGAGCGTTGCCTCGCATAATGTTTCTAATTGTGTGATACACCTGAATCAGGGATGTAGCGGAGTTTTGGGCCTTGGGTCTAATCAGAGTGACACACTTGGTGGTTAGGGTAGATTTCAGACAAACATCACGGTAGGTCACTCTTGGTGGTTAGGGTAGATTTCACAAAACATAACAGTAGGGCCCACCTGAACCATTGGTTCCTTGTGCAAAATTCAGGTTTTCTGCTCCACCTGAGGTGCCATCATATGCATTAAATGTTGATTGTCTATTTCATTCCCATATGACTGACTCACCAGATTTGTGTCCAACCTGATTCTTGAAACAACCATAACTTGTAGATGATGTTTCGTAAGCCCACTTATGTAGAGCATTGCCTAACCAAATGCAACCACAAGGACCAATGTAGCATAAAGATGTGAGATAAGAGCTTTTCATCAAGTGGATCATAATTTTATAACTTCTAGCTTGAAAATGATGTTTTTACCTCCTCAGGTGGACCACTATGTACATAACAAAAAGATGTACATAAAGTTGTTCAAAAAGAGCTAGCTGTATTAACCATTCATTTCTTTTGTATATATCGTGCCTGACTTCAGGAAAAAAAAAAGCCTAATTTTGTGCATGGCTCATCTCTAATGGAAAGTTCAGATCTCAAATACATACTCATGTTGGCATGTGCAGCCGCATATGAATGGTCACAGTTCCACACGTGTGTGGGCTTAACTTCTGTTTTATGTTTACTTCATATGGTTTTTGACTTGTTTAGTACCATGGCAGGGCCCCTAATTAGTTTCTTCAATCTATCGTTCGTGCTCCGGCTTACAAGATCACATGATCCAAAACTTGAAACTAAAAACCTGAGTGTGTGTTTGTGTGCCACTAAAAATGCTTTTAATGCATATTTCTCCTTACAGGCTTTGAGAATAGTATCATCGCCTGATGAAAGCATACCAACAGCTGGGACGAACTCTCCATTCTCTGCAATGCTGAGGTGGCTCTCATCATCTTCTCCAATAGAGGAAAGCTCTACGAGTTTTGCAGCAGCTCCTCCAGGTACAAAATCCATAAAATGTAAAAAAAAAAGGAATTGAAAAAAATCTCACATTTTCTAGCTGCTAATTCATTTTCTCTTTCATTCCGACTGTTTCTTAGCATCTTGAAGCTGCTTTGGTGATTTCTAACTGAGAGTTGAGTTGAGTTGAGTTGAAAATCCAATAGTTGAAAATGCAATAGAGGATCCTGCTCGATTTTCAATTCATGTAACGACCTGAAAATTTCCCTACATTGGGCCGAGTACCACCTCGACCAGAAATCACATAGGATTAAATCCTTTAGAAATTTAACAAAGTTAACTAAGTACTAAACTCGGTTAGTCATGAAATCCGTTGGGATCACTTTAAATACGATCTGCAAGACCCAAAACATGCAGAATTAGTGACTCTAGTTACCCTAAAGTCTAGAGCCAGACTCATCCCATTATCTTCTCGTACTTCGCTCTCGGGATGAAACGAAACTTCTATGAGGTCTAGATCGCACATCGGGAGTCCGAATAACACGAAGCTAAGGAACCAGGACCGCCCCACTGGCTTGACAATCATCTCAAAAATCAGACGATTCCGATGTCCCACGGCCATTTATTTTGATCCGGAGCGAGGGAGTGTGAAAAACACTATTTCCATCCAAATGAAAATATCTGGAATAGTGATCTGGCACCTTTCGGTTGCGCGTCAGTATTAAGCAACCTGACCGTCAGAATCAGACCAAATTACACCCTCGGATTAAGAAAAATTTCAGGAACATTTACATGTACTCAGAAATTCTGATCGTGGCCCACGGACCGTTGAACTGAAAGTGGTCCGCCACGTGCGATCTGGGAATCTGATCGAGTCAAAAACGAAATCCCACGTGGATCCATAGATGGTGAGCTTAAGTCTGACGTTTGGCTCAAGGAGGGCCACCAGAACACCCCTTTTGAGCTTGGAAAGTGGCGAACTGCCTACATATGCAGCCACCCTTGAACCTGAGTCTATTTTGGACATGTTCTTGGCTATAAAAGGGGCTTAGAACAGCCCCTCTCACAGCCATACGAATTTGGGTCCAAACCCTTAGAGAGAAAGAGAGAAAAGAGAGAGAAAGCTTGGAGATCGAAGCCGATCTTCCTCCTGCTGCTTCACTCCTCCCACGGCCTACACCGCCCTATTCCAGGGGTTCTCCCGGCGGTGTCCATCCCATTTGGAGGTAAGAAACCCTAACCCTAGGTCTGATTTGAGCTTGATTAACGGTAGGTTATGAAAAGGCTAATCGGATACGCTCTTTAGGCTAGGAAACTCCCGTATACGGAAGCTCCAACACCCTTGCTGATTCGTTGGAATTCCAAGGGCTGAGGTGAGGACTTTAAGTGTATAAGTTACGGTTTTCAACGCTTTCAATGTCAGATAATGATAGATTCATGATCTGCATGCAAATGCACATGTACAAAGTGCTTTCCGTTTCCTGTTTCGATTAGCGATAAAGAATATGAAATTTTACATACTCTTGATATGCGTAGAAATACCGTATGCATATTTTTGTTGAGAAAATGTTTGACATGTTTATTTATGTTTGATTATATCATGCGTGGATAAAATGCTAGTTTGGCGAAAGGGATCGTAAAAATACGTGTTCATGTGTAAATGTCATGTATGTTGAAATTGCGTATTCTAGAAATTCCGCATACGTGCGGATTTTGGAAATGTAATTGTAATGATTATTTGCTGTATGATTACGTTATACACGGGAAAAATACTCTCGTGGCGAAGGGACAGCCCTAACCCAAACTTGGCTAACATACGTCATGTATGTTGGAATAGTGTATTCTAAGTGTTTGTTGCAAATGCTTGTATGTGTACATGTGTATGTACTAGTGCCTTAGATATGCGCTGATATGGGTTTTTCGACTCCCTTAGAGACATGTAGGGTCCCCTCCATGCGGTGGTTCACCGCAACCACTCCATTGTAATGCGCACACAACTGTATCCCTATGGGGATAGTGCTTTATCACATGCCTTACAACATGCTTTGCAACATGCTTGACTTCATGTTTTACTTCATGCTTTATAACATGCCTACTAACATGCTAGTATCGCTTGTTTATCATGCTTTACTTCACATGCTAACGATGAAAACTGTTTGGGTTTGGGACTATGTATATAGTCCAAACATTCGGTACCAGACTTGTGATTGTGGCTGAGATTCATGTCGCCACAAAGGACGTGTCCGGCGAACCCAAGTCGTACTTCGGTTGACGATAGTGGTTGGCCACGCGGAGTGATTTTGCGCTCCATATCGCTCAACTTGTGGTGCGCTCGAGCTAGTCAGGCTCGCTAACTAAACCGAAGCGTAATTGTGTGTTCACCCTGTTTGGTCGCTACTGCTTGAACCTAGGGTACCAAACTTACCAGTGGCGATTCCCGTTTAACCATGGTACCTAGATCCGCTAAGTCGCATGAGCCGGGCATGGTGGTATGGGACACCGTGGTCGAGCTGTCGGCCTACGCTGGGGCCATGTGCCTCCCCGTAGTGACCATTGCGCAACTAACTCGTGAGCCGAATACGGTGGTATGGGACACTGTATTCGAGCTGTCGATACTTCGGCGAGATCCGAGTACTGTGAGATCTGTGCTCGTGCTGACGGGCGACGAGTCCTCCGTGGTATCATCGAGTATACTCCAAGGGTCTGTGATTGGCCACGAGTCTTTCAAAGCAACTAGAGCGTGAGTTGAGCCGAGTACGGTGAGACCTGTACTTGAGCTGACGGCTAGTGATTGAGCCGAGTACGGTGAGACCTGTACTCGAGCTGACGGTCAGCAATTGAGCCGCATACGGTGAGATCTGTATCCGCGCTGACGGGTGACGAGCCCTTTGCGATGCCTTCACTACGCTTCTCAAACCATAATATCGTATGAGATATATCTAGGATTGACGACCCTAGAATGGATCATGTTGGGAATGATACAAGGGAGGTACCTTAGTTTCCCAATACTGCTGGTTGAAATGGACTAATAAAAACTTGGAAATCATGAGCATCATCGCACCGCATGTGCTTTGTAGATGTGGCGCACTGAGGGAGTAAGCATTCGCGAACGTAAGATGATGTCGCTTGAGGGTGGTTTGGCAAGGGCATACAGCATCATGTCATATCATTTTGCACTTAACAAGAGTAGTTAGAAATGCTTGATTTGTACTGTTTTATCATTACTGCTTGGTTGATTTGATAACATGTTAACTTATGCTTTATTGTTCCACTGAGTTAGCTACTCACTCCCACGTTATGGGACGGTGTTGTACACACCAACCAGACTCTGTCGCAGGTATAGAGGGTGCCTTGGTTCAGGAGCCAGAGCCCGACATTGATGAGGACCAGGAGGAGTTCTCCTTCATGCAGTACTCTGACGGCTCGCTTAGGCCGGCTGCATCGCGGGATTCTCAGGGCCTCTTTTGAGGATTGTATTTTGGGTTTTGACTTAAAAAACATACATGTATATTGGTGCTCAGCTAGTACTCATACTCTGGAGTTCAGAAAATTTTGTTACTTTACATACTTGAATAAAAATTTCAGTCTTTCGCTTGCTTTTATATACCATTGAACTGGAGTATGAATTACTGTTTTGGTTTAATCTCATTCATGTTTATTGCGCTAACTCAGACAACATTTAACCGGCATTGTGTATGTGCATATAAGTGATGCGTTGGAACTCGGGAGTTGAGTTCATACTCGACCCCCGAATTTCAGGGTGTTACAATTCATGATTATCATGATTTTTGGATCCTAGGGTAAAGATGAGGCAGCGTACTTGATGGACAGTGTGGATCGCATGGAAGGTCCACCCACATGACAGTTAGTTACCGATAGGTAGAGGTAAGCCAGCTGTGGTTCTTTCTCAAGAACATTCATGCCGTGTTTCAATATGTCCACAACCTGTTTGAAGAAAAGGACAAGCTAGGGGGAGCTGATTGACCCCGGGCTTACCCAAGAGAGTGAGGCCCTTATCATGGGGCCCACCTTGATGTACGTATTATATGTATACACACTGTCCATCAGTTTTTCTAGATCATTTTAGTGCATTATACCAAAAATGAAGCAGATCCAATTATCTGTATAATGTGGTTAAAGTATAGGTAGTCAAAAGAGAAAAGAGTGGCCTTCTATATTCAAAAGAACTTTTTCTTGAATTAGACTCTGTTTAGAGACGTGATGCATGGCAATTGAAGTTTAATTCCTTTTTTTACTGTTGTGCTTTTTTCTTTTCTTTTTTTACAAAATTCTTGATAACTTCATCTAGCTGGATATTTCGTGGAGTAAACAAAATGATTTAGTTACCTTGGCCTTGTATGAAAGCTTGAAATGTTGGGGTTTTCCCTAGAGAGAACAGTTGGATCGATTGGGTTTTCCCTCTTGTGCCCATTTCTCAGTCCTCAAATCTCGACCACCCAAATAGCAGGGGTAACTGGTCATATCCTAAAAAATACATAACCATATACTCTGTGATTAATGTATGTTCTTTCAACCATTTACTGCTCTTTTCTTCCTTGATAGATGACCACACCAATGGCCAATCAAGATAAGCATCTTAGCTGATATCTTGGGATGTGCTTGGCTGGTATGTTTTTGGACAATTTGGCTAGCCATCAGCTGTGACCAGAATGATGCTGTTGTGACCAGAATATAGTGATGATTCGAGAACATCTTCTACACGCTACTAGAGGTTTGTGCCAAAATTCTGGAGGTATTAGTCTTTTAACTACATACTCACTTATTTCATGTGAAGTAGGATTGGATACCCACTAGTTGGTGTAACATGCAAAAGTGAGGCCTGAACCTTTGATGGGCAAAAGCGATTCTGTTTGTGGCCTTTCTTTGCTATATCAACCTGTTTGTGGTTAATCTCAATGGAAGCTATTCGTCCAATATCGATAAAATCCCTTGAAGGAATACAGATTGGAGTGCCAACCTTTGCAATCCCTTCAAGGACATCAACACCCAAGACAATTGGATCTTTTTTGTTGAAAACGTAGTTCGGCATAATCTTTAGAACACAGGGGAAGGCTGCATCTTCCGCAGCTTCCTTCTTTTCTTCCTTAAGATTGTCAATATAAGCCTTGAACTGATCAAACAAGTGGAGATAATATTGCTTGGAAACCTCTATAATATGAATTAATTTAGAGAAAGAGAATTATAGATCAAAGGAGGAGATGATCAAAACCTTTTGTGTTAGCACAGACAATTCCAAGGCTTATGCTCAGGCAAAGTGTGAAACAAATGTTTACCTAAGCAGGTAAGCTCCTCATAAGCTCCTCATATCTATGTTGTAATTACAGTTATCTATAATAATAATAATTTGTTCATTATAGTGCATTCACAATAGTTATCATTGTGGTTACAGTTATTCATTACTCAAGCATGACGGTTATGCGCATTCTTTCAGGTGGATGTTGCATGTGTGAGGATTGGAGCTGCGTATTTCAGATTCAAGCAGCTGGTATGTCTCTTGTCAAGAATGCACATGATTGGAGTGGCCTGGCCATTTGGACAGGCCGTATTTATGTATTTGCTCGAAATTGATGGGGCAGACCCGGATGTGCGTCGGAGCTATCCGGAAGAGCGGGGGTCCCTGGAAGGTGGGGACCGCTGTTATGACCATGATGAAGCTGTCCATTTCCTATGGACGGCATTGGAGGGGCCTGGCCATTTGGACAGGCTGTGTTTATGTATTTGCTCGAGATTAATGGAGTAGACCCGGATGTGCGTCGGAGCTATCTGGAAGAGCGGGGGTCCCTGGAAGTGGGAACCGTTGTTATGACCATGATGAAGCTGTCCATTTCTTATGGACGGTTGGAGGAGCCTGGCCATTTGGACAGCCGTGTTTATGTATTTGCTCGAGATTAATGGAGCAGACTCGGATGTGCGTCGGAGCTATCCGGAAGAGCGGGGGTCCCTGGAAGGTGGGAACCGCTGTTATGACCATGATGAAGCTGTCCATTTCCTATGGACGGCATTGGAAGGGCCTGGCCATTCGGACAGGCCGTGTGTTTATATTTGTATTTGCAGGGACCACACCCGAACCCATTCTCAAATCCTACAAACCTAAACCAAAACCTATAACCTATAACCTATAACCTAAATCAAAACCCCTAACCTAAACCAAAACCTAAACCTATAACCGAAACTCAATTCCCTAAAGCTAAACCTACAACAAACCTAATCCTAATCTCAACTCCTAAACCCTAAACCTAAAACAAAGCCAAAACCTATAACTTAACCTAAACCAAACCTATAACCAAAACTCAATTCCCTAAACCTTAACTTATAACCTAACCTAAACCTATACTTATAACCTAAAACTATTCCCAAATCCCAAAACCTAACCTAAACCTATCCTTTCCCTAAACCTATAACCTAAACTCAATTCCCTAGATCTAAACCTACACCTAATCCTAATCTCAACTCTCTAACCTAAACCAAAACATAAACTTGAAAACCAAAACTTAAACCCAATCCCGAACATGAACCCGATTCCTAAACCTAAACCATAACCCATTCTCAAATCCAAAAACCTATAACCTAAACCTAAACCAAAACCTATAACCTAAACCCGAACCCATTCTCAAATCCCAAAACCTATAACCTAAATCTAAACCTTAACCAAAAACTATAACCTAAACCAAAACCAAACCTATAACCTAAACCCGAATCCATTCTCAAATCCCAAAACCTATAACCTAAACCAAAACCAAAACCTATAACCTAATCCCGAACCTATTCTCAAATCCCGAAAAACCTATAACCTAAACCTAAACCTAAACCATAACCAAAACCTGTAACTAAACCCAAGCCCATTCTCAAATCCCAAAACCTATAACCTAAACCAAAACCAAAACCTATAGCCTAAACCCAAACCCATTCTCAAATCCAAAAACTATAACCTATAACCTAAACCAAAACTTATAACCTTAACCAAAACCTATAACCTAAACCAAAACCCAAACCAAAACCTATAACCTAAACCCGAACCCATACTTAATGCAAAAACCTAAACCTTAACCTAAACCAAAACCTATAACCTAAACCAAAACCTATAACCTAAACTCAAATCCCTAAACCAAAACCTATAACCTAAACTCGAAAAACTAAACCTTAACTAAATCAAAACCTAAACCCGAACCCATTCTCAAATCCAAAAACCTAAACTAAAACCTATAGCCTAAACCAAAACCAAAACCTATAACCTAAACTCAAATCCCTAAACCAAAACCTAAAAACGAGAGCCCATTCTGAAATCCCAAAACCTATAACCTATAACCTAAACCAAAACCAAAACCAAAACCTATAACCTAAACCTGAACCCATACTTAAATCCAAAAACCTAAACCTTAACCTAAACCAAAACCTATAACCTAAACTCAAATCCCTAAACCAAAACCTATAACCTAAACCTAAATCAAAACCTAACCTGAACCCATTCTCAAATCTAAAAACCTAAACCTAAACTAAACCAAAACCTATAACCTAAACCCGAACCCATTCTCAAATCCAAAAACCTAAACCTTAACCAAAACCTATAACCTAAACCTTAACCAAAACCTATAACCTAAACCAAAACCAAAACCTATAACCTAATCCCGAACCCATTCTCAAATCCCAAAAAACCTAAACCTAAGCCTAAACCAAAACCATAACCTATAACCTAAACCTGAACCCATTCTCAAATCCCAAAACCTATACCTAAACCAAAACCAAAACCTATAACCTAAATCTGAACCCATTCTCAAATCCGAAAACCTATAACCTAAACCTAAACCTTAACCTAAACCTAAACCAAAACCTCTAACCTAAACCAAAGCCTATAACCTAAACCCGACCCATTCTCAAATCCATAACCCATACCTATAACCTAAACCAAAGCCAAAACTCTATACTTAAACGCAAAACCATTCTCAAATCCAAAAACCTAAACCTTAACCAAAACCTATAACCTAAACCAAAACCAAAACCTATAACTAAACCCGAACCCATTCTCAAATCCAAAAACCTAAACTTTAACCCAAACCTATAACCTAAACCCAAACCCATTCTCAAATCCAAAAACCTAAACCTAAACCTTAACCTAAACCAAAACCTATAACCTAACCTAAACCAAAACCTATAACCTAAACCTAAACCAAAACCAAAACCTATAACCTAAACCGGAACCCATTCTCAAATCCCAAAACTTATAACCTAAATCTAACCTTAACCAAAACCTAAAACCTAAACCAAAACCAAAACCTATAACCTAAACCCGAATCCATTCTCAAATCCTAAAACCTATAACCTAACCCAAAACCAAAACTTATAACCTAATCCCGAACCTATTCTCAAATCCAAAAACCTATAACCTAAACCTAAACCTAACCTAAACCTTAACCAAAACCTGTAACCTAAACCCGAGCCCATTCTCAAATCCCAAAACCTATAACCTAAACCAAAACCAAAACCAAAACATATAACCTAAACCCGAACCCATACTTAAATCTAAAAACCAAAACCTATAACCTAAACCAAAACCTATAACCTAAACTCAAATCCCTAAACCAAAACCTATAACCTAAACCTAAATCAAAACCTAAACCCGAACCCATTCTCAAATCCAAAAACCTAAACCTTAACCTAAACCTATAACCTAAACCTTAACCAAAACCTATAACCTAAACCAAAACCAAAACCTATAACCTAATCCCGAACCCATTCTCAAATCCCAAAAAACCTAAACCTAAGCCAAAACCAAAACCATAACCTATAACCTAAACCCGAACCCATTCTCAAATCCCAAAACCTATAACCTAAACCAAAACCAAAACCTATAACCTAAACCCGAACCCATTCTCAAATCCGAAAACCTATAACCTAAACCTAAACCTTAACCTAAACCTAAACCAAAACCTATAACCTAAACCAAAGCCTATAACCTAAACCCGAACCCATTCTCAAATCCCATAACCTATAACCTAAACCAAAGCCAAAACCTATAACTTAAACGCGAAACCATTCTCAAATCTAAAAACCTAAACCTTAACCAAGACCTATAACCTAAACCAAAACCAAAACCTATAACCTAAACCCGAACCCATTCTCAAATCGAAAAACCTAAACTTTAATCAAAACCTATATATAACCAAAACCAAAACCTATAACCTAAACCCAAACACATTCTCAAATCCAAAAACCTAAACCTTAACCTAAACCAAAACGTATAACCTAAACCTTAACCTAAACCTAAACCAAAACCTATAACCTAAACCAAAACCGAAACCTATAACCTAAACCCGAACCCATTCTCAATTCCCAAAACCAAAACTTATAACCTAAACCAAAACCAAAACCTATAACCTAAACCCGAACCCATTCTCAAATCCCAAAACCTATAACCTAAACTCGAACCCATTCTCAAATCCAAAAACCTAAACTTTAACCAAAACCTATAACCTAAACTAAAACTTATAACCTAAACCCGAGCCCATTCTCAAATCCCAAAACCTATAACCAAAACCTATAACCTAAACCCAAACTCATTCTCAAATCCCAAAACCTTAACCTAACCTAAACCTAAACCTTAACCTAAACCTAAACCTATAATCATATGGTGAGACCATTTCTTTTGTGTTAATTTCATTCCTCTTTAAGTTTTTTTTTTTTAAATTTATTAAGAAAAAAATGGTTATACATGATGCACTTCTTTCACTTTGTCTTTCTTTTCTCCAATGGGTATTCTAATTTATGAGTGACATGACTGTTTGTAGGATGATGGAATATACGAAGCTGTTGAAATTTCATGCTGAAGTGCAAGCACATTAATTTCTCTAATGAAGCCAAAGGCTTGTATTTTCAGTATTATTGTAATTGTAATTGTAATTGATTGAATGAATTGGATTGTAATTGTAATTGATTGAATGAAGGATTGTAATTGAATGAATGAATGATTGTACAGGTGGTAATTGAATGAATGAATGATTGTACAGGTGGTAATTGAATGAATGAATGATAATATAAAATTTTTTAATGTCCAAAATAGCTACGGATACTGACCGTAGCCACTAATCTGACAGGTGTAGCCTTAAATTTGGGATTTTTAATATTTTGCTACGGATTATAACCGTAGCTATTGGAATATGTAGCTACGGATTAAATCTGTAGCCATAGGTTGCATCGCGCCAATGAGTACGAGAGTGCTACGGACTAAAACCGTAGCCATAGATCTCTGGTACAGATTTGGTCCGTAGCTTTGCCAGTTTCTGGCAGTTATTGCTACGGATCATATCCGTAGCTGTTGGGACATATGGCTACGGATTAAATCCGTAGCTATAGGTTCCAAACCTATTGTTTTGGGACCTACGACTACGCTAGTGCTACGGACTAGATCCGTAGCCATATATCTATGGCTACGGATTTAATCCGTAGCCTTTGCCCATTTTTCTGGTAGTGTTCCTACGTAAGGTCAGAATCAGGTTCCAAATAACTCCTTTAGCAAAGTGAATATGATCCTATTTTGCTCATATGTTTGATTTAACCCTCAATCCCAACCACCTTATTCAACAATGAATCAATCAGTGGTCAGCAAAAGCCAATAAATCCTCCAGGTTCAAGCATTTACTAGGCTTGGCCCCCAGTTTCATTGCTTGGGAGATTTGGCTAAGTCAAAATCTGTACAGATTAGAAGGCCATACTATGTCTGAAACCTAGATTATTTCCAAGCTTAGGAGCCAAGGAGTCCATGGAGCTAAAGAAGAAGACGATCAGTGGGTGTTCATAGCGTTAGATTTTAATTTTTGATTTAGGGTCCACATGATTTTTGGGACCCATTTTGATGTATGTACTTGCATGGCCCACCTAAGGAGGGCTCACAGTGTCGGGGTCCCTCCATCGCATGTTGTCTCTCTCTCTCTTCCTTGTATGATGGCCCACCTATGATGTGTGCATTTTATCCATGCCGCCCACCAAGGGACACACACTCACTGTCTAACCGGGGCCCACGTTGTTGTCCACCTTGCGGCCCATATGGGCAGGCCCTATTTGAAGGGAAAACATGTATACCAGCTTGATCCATGGGCCCCACCATGTGTAACGCCCCAGATTTTTGGCAACTAGGAGTTAGATGTACTTAGGCAATGGGTCAATCCGAACACCTTAATTGCTTCTCAAAAACTCAATCCCAAAGTCTCAAATCCCCTTTCAACCCATTTCCTTCAAAATCTCCCATTTCACCTTTCACCACCTTATTCTTTAAATGTTTCTTAGTACTGTCATATTAGGCATGAATCCTAAAGTTTAGGTGATGAAGACAATACTTTAGAAATCCATACAAAAACCCGAGTACCACCTGGAGCAGAAATCTCTCAGGACCAAATCCTTTAGAAATTAGATGAGGATTAACTAGTGTTAAACTAGATTACATATGAAATCCACACTAATCACTTTAAATACGATCTGTAAGACCCAAAACTTGTGGAATCGTTGACGCTACATTATCCAAAAAATCTAGGATCAATCTCATTACCCGGCTGCTCTCGGGAGCATCACGAAACTCCATATCAGATCTGGACCGCACATCGAAAGTCCGAATAATACGTGGTTATAGAATTAAGACCGCCTTGCTGGGCTTGACAACCATCTAGGAAGTCAAAACCAAATAGTGTCCCAGGGTTATTCGCTTGAGCCCGGAGCGAGGAGTGTGAGAAAACATGGTTTTCTTTAGAAATTAAATCTAATTTAAGTAATCTGAGACTTGTCGCTTGCGGGCCAAATATAAGCAATCAGACCGTCGGAATCTGACCCAAATACACCCTCGGATCAAGGACCATTTCCCATACATGTCCGTATACTTGTAACCCTGATCGAGTTTCAGTGACCGTTAAACTGAAACCGGTCTGTCACATGTGATCTGGGAACCCGACTAGAACGAAAACTTAACTCGACCTAGATCCAAGGTCAGTGAGCTTAAGTCCGACCTTTGGCTCAAGGGGGGGCTCTAGAAGTGCTCTGTTGAGACGAAACAATCCTCCTTTGGACATAACCTAAGTATACCATGGGCCTGGGTCTAATTTGGAGTGTTTCGAGCATATATAAGGACCTTAAACCCTCTCTCATTCAGCCCATACGAATTTGAGAGAAACCCTAGGAGAGAGAAGAGAGAAAGAGGGAGAAAGTGTGAGAGAAGTGGGAGAATCTTCCTGCTATTCTACCCTGGTGCTAAACATGCTTAACCATCACTATCTAATCGCTTTTTCAGCGATTCCGGCTTCGTTCTTAGGTAAGAAACCCTAACCCTAATCCGTTCTACGGTTATGATTGTTACAAGTGATGAAATAGCTGACCTATTTCATTTTGTAGGTTGCCATTCCACCGTAGTCAAAGGCTTAACGATTCTATTGAGTTTTTTACGCTTTTACGGTGTAAGGTACGGACTTTAGACGTATAGGTTATGGTTTTTAAGGCTTTCAATGTCAGTTAATGATTTATTCTTGTTATGGGTGCTATTTCACATGCAAAATGCGTCGTCCGTTTCATGTTTTAGTTATATATGAACTATGTGTAATATAGTGTATTCTATGTAAGTGTTGAAATATTTGAATACGTTTGGAATTTGGATTTGTGCTTAACATGTTTATTTGTTGTGAATATATGATTAATACATGTGCGACAACTCCTTAGCGAAAGGACTTGCCTAAAAATCACGTCGCGGCAAATACACACTATATGTGATAAAGTGTGCTCAAGCGTTTATGGAAATGCTTAAATGAATATGGAACCCGGATTCGTGCACGCCATGATCATCTGTCGTGGGTATATGTATGTGGTTTACGAGGTAACTCCCTAGTAAAAGGAGTTGACCTCATATACGTGTAAACCACATACATCATGTATGATGATGTATGTAGTCTAAGTGTTTGTAGAAATGTCTGAATGTACTAAGTATTACTAATAGTAGTTTTGTATGAGGGTTGAGATATGAATCTCGGTTACCTTAATTATGTATATGATTTCCTCCATGTATGATACATTATGATGTCGGTTTTATTCGTGTAATGAATGTGTGTACAAATCATGTTTGTGTTACATTTCTCAACATGTTCACATACTTGTACGAATTGAATTATTTGTTCATTACTGTTTTGACTGTCTCTTATGATTACTTGTTGGAATGAAGTGAAAGTGGGGCTATGATATATTCTAGGAAATCGGTAACAGGCTTGAGTTCGTGGCTGAGATTTATTCGCCACTTAAGAAGGGGTTGACGAACCCGAGTCGTACTAAAGTTGTCGGCAGTGGTTAGGCCACACGGAGTGTTTGCGTACTTCATGTCGCTCAACTCAATGTGCGCTCGTGCTAGTCGAGCTTGTCAAGTAACCCGATCTGTCGATGTATGTTCACCATGTATGGATGCCTCTGTTTGAACCTAAGGTACCCAACTCACCAGTGAATCCCGCTTAACCTTGGTACCTTGATCCGCTAAGACTCATAAGCCAGGCATGATGGTATGGGACACCGTGGTCGAGCTGTCGGCCTACACTGATTTGGTGATGAGGGAGTGGTGTAACAATTGCGTGTAACAGCCCTGACAGCCCTTTGTAGTGACCTCGAGCATACTTTAAATCTGCGGTGAGGCGATGAGTCTTCCTGTAGTAAATAGAGTATAAACTAGGCCTGTATTGATAAGGTGATGGGGGATCGGTGCAACGAGTGCGTGCAACAGCCCTAGTAGCCCTTTACAGCGACCTAGAACTGCATCATCGTATGAGATTATCTAGGACTGACAACCCTAGAATGGATGATTGTTTGGGAATGATATAAGGGAGGTACCTTAGTTTCCCAATACTACTGTATGAAAAGGACTAAGAACAACTCGGTAATCATGCTCATAACATAGCACTGCATGTGCCTAGCGTTGTGGAGCACTAAGGGATGAACGCATGCTGCGGACGTAAGATGGTGTCGCACGAGGGAGCATTGGTGAGGGCATGCATCATGACTACATTTCATCCTTGCATTAATAAAAGTGATTAGAATTGTTTGACTGAACTGCTTTATCATTACTGCTTGACCGAATTGATAACATGTTAACCTATGCTTTATTGTTCCACTAAGTTAGCTACTCACTCCCACGTGATGGGACGGTGTTCTGGACACCCACCAGACTCTGTCTTAGATGCAAGTATCGACGAGACGTAAGAGGCTGAGCCTGATTACTATGATGATCAGGATGAGTTCTCCTACATGCAGTTATCCGACGGCTTTGCTTAGGCTATCCGGATTGACGGGGCTTCAGGGATTATCATTGTAGTTGGACTATTCTTTTGACATTTAGACTTTTTATTTAGTATATGTATATGGTGAGTCAACAGCATATTCACACTCTGGAGACAGATCGAGATTGTTTTTTTTATATATACACCTATATACATCTTTCAGTCATCCGCTTGCATTTTATACCTTGATCTAGAGTATGAATTACTGTTTTGGTATAATCCCACTCATGATTAATGCACTAACACAGACAACATTCAATCATAAGCTTTTATGTTGCATAAGTGATGTTTTGGAACTCGAGTGTTGAGTTGTTACTCGACCCCTGATTTTCAGGGCGTTACAAGTTGGTATCAGAGCATGATTTGGATTAAACCGGACCTGGGTTATGGTCACACGACGTACGCTGTCACCCTTCGACTTAGGTGGGTGCGAGAAAAATGTAGAAACATTCATAGGTATCCCGGTTTCGCGCCAATTGGTGAAGTTCACTGAAAACGGTCCCCGAGATCGGGTCCATACTCATCCATGATCGCATGAGTCGACCCTAAACCACTTCTAGACCGTTAAACGACAAGTGTAGATCACAAATCACCCAATCCTAGCCCTTAGGCATCAGAAACCACCCGAAGGACCCGAAACGAAGCAAATCGGAGTCGGGGGCCTACCCACACCATTTTAGAGGGACCTAGGGTGGGCCCCATACTTTTTTGGGGCCTAGGGGGCAGGAGGTCCTTGCCCAAATGGCCAGGCCTCACCAGTTTATCCAGGGAGTGGCGAGGGCCTCGCCGAGTTGGCAAGGCCTCGCTGGTCAGCGGGCTCGGCCGGGCGGGCCGCTCGGGCCGATGATGTTTGGGGGCTAGGGTAACCCCCTAGTGTGTGGGCCGTCGGTTAAAACACCTCCAAACACACCCCTCCTTCACAAAACACACCTCCAAGCTCTCCCATTCCCTCAAAGTTTCTGTTTTCTCTCTCAAACCTCCCCTTCAATCACCCAATCCATCAGTTTCTGACACAACCCTCACCTCCATCGTTTACACAGCAATACCTACCCCTCTACCCTCTCTGTTTTCTCTCATTTGAGCTCTTACATCCCTCATTTGTGGCTCAAAATCGTGTAAGCTCTCAACCCCCCATCTCTTCATTTTTTTTCTCAATCCCTGTCATTTGGGCCTTTATAACCTCTGTTGAGGCTCAAATCCATGGAGAACCAAAAGCTCCAGCCCCTATTCCTCCTTATCGTCACTTTCCATGGCCTTCTTTGAGTTCATTGCGCGGCCATTTTCTCCGATTTTCACACCATCATTTCTGTCATGGGAAAGAGAAAAGGGGCCGTGGATGAGGTCGGGCCTAGTCGCCCTATGCGTTCAAGGAGGCTGAGAGGCACCGCCGCGAGCACAAGCGCCAATCGGGAGTTTCGGACAAAGTGGGATCTTGATCCCCGGACTCTTGCTGGAAGGGCTCTGTTGGCGGAGCTGTCTCATGGAGTTTATGAGGGCCGTAGGGTCCTTTTTGAAGCATAGGTGGATGGGCGGCTCTTTGGTGAATACCACTTGTTCGAATACATGGAAGAAGTCAATTGGGGTCCGCTATTTGATGGCGAGTATCGCGCCAATGCGAACACTTTCCGAGCTTTCTATGCCAATATTCACGAGCCTACGCTGGAGCCCCTGCAGTTCCAGATCCTAGGTGGGTCAGGCGGTCTTGCGACAGGACATTATGGATCTTCGGGGCCTTGTGAAACACAAGTTCAAGAAAGTGACTCGTGCGTTGAAAACTATCATGTGCTGCCTGAAGGATAAGGGTGCCCCTTCTCCATCGCTAGACTCGGATGCCTAGTCATCCATACTATTGTCTCGTAGTTGTTTGGTTACCTCTTTAGGCGGTTTATGTTTTCATGTTGATGGGTGTAGTAGTTAGTAGTATGTTTAAAGTGTTTGAAGCTTTGGTTGTAATTAGCTCACATGCATCTTCTGTCATGAGCCATGTAACTCTGTATTCCATGTATTGTGACGATTTTGGGTTAAATGAAATACATGAAGCTCCTTTTGTTATCGAATGTGTAGAATGCTTGACAGGTTGGAGTTGTACTTGGCAATTGTGAACTCCTTCCACCCCTCCACCATTACTCCTCTAAACCCATCTCTTACTCCTCTTGGACTCACCATTTCACACCCATAGGAGCACAAAACCCAACATTTGTGTCTCATAACCTTCTAAACCCACAAATCCCATCTCACACTGTCCAACACAAGGCTCGTTTTCCAAAGCCTAGGAAGTTGATTTAAATCCCATCACACCCTCCTTCCAACATGTCATGCCCAATCCCGAAGTGGGATTAGCAATACAATCCGTTTAATACAACTTAATACCATTGGCCAAATAGGTCCCTTAGAGTCTTGGGACCTAAAGTTGGTACTCGTAGATTTCAAAGGATTTGACAGTGTAAGAAATTTAATAAATTAATAATGTGAATCCTATGACCTTCTTAGCTAGTATGAGCATGTGTGTAGTCCTAGAGAGTAATTAAATTCAAGTTCGGGCAACTTAATTCCAATACAACATTTAACCCTAAGCGATAAACAATTTCTTGTATTAGAAAGGGTATGAGATCATCTAGCGTGTAAGCATAGATTTTTGATTACAACTAGTGGTTGGTTACACTAAGGAATGTAAAACACTGATTATGCTAAGACAATTGAAAGATAGACTTAGTTAGTTGGCTTGATTAGGTTGGAGTGAAAGCTCATTCTTTCGCTGAATCCCCTTAATACTTATCGGCTTCTTTAGTAACTCTTAGGAAGCTCGTTTAACGTAGAAACTTTTCACGCTCAGAGAAAACTTATATATCCCTTGGATTTAATGTTAGGTCAAACAATACACCCCTTAGACTTGCCCTCCCCAAAGACTTATTACAAACGGGAACACGGAATAGAGAACTATATATAAGCGAGGTATTCACGGTTTGAATTGAACTCTCAATCCTGGTAGTTCCCAAATGAACTCTATGCTCTGATCAAGAAGAAGGTCAGGATCAACTAGGATCAAGAACTGATATAACCAATTTTCTGTCCTCACGAGGCAGAGGGTTTGTGTATCCAACTCAAACCCACTACATAACTTTCCTTCTGTGCTGGCCCGATCACTTACAACCAAAAGTGTAGTACTTCGTCTTTTGAGAAGTATTAAGAACCTATAGCCAATAAAGATTTTTTTTTAGACCCAAGAAATGTCTCAAGGGGCAACAGATAGGTAGGAGTTAGGTCCTGAGTGATAGACCATTCTGACATCCATATTGTGCAGATGAACTTAGAAAGATAGTCTGCCGTACAAATAATGTATAAATTATATTATGATATTGAACTAGACAAGATTAACGAAAGTAGGTCGGGACCGTGGTAAAAGTCCTTCCCGGATATAGTTAGGCACCTTACCATGAACTCATGCTCGTCCCTGAAACAATTACAACACCCATTATTTTAGCTCATTCCTATAACCATAGATACCAATGCCATAACACACATCACAAATAGAAGGAAAACCGATGTATTGAGAGATCGTTTCCCATTTCCTACTAAGGATAGGTCTAAATTTCACCTCGTTCTGACATACGGAGCGAGACATAGATCCTTGAGCCTTTCGAAATTAAGTTTTTAAGGGGGGTAGAAAGGTTATGAATTCGGTCGAGTTGGTAGGCATACTCGTCTACCAACTCATAGGCGTAACGAAAGCGTGGTTGGCTCTTGCCCCACTGGCCCAGGATTGAAGGAAATTGATCCACGTTAGACGAAAGGATAAGTCACTAAATGGTTACTAGATAGGAGTTAAACCTTCGTATTAAAGAATAGACTTAACAATAGTTACGAGTTAAGTCACAACAAACAAGGTTAGTGTATTCGCAAATGTTGATAGAAGCCTTAGCCAATTCTATACTATTGGAAACCTCTTCCGGATGATCTATTAAGATATTGATTCACCTTTCCCATGGTCATAGATCATAATGAGGACTCCGAGTGGAAAGTGGGCACAGATGGGGGCCTACGATACCGTAGCCGCCTATGCGTCCCAGACATTCCTAACTTGAGATAGGAGGTTCTCGAGGCTGCCCACAGATCGAAACTTGCGATGCATCTTGGTAGCACGAAGATGTATCAGAACTTGAAGCGGACGTATTGGTGGGACAATATGAAGGTTCATATAGCCGAGTATGTTTCCCGTTGTCTCACGTGTCAGCAGGTTAAGGATGAACATCACCGACCTCCTGGACTACTTCAGCCCATGCCCATAGCTGAATGGAAGTGGGACTTCATCTCGAGGCTACCGAAGACGAGAAAGGGTTATGACTCTATTTGGGTGATCATGGACCGGTTGACCAAATCAGCTCATTTTCTCCCTATCGGAGTGACGAACTCTGTAACGACTTGGCTAGGTTGTACATCAAAGAAATAGTGCGTCTGCATGAAGTTCCCTTGGAGATTGTGTCGGACCGCGACACGCAATTCACGACTATCTTCTGGACTCGTATCCAGGAAGTGATGGGTGTGAAGTTGAAGTTCAGTACCGCGTTTCACCCTCAGACCGACGGGCAGACAGACCGGATGAATCAGATTTTAGAAGATATGCTGCGGGCTTGTTTTTTGACTTCAAGGACAGTTGGGATGACAGCCTCCCGTACGCAAAGTTCGCCTACAACAACAGTTTTCAGGCAAGTATTGGCAAGGCTCCTTACGAGGCCTTGTATGGGCGCCCTTGCAGAGCACCGCATTGCTGGGTAGAGGTTGGCGAGCGCAGTTTGGTTTGCACAGAATTATTACAGGTGACCTCAGAGAAGATCGACATTATCAGGCGTCAACTCCTGACGGTCCAGAGCAGACAGAAGGGTTATGCCGATACGAGGCGGCGACCACTTGAGTTTGAGGTTGAAGACCATGTGTTCCTCAGAGTTTCCCCTATGAAGGGAGTCCTTCGGTTTGGGAAGAAGGGAAAGCTTACTCCGCGGTTCATTGGCCCATTTCAGATACTTGATTGAGTGGGAGCGGTGACATATCGTCTCGCTTTGCCCACACCACTCGCGGGCATGCACAATGTATTTCATGTATCTATGATGAAGAAATACGTCCCTGATCCTCCACACATCATCTATTGGAGCAGGTGCAGTTGAACGAGGATGCTACATATGTACTGCGTCCGACGCGTATCTTAGACAAGAAAGAGCAGGTGTTGCGCAGTAAGGTGATTCCACTCATGAAGGTACTGTGGACGCATCATACAGAGGAGGAAGCTACCTGGGAGGCAGAAGCCGAGGTCAGAAAGAACTACCCTCAGCTTCTCGAGGAGTACGAAAAGATAGTAATTTCGAGGATGAAATTTTTCTTTAAGGGGGGTAGATTGTAACGCCCTTGATTTTTGCCAACTTGGAGTTAGACGTACTTAGGCAATGGGTCGATCCGAACACCTTAATTGCTTCTCAAAAACTCAATCCCAAAGTCTCAAATCCCCTTTCAACCCATTTCCTTCAAAATCTCTCATTTCATCTTTCACCACCTTGTTCTTTAAATGTCTCTAAGTACTGTCATATTAGGCATGAATCCTAAAGTTTAGGTGATGAAGAGCAATACTTTAGAAATCCGAACAAAAACCCGAGTACCACCTCTAGCAGAAATCTCTCACGACCAAATCCTTTAGAAATTAGACGAGGATTAACTAGTGTTAAACTAGATTACAGATGAAATGCGCACTAATCACTTTAAATACGATCTGCAAGACCCAAAACTTGTGGAATCGTTCACGCTACATTACCAAAAATCTAGGATCAATCTCATTACCCAGCTGCTCTCGGGAGCATCACGAACTCCGTATCAGATCTGGACCGCACATCGAAAGTTTGAATAATACGAGGTTATAGAATTAGGACCGCCTTTCTAGGCTTGACAACCATCTCGGAAGTCAAAACTAGATAGTGTCCCAGGGCTATTCGCTTGAGCTCAGAGCGAGGAGTGTGAGAAAACATGGTTTTCTTTAGAAATTAAATCTAATTTAAGTAATCTGAGACTTGTCGCTTGCGGGCCAAAAATAAGCAATCTGACCGTCGGAATCTGACCCAAATACACCCTCGGATCAGGGAACATTTCCCATACATGTCCATGTACTTGTAACCCTGATCGAGTTTCAGTGACCGTTGAACTGAAACTGGTCCGCCACGTGTGATCTGGGAACTCGACTGGAACGAAAACTTAACTCGACCTAGATCCAAGGTCAGTGAGCTTAAGTCTGACCTTTAGCTCAAGAGGGGCTCCAGAAGTGCTCCGTTGAGATGGAACAGTCCTCCTTTGGACATAACCTAAGTATACCATGGCCCCGGGTCTAATTTGGAGTGTTTTGAGCCTATATAAGGACCTTAAACCCTCTCTCATTCAGCCCAAACGAATTTGAGAGAAACCTTAGGAGAGAGAAGAGAGAAAAGTGGGAGAAAGTGTGAGAGAAGTGGGAGAATCTTCCTGCTATTACACACCGGTGCTAAACATGCTTAACCATCACTATCAAATCGCTTTTCCAGCGATTCCGGCTTCGTTCTTAGGTAAGAAACCCTAACCCTAATCCGTTCTAGGGTTATGATTGTTACAAGTGATGAAATAGCTAACCTATTTCATTTTGTAGGTTGTCGTTCCACCGTAGTTAAAGGCTTAACGATTCTATTGAGTTCTTTACACTTCTACGTTGTAAGGTGCGGACTTTAGACGTATAGGTTATGGTTTTCAAGGCTTTCAATGTCAGTTAATGATTTATTCTTGTTATGGGTGTTATTTCACATGCAAAATGCGTCGTCCGTTTCATGTTTCAGTTATATATGAACTATGTGTAATATAGTGTATTCTAAGTATGTGTTGAAATATTTGAATACGTTTGAAATTTGGATTTGTGCTTAACATGTTTATTTGTCGTGAATATATGCTTAATACACGTGCGACAACTCCTTAGTGAAAGGACTTGCCCAAAAATCACGTCACGGCAAATACACACTATATGTGATAAAGTGTGTAGCTCAAGTGTTTGAGGAAATGCTTAAATGAATATGGAACCCGGATTCGTGCCCACCATGATCATCCGTCATGGGTATATGCATGTGGTTTACGGGGCAACTCCCTAGTAAAAGGAGTTGACCTCATATACGTGTAAACCACATACATCATGTATGATGATGTATGTAGTCTAAGTGTTTGTAGAAATGTCTGAATGTGCTAAGTATTACTAATAGTAGTTTTGTATGAGGGTTGAGATATGAATCTTGGTTACCTTAATTATGTATATGGTTTCCTTCATGTACGATACATTATGATGTCTATTTTATTCGTGTAATGAATGTGTGTGCAAATCATGTTTGTGTTACATTTCTCAACATGCTCACATGCTTCTACGAATTGAATTATTTGTTCATTACTGTTTTGACTGTCTCTTATGATTACCTGTTGGAATAAAGTGAAAGTGGGGCTATGATATAGTCCAGGCAATCGGTAACAGGCTTGAGTTTGTGGTTGAGATTTATTCGCCACTTAAGATGGAGTTGATGAACCCGAGTCATACTAAAGTTGTCAACAGTGGTTAGGTGTAACGCCCTGAAAATCAGGGGTCGAGTATAAACTCTACTCCCGAGTTCCAGAACGTCACTTATGCAACAAAATGAATGATGTTTGAATGTTGACTGTACACGTGCATTGAACATGAGTGAGATTAAGCCAAAACAGCATATCATACTCCAGAGACAGTTAAATTTGCAAGCGGAAGACTGTGATAGATAGATAAAATATAAAACCTATGATGAGTCTCCAGAGTGTGATAACATTACCAGGTTAAATAAATACAAGTGCAGTTCTAAAATGTACCAAATGTGAGGAAGTGTAATGCCTCCTATCCCATGTACCATAGCCCCGTCAATACAATATCAGGTCTTCATTGACCTGCCAGAGAGATACAGATAGGAGAATTCCTCCTATCATCATAGAAGTAGTCCAGCTCTGCTTCACAAGCATCGCCATCACCTGAAACTCAACAAATCTGGTTGGTGTTGCAAACACCGTCCCGTAACGTGGGAGTGAGTGATCAACTCAGTGGAACAGTAAAGCATAGGTTAACATGTTATCAACTCAGTCAAGCAGTAATGATAAAGCAGTACAATCAAACAATCTCTAACTACTCTATTTAATGCAAGTATGAAATGACATGATGTATGCCCTTGCCAAACCACCCTCATACGACATCATCTTACGTTCGCAAATGCATAACTCCCTCAGTGCTCCACATCTACAAGGCACATGCGGTGCAATGATGCGTATGATTTCCGAGTTGTTATTAGTCTGTTTCAAATAGCAGTATTGGGAAACTAAGGTACCTCCCTTGTATCATTCCCAAACATGATCCATTCTAGGGTCGTCAATCCCAGTTAATCTCATACGATATTATGGTTTGAGAGGCATAGCGAAGGCATCCCAAGGGCTCGTCACCCGTCAGCACGGATACAGATCTCACCGTATGCAGCTCAATTGCTGGCCGTCAGCTCGAGCACAGGTCTCTCACCGTACTCGGCTCAATCACTAGCCGTCAGCTCGAATACAGGTCTCACCGTACTCGCTCAACTCATACTCTAGTCGCTGTGAAAGACTCGTCGCCAATCACAGCCCTTGGAGTATACTCGAAGATACTACAGAGGACTCGTCGCCCGTCAGCACGAGTACAGGTCTCACCATACTCGGCTCTCGCCGTAAGTATCGACAGCTCGAATACAGTGTCCCATACCACCATATTCGGCTCACGAGTCTGGTTGCGCAATGGTCACTACGGGGAGGCACATGGCCCCAGCGTAGGCCGACAGCTCGACCACGGTGTCCCATACCACCATGCCCGGCTCTGCGATCTTAGCGGATCGAGGTACCATGGTTAAAAGGGGTTTCACTGGTAAGTTTGGTACCCTAGGTTCAAGCAGTAGTGTCTAAACAGGGTGAACATGCATAAGGCAGATCGGGTTACTTGACGAGCTCGACTAGCACGATCGCCCGTTGAGCTGCACGACATGAAGTGCATAAACAACTTCGTGTGGCCTAGCCACTGCCGACAGGAAACGCACGACTCGAGTTCGTCGAACACATCCCACGTGGCAAATGAATCAGCCACGAATTCAATCTCGTTACCAATTGCCTGGGCCATAATCATAGCCCCAAACACAATTAATTGTAGATAGATAAAGCAGTAATGGATCAAGATTCAACTCATAAAATCAAGGTCTAGTATTATCCATTTAGGGCTGCCAGGGCTGTTGCACGCACTCGTTGCTCCGCTCCCCCATCACCCATGATGGATCATACAACGTAAATATATATTTAAACATATGCATTACATAGTTAAAATCATAAAGCAGTTGAGCATGTTATGAAGCACATCACAAGCATGAGTTTGTACATGTTCAATTCCTAATCACACAACTATCCAAGGAGATCATACACATAGTTAAAAGAGGTTGAGAATCATATCTCAACACCCTTATACTTTACAATTTGCTAACTACTACTCATTCAGACATTTCAAGAAACACTTAAACAAACATACATCAACATACACGACATATGTCGATCACATAGGCATTAGGCCAAATCCTTTCACTAGGGAGTTGCCCCAATCATAACATGCGTACACCCACGACGGATAGTCATGGCAAGCAGGAATCCAAGTTCCATATTCATTCAGTCATTTCCACAAACACTTGGGCCACACATTTTAGCATATATAGTGTATATTGGCCGTGGCGTGACTTAGGGCAAATCCTTTCGTCAAAGGGGTATCGCCAATACATCAATCATGAATCTATGACATTAGTCATGGCGAGCACGAATGAGAATTCTATACTCATTCAGCCATTTCCACAAACACTTAGAATACACTATTACAACATACATGGTGTATGTTAGTAAAACATGTATTAGGGATATCCTTTAGCCAAACGAGTATTTTATCCATGTATACCATAATCATACAACAAATAATCATGACAATTACATTTCTAAAACTTACATATATACGGTATTTCTAGAATACATAATTTCAACATACGTAGCATTTACAAGTGAACATGTATTACGGCGATTCCTTTCGCCAAACTAGTATTTTATCCACATATAGTATAATCATACATTAAATAAACATGTCAAACATTTCTCCAAAAAAAATACGTATACGGTATTTCTACGTATACCTAGAGTATGTGAAATTCCATATTCTACAACGTTAATTGAAACAGGAAACGGAAAGCACTTTGTACATGTGCAATTGCATGTAGATCATGAATCTATCATTATCTGACACTGAAAGCGTTGAAAACCCTAACCTATACACCTAAAGTCCGCACCTTTTGTCGTAGAATCGTAACGGAGTCGATAGGTTTGCTAAGCTTCCGTATTCGGCAGTTTGGTAACCTATAGAACGAAATAGGTTAGCTATTTCATAACCTACAACAGTCTAAACCCCAAAACAGATTAGGGTTAGGGTTTCTTACCTAGAAACGACGCCGGAAACGCTGGAAAAAACGTCAAGAAAGGGATGGTGCAGCCCGTGTGGTGGCAGGGAACGATAGTAGGGAGATCCTCCCACTTCTCCCTCACTTTCTCTCTCTTTTCCCTCTCTCAAATCCCAAATTCGTATGGCTACCATGAGAGAGGGTTTAAGGTCCTATATAGTCTCAAAACTAACCGAAATAGACTCCTGTTCAAGGGTTACTGCTAATATAGGTATTTTGTCACTTTTTTAGCTCAAAAGAGAGGTTCTGGTGGCCCTCCTTGAGTCAAACGTCAGACTTAAGCTCACCACACATGGATCTATGTGGGATTACGTTTTCGACTCGATCGGATTCCCAGATCGCACGTGGCGGACCACTTTCAGTTCAACGGTCAGTGGGCCACGATTCGAAATTCCAAGTACATGTAAATGTTCCTGAAATTTTTCTTAATCCGAGGGTGTAATTTAGTCTGATTCTGACGGTCTGGTTGCTTAATACTGATGCGCAAGCGAATGGTGCCAGATCACTATTCCAGATATTTATTTTGTAAAGGGAATAGTGTTTTTCACACTCCCTCGCTCCGGATCCCAACGAATGGCCGTGGGACATCGGCTGGACCTAATTTTTGAGATGATTGTCAAGCCCAGTGAGGCGGTCCTCCTTTCCTTAACTTCATGTTAATCGGACTTCCGATGTGCGGTCTAGACCTAATACGAAGTTTCAAGTCATTCCCGAGAGTAGACCGGGAAATGAGTTTGGTTCTAAACTTTAGGGTAACCTAGAGTCACTGATTTTACAAGTTTTGGGTCTTGCAGATCGTATTTAAAGCGATCCCAACGGATTTAATGGCTAATCGAGTTTTGCACTTACTTAACTTTGTTAAATTTCTAAAGGATTTAATCCTAATTATTTTCTGGTTGAGATGGTACTTAGGCCTTTGTAGTTTGTATATAAAGTGATCCAAGTTTTACTACTTAGCTAGTTTAAGTTAGTGTCTAGGGCGAAAGTGCTTTGAAAAATTGAAAGCACAAGGTAGTGAAGGGTGGGATTTGTGAAGAAAATGGTTTAAAAAGGGATTTGAGGCTTTAATTGAGCGTTTGGGAAGTTAAACCTGTGTTAGGATTGACCCATCGCCTAAGGACGTCTAATTTCAGGTTGGCAAAAATCTGGGATGTTACATTAGGCCACATGGAGTGTTTGTACACTTCATGTCGCTCAACTCAACGTTCGTTCGTGCTAGTCGAGCTCGTCAAGTAACCCGATCTGCCGATGTATGTACACCATGTATGGACGCCTCTGTTTGAACCTAAGGTACCCAACTCACCAGTGAATCCCGCTTACCTTGGTACCTTGATCCGCTAAGACTCATGAGCCTGGCATGGTGGTATGGGACACCATGATCGAGCTATCGGCCTAAAGCTGGGGCGATGTGCCTCCCCGTAGTGACCAGTGAGCAACTCAGACTCGTGAGCCGAATACGGTGGTATGAGATACTATATTTGAGCTGTCGGCCTACACTGATTTGGTGATGAGGGAGTGGGGTAACGATTGCGTGTAACAGCCCTGACAGCCCTTTGTAGTGACCTCGAGCATACTTTAAATCTGCAGTGAGACGACGAGTCTTCCCGTAGTAAACAGAGTATAAACTAGGCCTGTATTGATAAGGTGATGGGGGAGCGGTACAACGAGTGTATGCAATAGCCCTGGCAGCCCTTTACAGCGACTTAGAACCGCATCATCATATGAGATTATCTAGGACTGACAAACCTAGAATGGATGATTGTTTGGGAATGATATAAGGGAGGTACATTAGTTTCCCAATACTACTGTATGAAAAGGACTAAGAACAACTCGGTAATCACACTCATAACATAGCAGCATGTGCCTGGCGTTGTGGAGCACTAAGGGATGAACGCATGCCAATGACGTAAGATGGTGTCGCACGAGGGAGCATTGGCGAGGGCATGCATCATGACTACATTTCATCCTTGCATAATAAGAGTGATTAGGATTGTTTGACTGAACTGCTTTATCATTACTGCTTGATTGAATTGATAACATGTTAACCTATGCTTTATTATTCCACTAAGTTAGTTACTCACTCCCACGTTACGGGACGGTGTTCTGGACACTCACCAAACTCTGTCTTAGATGCAGGTATCGACGAGATGCAGGAGGCTGAGCCTGATTACTATGATGATCAGGATGATTTCTCCTACATGCAGTTATCCGGCGGCTTTGCTTAGGCTATCCGGATAGACGGGGCTTCAGGGATTATCATTGTAGTTGGACTATTCTTTTGACATTTAGACTTTTGATTTAGTATATGTATATGGTGACTCAGTGTTGTATTCACACTCTGGAGACAGATCGAGATTGTTTTGTTTTTATATACACCTATATACATCTTTCAGTCATCCGCTTGCGTTTTATGACTTGATCTGGAGTATGAATTACTGTTTTGGTATAATCCCACTCATGATTAATGCACTAACACAGACAACATTCAATCATAGGCATTTATGTTGCATAAGTGATGTTTTGGAACTCGGGTGTTGAGTTTCTACTCGACCCCCGATTTTTTGGGCATTACACCATGATTTATATGCGATGCCCACGTCGTCGGCCACGTCGTCCCCTAGATAGACGTGGGGCCCATGTGATACATGTGTTTTATCTAGGCCGTCAGTCCAGCAACACGTTGCTGTGGTATTTTTATTTTTAAAAATATATATAATAATAATAATAATAAAAAAATAAAAGTAAGCAATACGTGTTATGTGATATATATATATATATATATATATATATATATATATATATATCCATGCATATATAGCTACTGTGGATGGCAGCAAGCTCTGTGGGTCTCACCAGCTAAGGAGCTAATGTGCTGGACATCAACAGACCTTGTGGGCCACATCGTGATGTATTTGTGTGAGATCCCACCGTCCAGATAGCTGGACGGTGGGCCACAACCATGGTGTGTGCTTCATCAAGGACGTCCATTTATTAGCAATCCACACCGTCCGTCCGATGGACAGTGGGCCAGCAGCTGATCTACGTGCAGCAGTGCTCTGTAGTCATCGTGATGTATGTGAAATCCACACCATCCATCCGTTTATGTGGGCCCTGCACATGTGGTGCATCCACACCGTTCAGACCTTGGACGGTGGGACCCACCCTACACATGGGGCCTACCTTGATGAGGACAGTGGGTTGGCTAGTATACCTGTACTGTCCAGATGGGCTGGACGGTGGGGTCCACCATGTTGTATGTGTTTCATCAACGCCATTCGTACATGAGGGCCCACTTTGAGGTATGTGTTGTATACACCGTCCATCCATGTGGGGCTAAGCCGTGATGTATTCGTTGTTCAAGCCGTCCGTTTGCTAGGCGGGTAGTGCCCACCTTGATTGTATGTATTTTGCAACCATGTCGTCTAGTCCGCTGGGACGTGCAACCCACTTAATGCATGTGTTGCTCATCCATGTTGTTCATCTGGTGGGGGCCCATTTGGGAGGTGCAATGCCACCTGCGAGGTGGCCCATTGCAACGTATTCGAGGCCCAATGCAGGGCCCACCTATGAGGTTTCCCATTGCGATGAATTCGCGGACCATGGATGAGGCCCAATGTAATATATATTAGGCCCATATGTGCAGCCCATTGTGTTGTATATGTGGCCTTAGAGTGAGGCCCATTGTGATGTATATATGGCCCATTAGTGAGGCCCAATATGAACTTTATGTGGCCCATATGTGCGGCCCAATATGATATTTGTGTGGCCCATATATGTGGCTCAATATGATATTTTTGTGGCCCATATGTGCGGCCCATTGTGATGTATTTGAAGCCCATGTAATGCAGCCCATTGTGATATATTTGTGGCCCAGGTATGAGGCCTGATATGATGTATTTGAGGCTTATGAGTAAGGCCCATTGTGATGTATATATATAAAGCCCATGTAATGCGGCCCATTGTGATCTATTTGAGGTCCAGATTTGAGGCCCATTATGATATATTTGAGGCCTATGGGATGTGGCCCATCGAGATTATATATGGCCCACCGTGATGCAGCGCATTATGACGTATGTAGCCCAACGTGATGTGGTCCCTTGTGATGTATATAGGCCCATGTGATGCAGCCCATGTGATGTGTACTAGGCCCATGTGACGCGGACCATTGTGATGTATGAGACCCTTGTATAAGGTCCATTATGATTGTATGAGGCCCATTAAAATTGTATGCGGCCCATTGTATTGTGTATGAGGCCTTTGTGTGAGGCCATGGGTCCACTATATATATTTAGCCCTATGAAGGTCACTCCTTGGGAGCAATGTTGGTTAAATATCCACATTGACAGGCAATGATGGTTAAATGTCCACATTGTGACATTCCCTTAGGCCTTGTTAGGCCCATTCTCACTGGTTCCAATCGTCGAGGTCGATTCTGATTGTCGAGGCGGATTCCCATTATCGAGGTCGATTCCGATTATCGAAGCTGATTGAATAAGCCGATTATCGAGGCCAATTATCGATGTCGATTATCGGTGCCAGTTGTCGATACCGATTATGAGTATGTGACAGCATACACTAAAAGAAAAACGTGAAAAGGCTACGGCCAAAACCGTATCCCTTTTGCTACAGATATATCCGTAGCACGTCTGTCGCTATTGGTGGGGTAGCTAAAGGTATCGCTGCAGATTATATCTGTAGCAATAGATACCAATAGCTACGGATCATATCAGTAGCAATAGATACTAATAGCTACGGATTATATCCGTAACAATAGATACCAATAGCTACGGATTATATCCATAGCAATAGACAACAATAGCTACGGATTATATCCGTAGAAATAGATACCAATAGCTACGAATTATATTCGTAGCAATAGATACCAACAGCTACGGACAATATCCGTAACAATAAATACAATAGCTATGGACAAAAGCCGTAGCTATAGCTACAGATTATATTCGTAGCTCTTTTTTTTTAATTGTAATAATGCGACCTATTTCCATTGCAAGAACCTGCTGTGATTGAAGCTTAATGCTAATAAAAATAGTACATAAAATGCAATCAGAAAAAAAAATGCTGCATTTATTACAAATAGCATCCTACATTCACATTTCTAAATAAACAATACTTCACTTTGCTCAACCTATCATAAGAATTACAACTAAGGCGTGCCCTCATGTGCAAGAAACAAATACACTCCAACACAGTAAACACCCTCCATATGCATTCAATAATGCTCACGTTTTTACAAAATTTTCTTCCTTTAGATGGTCAATTTCAGCAAATGCAGAAGATAGAGCTTATTCTTTCCTTGAAACTGCAGATGTAACTTCTGTGGACTTCGACACAAGATCACATTCAAGTTCTGAAACCCTTCCCTTGAGAAAATGAATTTCATCCTCCACTGACTTCTTTAGCTTGTCAGCCTGTATAAAACAACATTTGTAGACAATCAAACAAGCATGCCTTTGTACACATCTCAAAAGGAAGAAAGACAAAAAAAAAAAAAAAACACTTATATATGAAGAAATCAAAAATGTACCTACAAATCTTCTAAACTATGGCAAAATCCAACATAAGTAATCTGTTCAAACCTAGGATGGACTTTTAAACTCAAAACTCCAACTTAAACACGCTAAAATATGTGACTTACTATAAAAAGTAAACTTACTATTTACAGATGATATCCATTCCTACTAGACTTCATGGTTTTCTGCCAAAAGTAGTAACAACCCAATTTGGCCTAACTACATTATTCTCCTAATTTTTCGGAGCCCTTTTCATGTTGGCACGTCTCCTACAACTTAGAAGGATCAAAAGTTATATGCGATCTAAAACTTACCATTTATAGTAAAAATGAAAATAAAATGGACTTTTGACAATTCATCAAATAAAATCTCATAAATTCGGCGTAGGCAACCTGACGTAGTGGGGTTTGTTTGCTAAAGTAGCTTCTCCTACCTAAAATAATATATGATATGTTGAAAAACTCATTCTGATTTGCTAAAATATTGTACGTGAGTAGACACCACAAAATAAACAATCCTATGGAAAAAATAAATGAAAAGCGAGAGAACATATGAGAGGTGATCCTCATCTCCTTTGATGGATTCAAGCTGCATGTGCCCTACCCAACTTTCTATAAGGAGAAGTTATGTAACAGCCCGGATTTTTCCCAACCTGGAATTAGACGTCCTTAGGCGATGGGTCAATCCTAACACCTTATTAACTTGTCAGAACTGAATCCCACAGGCTAAAATCGCTTATGAACCCATTTCTTTCACAAATTTCACCCTTCAACACCTTGTTCTTTCAATTTTTCTAAGCACTTTCATCATAGACACTATTTTAAACTAGCTAAGTAGTATAACTTGGATCACTTTATATACAAACTACAAAGGCCCAGGTACCACCTCAGACAGAAATTGCTCAGGACTAAATCCTTTAGAAATTAGGCGAGAATTAGCCAGTGTTAAACTAGAGTACCTGTGAAATTAGCACTAACCACTTTAAATACGATCTTCAAGACCCAAAACTTGTAAAATCATTGACGCTAGGTTACCCAAAACTTATAAAATCATTGATGCTAGGCTGCTCTCGGGAGCATCTCGAAACTCCGTATCAGATCTGGACTGCACGTCGGAAGTCTGATTAATACAAAGTTAAGGAATTAGGACCGCCTTGCTGGGCTTGACAACTATCTGGAAAATCAAATCCAGATAGTGTTCCAGCGCTATTCGCTTGAGCTCGGAGTGAAGAGTGTGAGAATGTGAAATTAATTTAAAATAAAATATCTCAAATAGTAATCTGGCACCTCTCTCCTGCGGATCAGTTTTAAGCAACCAGACCGTCAAAATCAGACCAAATTACACCCTCGGATCAGGAGAAATTTCATACACATTTCCATGTACTCGGAATCTCCGATCGAGATCCGCTGACCGTTGAGCTGAAACTGGTCCGCCACGCGTGATCTGGAATTTCGACTGAAATGAAAACTTAACTAAACGTAGATGCGGTGTCGGTGAGATTAAGTCCGACCTTTGGCTCAAGGAGGCCCGCCAGAAGTCCTCCGTTGAGCTGAAACTGACCCGATTTGGTTATAACCTAAGTATACTTTGACCTGGAGTCTATTTCGGTTAGTTTTTAGGCTATATAAGGACCTTAAATCCTCTCTCATTGCAGCCATATGAATTTGAGAGAAACCCTAGAGAGAGAAGAGAGAAAAGAGAGAGAAAGTGAGAGAGAAGTGAGAGATTCTCCCTGCCATGTTTCCCTGCCGCTCCACGAGCTCCACCACTCCGTTCCTATCGCTTTCCCGGTGATTCCGGCTCCGTTTCTGGGTAAGGAACCCTAACTCTAATATGTTTTGGGGTTTTGATAGTTGTAGGTTATGAAATAGCTAACCTATTTCGTTCTATAGGTTGCCAAACTGCCTGTCACCCCGAACTAGGAGACCGGGCTCACAAGATTCCCGATCGCCGAATCTGGTGCCGACAGCCTCCGTAGTACCTCATTCTCGGCTCCCGGCACCCATATACCAGGTTCCGATCTTGGGATGCTATAAGGAGGATTTCTAATAAATCCATTTGATTCGTAATGAGCATAACTAAGCATAACCCACGAATAATAACCACAAGAACACCATCACAAAATCCACTATGAACAAAAACTTTGAATACAGTGCATAGAAAGGGAAATACAAGATAGTGCAAATAACAAAAACTCTAAAAGCTCGGTGGCACGCTCCAACAGCGGCGAAACTACAGCTGCGTCCTAGCGTCACCTGCACGCATCAATCGTGCATAAGCTTATAGAAAGCTTAGAGGGTGGTGTAAGTGTGTGCGCAATATGAGCGTGCTCAAAATGCAATGCCGGAGTAATGCAAAATCATGTTGATGAGTATGTAAATGCAACCAGTCGTATCAAGGCTATATAGTACAAGATGTGAATGCTATCGGCCATACCAAGCCATGCGATGCAATATGTAAGTCAAGCATGCCAATCCTCATACCAATGCAACTCCTCACAAGAGCATCAAATCAGTACGGTTCTCAGTCTGGATAATCACCGGGGTTCAGTACACTCCAAATGGCACTGTCTCTCTCCAAGCAGCACAGTCCAAGTGAGCGTAAGAAACCTCACTATCCGCCTGGCCAATAGTCAGCCAATACCTATCCGGCACGTCGATAGCGAACCCATTTTCGAGCTGGTCAAACTCAGCCTAGTAATGCCCCCTGCTCTCGGGCGAGTAAGGCCACACCCCTTTCCAACCGACCACGACACAGTGGGAGACGCGGCCTCATGGTATTCGGCCCTCGTGCGCTCATATATCCACTCGGTCTCGACGTTGGAGTCATCCTCTGGTACCATCGGGTTCAGGGACTCTCACCCAGGGACATCTATGGCGCCCCAATTACTTGGAACAAGATTTTTCGGTATCCAACCAGCCACCCACGATATATCTGTGGAGGCTATGGCCCTGATGTCGCTAGGGCATATCTCAATCATACAGATGCAAATGCATGAACCACACTACCAATCATGCAACCATCCTACGTGAAGCACGTGCTCATGTAGGGAAACTCCGCCTATCAGGGAGCCCGTAAATAGTCTGCTCGAAGGCATATGCTATGATCAGACAATCCTCATCTCAAGCATACATATGATGCGTATGATCATGAATCATGGGCTGTGTTAAACATGTTATAAAGCAATAAACTATCCTCTCAATAAAGATGGGCCTATATGGCCTACATGAAACAGATACGGGCCTATCAGTGGCCTTAGGGAGAGTTATAATGTGGACATTGAACCAACATTACTCGTACAATGTGGACGTCAAACCAACATTGTCCCCAAGGCTCGGCTCGTCTTAAATACCATTAAATAAATCCTGGTGGAATTACACATTGCAATGTGCCTTAGGTACATCCCATGGGGCCCTAAACATATCAAATGGGCCATATCTCATCGGCCTTATATTCATCAAGTGGGCCACCTCAATGAACCTCACCAATGGGCCTTAGGTACATTGCAATGGGCCATCATCCATGGGCCTGAGAATGTATTAAAATGAGCCCAATCACATAGGCTTTATGTGAATCAAACAGGCCTAATCACATAGGCCATATACATATCAAAGTGGGCCTCAACAATAGGCCACAAATACCTCAAATGGGCCTCATGACGTGGGCCTATGCATATCAATCAAGGCAGGCCCCAACAACGGGCCCATGAATACATCAAGATGGCCTACATACATGGGCCCATAAGTATCAAAGTGGGCCTTAACAATAGGCCTAAAAAAAATACATCAAGATGGGCCTAAGTACATGGACCCATATGCATCTAAGTGGGCCACATGCGAAGCCCACCATAATGTTTATTTTACTATCCAATCTGTTGATAAGGCCATATGAATAGGGGGCCCACCATAATATTTATTTTTCATCCACCTGTTGATAAGGCCATGTGGCGGGGGCCCCCAAAAATATTTATTTTAAATCCAACCTATTCATACGTCACGGGACTAGGGCCCACCGTGATATTCATTTGCCATCAAACCTGTTTATAAGGTCACACGTGACCTGGGCCCACGGCCAGGGAGCCCACCAAAATGTTTATTTGCCAACCGACCTGTTCAGTGGGTCATGCGGCCAGGGCCCACCGTAATGTTTATTTGCCAACTGACCTGTTGATAAGGTCACATTAGCAGGGTCCCACCGTGAGGTGGTTCACAAATCCAACCCATACAGTATGTGTGTCCCACTGTAGGATGGTCCAGACCAAGTTTCAGCCTCATCCAAAATTCAGGTACGCCCCACCAAGTGTTTTTATATGGTTTAGGCATGTCTTCACATGATTTAGATGGTATGGCCCACCTGAGTTCCGTTTGCGGCTGATTTTTGGGATACCTCATAATTTAAAGGAGAACCATTAAATGCACGATTCAGATGGTCGAAACGCACCACGGTGGGGGCCACAGCTGGAGCCGTGAGGCCCAGCAACTGTCCGCCCAGCAGCTGTAGGCACTGCCTGCGCAGCAGCAGCGCCTGCTTTATAATTTTAAAATTTTTTTTTTTTTTGTTTTGGGGCCCACCGAGATGTGATTCACAATCCAGCCCATCCATTATGTGTGTCCTACTGTTTTGACCGTCCAAATCAAATTTCGGCTGCATCTAAACTCCAGGTGGGTCCCACCAAGCACTTTTATATGTTTTGGCATGTTTTCACATGGTTTTAGATGGTATGGCCCACCCGGTGATCGGATCATCTTTAAACTTCGGGTCAACGCCTCAAATGAGATGGAGAATATATTGGACGGCGTGGATCACATACATACATCAAGGTGGGGCCTGCATTAGTAGCCCACTAAAAAAAGTAACTTTTTTTTTTTTTTGTTAGCCATGCAATGCGCCTACGTCCAGCGTCTCTGGACGCTGGACGGTTTGGATGAACACTGCCTCACGGTGGGTCCCACACGTGAGTGGCCCACGTTAATCAAGGTAGGTCCCACATGATCATGGCCCACCATAATATTAAATATTAATAAAATATTATAATATATCATTTAATCTAAATAGGGGGTGGATCTCTCCTAAAATGAGGTGGGCCACCCTATTTGATGGATGGAGTAGATTTAACATATTGGTGGGGCCCACTTCATTCTAAGGAAGAGAGAGAAGAGAGAAATAGAGAGAGACACGACGATGGAGTGGAGGGACCCCGCCACTATGGGCCCCTCTTCAATCACAACTACATACATCAAAGTGGATCCCATCACTTGTGGGCCCTTAAATGGAATCAACGGTGGGTCACCCACCTTGTTGGCCTCCTCCTTGCTTCCTTGCACTCCTTAGCTCCTTGCCTATGAATTTAATGGAGGTAGATGGGAGTTTGATGGTGGGGATGAGAGATGAGAGGGGTGGGGAAAGTGGGCCACACTTGTTGTTGTGGTTTGGGGAGAGAAGAGGGCTTGGACGTGGGATGCTTGGGAGAGTGTTTGAGAAATGAGGGAGAAGAGAAGAGAAGTGATGGGAGATATGAATGGAAGGGATGGGTGGAGTGGTTGTAATAAATGGGGATGGGTTAAGTTGAAAAATGGGTAAAGGAGGGATGGTGATGGAAGAGAGAGAGTGGACTTTTGAAAAAGGAAGGATGGGTTGTGTGTACTTGTTGTTGGGTGAGGTGGCATGGAGGTATGGTGGTGTACTTGACTTGATTGATGGGACATCTTCGAACCGAACGCTGACTGACATCTTCCTACCTAGGTATCGGTTCGATGCGTGAGTCGTGGCGTTAGAATCGCGGCGACGGCGCAGTCACCAAGATACAGGTTTCGGTTCGAGTCGACTTGGCATGCAGGTCTCGTCTTAGGATCGTACGCAACGTTGGCTTTAGGTTGAGGATTGCCAGAATTCGACCAGTAGGATCGCGGAAGCCTACGGAACGGTACGAACTATTGTACGGGTCTTACACTGCCGAATACGGAAGCTTAGCAAACCTATCGGATCTGTTACGATTCTACGACAAAAGGTGCAGACTTTAGATGTATAGGTTATGGTTTTCAATGCTTTCAATGTCAGATAATGATAGATTCATGATCTGCATGCAATTGCACATGTACAAAGTGCTGTCTGTTTTCCGTTTCGATTAAAGATGAAAATTATGGAATTCTACATACTCTAGGTATTTGTAGAAAGTACCGTATACGTACAAATTTTGAAAATGTCTTTGACATGATTAATTGTTGTATGAATATATTATATGTGGATAAATTACTTGTTTGGCGAAAGGACTCGCCCTATACATGTTTTGCTTATATACACTATGTATGTTGAAATTGTGTATTCTAGAAAGTACCGTATACGTATAAATTTTGGAAATGTGTTTGACATGATTAATTGTTTATGAATATATTATATGTGGATAAATTACTTGTTTGGCGAAAGGACTCGCCCTATACATGTTTTGCTTATATACACTATGTATGTTGAAATTGTGTATTCTAGAAAGTACCATATATGTATAAATTTTGGAGATGTATTTGCCATGATTATTTGCTGTATGAATATATTATACATGGATAAAATACTTGCTTGGCGAAAGGATAGACCTAATACATGTTTTGCTAACATACACCATGTATGTTGTAATAGTGTATTCTAAGTGTTTGTGAAAACGACTGAATGAGTATAGAATTCTCATTCGTGTTCGCCATGGCTAATTGTCATGGATATATGATTGTTGTATTGGCGATACCCCTTTGACGAAAGGATTTGCCCTAAATCACGCCACGGCCACTATATGCTATATATGTTGAAATGTGTAGCCCAATGTTTGTGAAAATGTTCAAATGAATATGGAACTTGGATTCCCACCTTCCATGACTATCCGTCGTGGGTGTACGCGTGTTATGATTGGGGCAACTCCGTAGTGAAAGGATTTGGCCTAATGCCTATGTGATCAACATATGTCATGTATGTTGATGTATGTATTTTAAAGTGTTTGTTGAAATGTTTGAATGAGTAGTAGTTAGCAAATTGTAATGTATAAGGGTATTGAGATATAATTCTCAACTTCTTTTAACTATGTGTATGTTTTCCTTGGATAGTTGTGTGATTAGGAATTGAATATGTACAAACTCATGCTTGTGTTGTGCCTCATAATATGCTCAATTGATTGTATGATTTTATCTATGCAATGCACATGTTTAAATTCATGTTTACATTGTATGATCCGTCATGGGTGATGGGGGAGTGGAGCACGAGTGCGTGCAACAGCCCTGACAGCCCTAAACGGATAATACCAGACCTTGATTGTATGAGTTGAATCTCGATCCACTACTGCTTTATCTATCTGTAATTGATTGTGTTTGGGGCTATGATTATAGTCCAGACAATCGGTACCAGAATTGAATTCGTGGCTGTGATTCATTTTCCACGTGAGATGTATTCGACGAACTCGAGTCGTACTTCGGTTGGCGATAGTGGTTGGCTACGCGAAGTGCTTTTGCACTTCATGTCGTTCAACTTATTGTGCGCTTTAGCTCGTCAAGTAACCAGATCTGTCTAATGTATGTTCACCATGTTTGGACGCTACTGCTTGAACCTAGGGTACCAAACTTACCAGTGAAATCCCTTTTAACCATGGTACCTCGATCCGTTAAGACTCATGAGCCGGGCATGGTGGTATGGGACACCGTGGTCGAGCTGTCGGCCTACGCTGGGGCCACGTGCCTCCCTGTAGTGACCAGTGAGCAACCAGACTCGTGAGCCGATTATGGTGGTATGTGACACTATATTCGTGCTGTCGGCCTACATTGATAAGGTGATGGGGGAGTTGTGTAACCTTTGTGCGTAACAGCCCTGGCGGCCCTTTGTAGTGACCTCGAGCATACTCTGAAATTGCGGTGAGCCTTAGAGTTTTTCCGCGGTGTATAGAGTATGAACTAGGCCTGTTTCTATATAGTGATGAATCGTTAAAGAGGTGATGGGGGAGTGGTGTAACCTTTGTGCGTAACAGCCCTGCCAGCCTTTGCAGTGACCTAGAAAACACACCATCGTCTGAGATTAACTAGGACTGACGACCCTAGAATGGATCATGTTTGGGAATAATACAAGGGAGGTACCTTAGTTTCTCAATCCTGCTGTTTGAAATGTACTAATAAATACTCAGTAATCATGCTCATCATGCATTGCATGTGCTTGGAAGATATGGAGCACTGAGGGATGAAAGCATGCCGCGAACGTAGGATGGTGTCGCACGAGGGAGGGTGTGGGGAGGGCATACATCATGACTGCATTCATACTTGCATTAATAAGAGTAGTTAGGAGTATTTGATTTTACCGCTTTATCATTACTGCTTGACTTAATTGATAACATGTTAACCTTTGCTTTATTGTTCCACTGAGTTGATCACTCACTCCCACGTTACGGGACGGTGTTGTACACACCAACCAGATTTGTTGAGTTTCAGGTGATGGCGATGCTTATGAAGCAGAGCCGGACTATCGTGATGTGGAGGAGGAGTTCTCCTACATGTAGTTCTTGTCAGGTTTATGAAGACCTAGTATTGTATTGACGGGGCTATGATACTTGGGATAGAAGACATTACACTTCTACAACTTGGTATATTTTGAGATTATACTTGTAATTCTTTAACCTAGTAACATTATCACACTCTGGAGACTCACCATAGTTTATATATGTTATTTATCTATCACAGTCTTCCGCTTGCAATTTAACTATCTCTGAAGTATGATATGTTGTTTTGGCTTAATCTCACTCATGTTCAATGCACTAATACAGACAACATTCAATCATCATTGATTTTGTTGCATAAGTGATGCGTTGGAACTCAGGAGTTGAGTTTATGCTCGACCCCCGATTTTCAGGGTGTTACAGTTGGTTCAGAGCCAGGTTTGGATTAAATCGGACCTGGGTTATGGTCACATGACGCACTTTGACGCACTCTGACTTAGGAGGGAGCGACGGAACGTAGAAACAGTTATAGGTATCCTGATTTCGCCAATTGGCGAAGTTCACTGAAAACGAACGCCGAAATCGAGTCTGTATTCAACCATGGTCGCACGGGTCGACCTTCTATTAATGAGTCTAGATTACAATCCACCTCACCCCAACCATTGAAAATCGGTAGAATACGGGATAAACGTGATGAGGATAACTACTCCGAATCCCCAGAGCTTCACTGGACTCCTCACAGGGACTTCTCGAGTCTACGAGAAAAGAAAGCAGAAAGTAGAAATAAATTCTAATAAATTTGAAATTGATTAATGAATGACAAAAGAAAAATGAGTTCACAACCCATTAAATAGGGATACCAATTAAGGGGAAGAAATCAAAATCGAACTACAACTAAGACTTCTAGAATTCGCGACTTACTATAAGGTCGTGATGTCTACTAGTGTGCAAGGTTTTCGGCCAAAAAAAAATAGTAAGTGTCCTATTTGGCTTCACCAAACCGTTCTCCTAATTATTCCAAGCCCTTTTCACGTTGGGCGCAACTCCTAAAGCCCAACAGATGAAGAGTAATCAAACTAGAACTACTATTTTTAGTAAAACGAAATTGAAACAGGGAAACGACCGTCAATCGGAGGGTTTTTTTCATAATTCCAGGCTGTGCAACCCAACATAGCAGGGTTGGTTGGCTTCATTAGCTCGTTCTACCCTAAATTCATATATTTTATGTCAGATAACTCATTCCGCATTGCAAGATACGTCCGATTGTCCCGAAACTACCCGAAATTGAGCGAAATGGAGTCGGGGGGCCAAACGGAGCACTTTCAGAGGGATCCAGGGTGGGACCCAAGGTTTTTTGGAGCCTATGGGCCCTGGGGGTCTCGCCCATGAGGCCCCCCTCGATATCTGGACAGTTGGTCGGCGAGGCCCTCGCCCGGTCGGTGAGGCCTCGCCGGTTATTTTGTTGGACCAGGCCCGCGGCTCGGGCCGATCCTATTTGGGGGTTGTGGGACCCCCCTGATGTGGCTCCGTCTATTCTCCCTCTCCCGAAACCCTACTTCCTTTACAAACTCCCTCTCCAAGCTCTCATTTACTCTCTAAGCTGTTGTTCTCTCTCTCAAAACGCCCTTCCAAACGCTCAATCTCCCATTTTCGACCACCACCCATCCCTTTCCTTCGTGCACAGCAGTCCACACCCCCTACTCACTTGATTCCCTCTCATTTCATTCAGCCCCTACACCACCCGTTTGAAGCTCCGAAACGTGTAGCCTCCTATCCTACCCCATTCCTCCCTCTTATCTCCTTCACTCTTTGTCACTCAGGCCTCCACAATATCTGTTGGGCCCTAAATTTGTGGAGAAATCACTTTTCCAGCCCTTTCCTCCCTTTCCTTCACTTTTCTATAACTCTATTCGAGAACGTTTAGGGCCCGTTCAGCCAACTACATTAAGTGAGATTAGGTGGACGGAATTGTAAAAGTAACAATAAATGTATGTGTAAGGTATGGCCCCTAGATTGGGTGTATCCCATGTTTTCCAATACCATGTTTGGAATGTATGCAATGAAAAGTATATACCGAGTTTTCCTATTACACTTAAAAATTCCTTATCCTGGGATTTGGAAATCCCATCTGACACTTTTCCAACACCAGGCTCATTTTCCAAAGCCTATAAAATTTATTTTTATCCCCACCCAGCCTCCTACCAAACATACCACTTCTAATCCCGAGGTAGGATTAGTAATACAGTCCCATTTATTACAACTTAAGACCATTGACCAAATAGACCCTTGGAGCTTTAGACCTAGAGCGGTGCTCTTAGATTTCGACAGACCTGACCATATAGGAAATCCAACGAATTAAAAATGTGAACCCTAGGACCCTCTTAACTGGTGTGAGCATGTGTGTAGTGCTCGAGTGTAGCTAAATTCAAGTTCGGGCAACTAAATTCCAATTAGACAACGTTTGACCCTAAGCGGTAAAATAATTTCTTATATTAGAAAGGGTATAAAATCATCTAGTGTATAAGCATAGACTTTGGATTACAACCAATGGATTACCGCTACTCCTACATTAAGACTAGACTACTGCTTAGGCTAAGGAAAGTAAAAGACTAATTAATTAGGCTAAGCCAACTGAATGATAGACCTAAATAGTCGGCTTAGGTCGGTTGGAGCGAGGACCCATTCCTTCGTTGAATCCCCTTAATACTCATCGGCTTCTTTAATAACTCCTAGGAAGGGTGTTTGATTAATAACCATACATGCTCAGAGGAAACTTTATATCCCTTGGATTTAATGTTTGGTCAAATCAATACACCCCTTAGAATCGCTTTCTCAAGGACTTAGTACAATCGGGAACACGGAGTAGAGAAACTATCTATAAGCGAGGTATTCGCGGTTTGAATCGAATTCTCAATCCTGGTTGTGACTAATGAACTCTATGCTCTGATCAAGCAGAAGGTCGGGATCAACTAGGATTAAGCACTGATACGACAATTTTCTGTCCTGGATAGGCAGAAGGTCATGTATCCGGCTCAGACCTACTGCACAACTTTCTTTCGTGTTGGCCGAACCACTTGCAACCAAAAGTTTATAACTTCGCCTTTGAAAAGTATTAAGAATATATAGCCAATAGAGATTTTTCCCTTTAAGCCTAAGGAATTTTCCAAGTGAGCAACAGACAGTTAGGAATTAGGTCCCAAATCACATGCCATGTTGGCATACATATTGTGCATATGAACGTAGAAAGATAGCCTGCCTGTTAGGCTTAACATGAGTAAATAAGGTAGGTCGGGACCGTGATGATAGTCCTCCTTTGGTAGACTTAGGCGTCTGCCCTCAAACTCACACCTGCCCCCAAAATCAACCACATTACCCATCATTTTTAGCTCCTTTCGATAACCATAGGTACCAATGCCATAATACACATCATCGATGAAAAGAAGACCAAAGTAGTGGGATACCGCATCCCATTTCATGTCAAGGGTAGGTCCTAAATTACACCTTGTTCCGATATAAGGAGCAGGACATAAATCTTGAGCCTTGAGGGTGAAAATAAATTTTTAAGGGGGTAGAACATTATGAGCCCAATCTAGTTAGGTCACCTATTGCATCTCTTTGATCTGGGTGGCACAACGAAAGCGTGGTGGACCGTACCCCTCTGACCCAGGATCGAAACTGTGCTCGTTGAATACGAACATTATAGAAGCCCTAGTAAGTTCTACTATGAGAAACCGTTTTAGGATGATCTAGTAAGATTTGATTCACCATTTCCTTGGACATAGATAATAACAAGGACTCTCTTAGACCAATGGGCAACCCGAGAAATAGGACATTTGATCCTTTCAATGATGGGCATTTCTTAAGTTTTTAGAATGATCAGTCTAAGGAGTTACTGAAATATACAACCGCGAAGCATTCGCGGCTTGACCCAATTCTCAATCCTGGGCGACTGCCAACGGACTAACTGCTTAGCCGAGCAGAAGAACAGGATCCATTAGGATTAGGAAGGGATACGATAAGCCTCCTACCCTGGTAAGGTAGATGATCTATGTATCGGGATCAAGCCCACTACAATCGTCTCTCCGTGCTGGTCAAACAATGAAAACAACTATCTTACTCTAAATAAGTGAGAATTATCGTCAAGACTCCAAATAGGTAAAGAAATAAATTGTAACAAACCATTAGGGTATGAGAAATCGATAAAGAAATAAGTTTTAAGGGGGGTAGACTAAAATGAACCAGACTAGTATATGCCCTACCACGCGTAGAAACTCGAAATCAATAAACTTAGGCAAAGAAATAATTAAATCTTTCTTTATTACCCTTAGCCAATTTCGGGGATGAAATTTTGTTTTAAGGGGGGTAGATTGTAACAGCCTGGATTTTTCCCAACCTGGAATTAGACGTCCTTAGGCGATCGATCAATCCTAATACCTTATTAACTTGTCAGAACTGAATCCCACAGGCTAAAATCGCTTGTGAACCCATTTCTTTCACAAATCCCACCTTTCAACACCTTGTTCTTTCAATTTTTCTAAGCACTTTCATCATAGACACTATTTTAAACTAGCTAAGTAGTATAACTTGGATCACTTTATATACAAACTACAAAGGCCCAGGTACCACCTCAGACAGAAATTGCTCAGGACTAAATCCTTTAGAAATTAGGCGAGAATTAGCCAGTGTTAAACTAGAGTACCTGTGAAATTAGCACCAACCACTTTAAATACGATCTGCAAGACCCAAAACTTGTAAAATCATTGACGCTAGGTTACCCTAAAATCTAGGATCAATCTCATTACCCGGCTGCTCTCGGGAGCATCTCAAAACTCCGTATCAGATCTGGACCGCACGTCGGAAGTCTGATTAACACGAAGTTAAGGAATTAGGACCGCCTTGCTGGGCTTGACAACCATCTCGCAAATCAAATCTAGATAGTGTCCCATCGCTATTCGCTTGAGCTCGGAGTGAAGAGTGTGAGAAATGTGAAATTAATTCGAAATAAAATATCACAAATAGTAATCTGGCACCTCTCTCTTGCGTATCAGTTTTAAGCAACCAGACCGTCAGAATCAGACCAAATTACACCCTCGGATCAGGAGAAATTTCATATACATATCCATGTACTCAGAATCTCCGATCGAGATCCGCTGACCGTTGAACTGAAACTGGTCCGCCACGCATGATCTGGAATTTCGACTGAAATGAAAACTTAACTAAACGTAGATCCGGTGTCGGTGAGCTTAAGTCCGACCTTTGGCTCAAGGAGGCCCGCCAAAAGTCCTCCGTTGAGCTGAAACTGACCCGATTTGATTATAACCTAAGTATACTTTGACCTGAAGTCTATTTCGATTAGTTTTTAGGCTATATAAGGACCTTAAACCCTCTCTCATTGCAGCCATACGAATTTGAGAGAAACGCTAGAGAGAAAAGAGAGAAAAGAGAGAGAAAGTGAGAGAGAAGTGAGAGATTCTCCCTGCCATGTTTCCCTGCCGCTCCACGAGCTCCACCACTCCCTTTCTTATCGCTTTCCCGGCGATTCCGGCTCCGTTTCTAGGTAAGAAACCCTAACCCTAATCTGTTTTGGGGTTTTGATAGTTGTAGGTTATGAATAGAAAACCTATTTCGTTCTATAGGTTGCCAAACTGCCGAATACGGAACCTTAGCAAACCTATCGGATCCGTTACGATTCTATTCTACGACAAAAGGTGCGGACTTTAGATGTATAGGTTATGGTTTTCAATGCTTTCAATGTCAGATAATGATAGATTCATGATCTGCATGCAATTGCACATGTACAAAGTGCTGTCTGTTTTCCGTTTCGATTAAAGATGAAAATTATGGAATTCTACATACTCTAGGTATTTGTAGAAAGTATCGTATACGTACAATTTTTGAAATGTGTTTGACATGATTAATTGTTGTATGAATATATTATATGTGGATAAATTACTTGTTTGGCGAAAGGACTCGCCCTATACATGTTTTGCTTATATACACTATGTATGTTGAAATTGTGTATTCTAGAAAGTACCTATATACGTATAAATTTTGGAGATGTATTTGCCATGATTATTTGCTGTATGAATATATTATACATGGATAAAATACTTGCTTGGCGAAAGTATAGCCCTAATACATGTTTTGCTAACATACACCATGTATGTTGTAATAGTGTATTCTAAGTGTTTGTGAAAATGACTGAATGAGTATAGAATTCTCATTCGTGTTCGCCATGGCTAATTGTCATGGATATATGATTGTTGTATTGGCGATACCCTTTTGACGAAAGGATTTGCCCTGAATCACGCCACGGCCACAATACGCTATATATGTTGAAATGTGTAGCCCAAGTGTTTGTGAAAATGTTCAAATGAATATGGAACTTGGATTCCTACATTCCATGACTATCCGTCGTGGGTGTACGCGTGTTATGATTGGGGCAACCCCCTAGTGAAAGGATTTGGCCTAATGCCTATGTGATCAACATATGTCATGTATGTTGATGTATGTATTTTAAAGTGTTTGTTGAAATGTTTGAATGAGTAGTAGTTAGCAAATTGTAATGTATAAGGGTATTGAGATATGATTCTCAACTTCTTTTAACTATGTGTATGTTTTCCTTGGATAGTTGTGTGATTAGGAATTGAATATGTACAAACTCATGCTTGTGTTGTGCTTCATAATATGCTCAACTGATTGTATGATTTTATCTATGCAATGCACATGTTTAAATTCATGTTTACATTGTATGATCCGTCATGGGTGATGGGGGAGTGGAGCAACGAGTGCGTGCAACAGCCCCGGCAGCCCTAAACGGATAATACTAGACCTTGATTGTATGAGTTGAATCTCGATCCACTACTGCTTTATCTATCTGCAATTGATTGTGTTTGGGGCTATGATTATAGTCCAGACAATCGGTAACAGAATTGAATTCGTGGCTGTGATTCATTTGCCACGTGAGATGTGTTCGACGAACTCGAGTCGTACTTCAGTTGGCGATAGTGGTTGGCCATGCGAAGTGCTTATGCACTTCATATCGTTCAACTTGTTGTGCGCTCGAGCTCGTCAAGTAACCCCATCTGTCTAATGTATGTTCACCATGTTTTGACACTACTACTTGAACCTAGGGTACCAAACTTACCAGTGAAATCCCTTTTAACCATGGTACCTCGATCTGCTAAGACTCATGAGCCGGGCATGGTGGTATGGGACACCGTGGTCGAGCTGTCTACCTACGTTGGGGCCACGTGCCTCCCCGCAGTGACCAGTGAGCAACCAGACTCGTGAGCCGATTATGGTGGTATGGGACACTATATTCGTGCTGTTGGCCTACATTGATAAGATGATGGGGGAGCGGTGTAACCTTTGTGCGTAACAGCCCTGGTGGCCCTTTGTAGTGACCTCGAGCATACTCTGAAATTGCGGTGAGCCTTAGAGTTTTGCCGCGGTGTATAGAGTATGAACTAGGCCTGTTTCTGTATAGTGATGAATCGTTAAAGAGGTGATGGGGGAGTGGTGTAACCTTTGTGCGTAACAGCCCTAACTGCCTTTGCAGTGACCTAGAAAACACACCATCGTCTGAGATTAACTAGGACTGACGACCCTAGAATGGATCATGTTTGGGAATGACACAAGGGAGGTACCTTTGTTTCCAATCCTGCTGTTTGAAATGGACTAATAAATACTCGGTAATCATGCTCATCATGCATTGCATGTGCCTGGAAGATGTGGAGCACTGAGGGATGAAAGCATACCGTGAACGTAAGATGGTGTCGCACGAGGGAGGGTATGGTGAGGGCATACATCATGACTGCATTCATACTTGCATTAATAAGAGTAGTTAGGAGTGTTTGATTTTACTGCTTTATCATTACTGCTTGACTTAATTGATAACACGTTAACCTATGCTTTATTGTTCCACTGAGTTGATCACTCACTCCCACGTTACGGGACGGTGTTGTACACACCAACCAGATTTGTTGAGTTTCAGGTGATGGCGATGCTTATGAAGTAGAGCCGGACTATTGTGATGTGGAGTAGGAGTTCTCCTACATGTAGTTCTCTGTCAGGTTTATAAAGACCTGGTATTGTATTGATGGGGCTATGGTACTTGGGATAGATGAAATTACACTTCTACAACTTGGTATATTTTGAGATTATACTTATAATTCTTTAACCTGGTAACATTATCACACTCTGGAGACTCACCATAGTTTATATGTTATTTATCTATCATAGTCTTCCGCTTGCAATTTAACTGTCTCTGGAGTATGATATGCTGTTTTGGCTTAATCTCACTCATGTTCAATGCACTAATACAGACAACATTCAATCATCATTGATTTTGTTGCATAAGTGATGCGTTGGAACTCGGGAGTTGAGTTTATGCTCGACCCCCGATTTTCAGGGTGTTACAAGTTATATGGGTCTTGGAATAATGTGGGTGACAAATCCACCTTGTCTATTAATATTATCATATTGTGTTAGGACATGACTCTAAAAATGAGATAAATCCAAATCTCAAATAATCTATGCTATAAGAGATAGTAGAGATGGAAATAGATGCATTGTGATGCTTGAGTTTGAGTATGCTTGCCAACAAGCAAGATTTTCTTGTTTGTTGCCATGTGATTGGGCTACATTATTACATCAATCGGGTTTGGGTTCGGGATCGGGTTTAGGTTTGGGTTTTCAAGTTTAGGTTTAGGTTAGGAAGTTGAGATTAGGACTAGGTGTAGGTTTAGGTTTAGGTTTAGGTTAGGGAGTTGAGATTAGGATTAGGTGTAGGTTAGGTTTAGGGATTTGAGAATACATTTAGGTTTTACGTTTAGGTTTAGGTTTATGTTTTAGGTTAAGGTTAGGTTATAGGTTTAAGGTTTAGGTTTAGGTTTAGGTTAAGGTTAGGTTATAGGTTTTGGTTTAGGTTAAGGTTATAGGTTAGGTTAAGTTAAGGTTTAGGTTTAGGTAAGGTTATAGGTTTAGGTTTAAGTTAAGGTTTTAGTTTAGGTTATAGGTTTAGGTTAAGGTTTAGGTTTAGGTTATAGGTTATAGGTTATAGGTTAAAGCTTCAGGGAATTGAGAATTGGTTAAGGTTTAGGTTTAGGAAATCGGGTTCGGGTTTGAGATCGGGTTTAGTTTGGGTTTTCAAGTTTAGGTTTAGGTTAAGGAGTTAAGATTAGGATTAGGTGTAGGTTTAGGTTTAAGGATTTGAGAATACATTTAGGTTTTAGGTGTTAGTTTAGGTTATAGGTTTAGGTTAAGGTTATAGGTTTAGGTTAGGTTTAGGTGTAGGTTATAGGTTATAGGTTATAGGTTATAGCTTTAGGGAATTGAGAATAGGTTAAGGTTTAGGTTTAGGAAATCAGGTTCGGGTTCGGGATCGGGTTTAGGTTTGGGTTTTCAAGTTTAGGTTTAGGTTTAGGTCAGGGAGTTGAGATTAGGATTAGGTGTAGGTTTAGGTTTAGGGATTTGAGAATACATTTAGGTTATAGGTTATAGGTTATACGTTTAGGTTTAGGTTTTAGGTTTAGGATAAGGTTAAGGTTAGGTTATCAATTATAAGTTTAGGTTATAGGTTTAGGTTTAGGTTAAGGTTTAGGTTTAGGTTATAGGTTTAGGTTTAGGTTAAGGTTTAGGTTTAAGTTATATGTTATAGGTTATAAGTTATAGCTTGAGAATAGGTTAAGGTTTAGGTTTAGGAAATCGGGTTCGGGTTCGGGATCGGGTTTGGGCTTGGGTTTTCAAGTTTAGGTTTAGGTTTAGGTTAGGAAGTTGAGATTAGGATTAGGTGTAGGTTTAGGTTTAGAGATTTGAGAATATATTTAGGTTTTAGGTTTAGGTTAAGGTTAGGTTATCGTTTATAAGTTTAGGTTATAGTTATAGGTTACAGGTTAAGGTTTAGTTTATAGGTTTTGGTTTAGGTTAAGGTTATAGGTTTAGGTTTAGGTTAAGGTTTAGGTTTAGCTTATAGGTTTAGGTTATGGTTTAGGTTTAGGTTATATGTTATAGGTTATAGGTTGTAGCTTTAAAGAATTGAGAATAGGTTAAGGTTTGGGTTTAGGAAATTGGGTTTGGGTTTAGGTTCAGGTTCAGGTTCGGGATTGGGTTTAGGTTTGGGTTTTCAAGTTTAGGTTTAGGTTTAGGTTAGGGAGTTGAGATTAGGATTAGGTGTAGGTTTAGGTTTAGGGATTTGAGAATACATTTAGGTTTTACGTTTTAGGTTATAGGTTTAGGTTTAGATTTTAGGTTTAGGTTAAGGTTAGGTTATCAGTTATAAGTTTAGGTTATAGGTTATAGGTTATAGGTTAAGGTTAGTTTATAGGTTTTGGTTTAGGTTAAGGTTATAGGTTTAGTTAGGTTAAGGTTTAGGTTTAGGTTATATGATATAGGTTATAGGTTAAACTTTAAGGATTGAGAATAGGTTAAGGTTTAGGTTTAGGAAATCGGGTTCAGGTTCCGGATCGGGTTTATGTTTGGGTTTTCACATTTAGGTTTAGGTTTAGGTTAGGGAGTTGAGATTAGGATTAGGTGTAGGTTTAGGTTTAGGGATTTAAGAATACATTTAGGTTTTAGGTTTAGGTTTAGGTTTTAGTTTATAGGTTTAGGTTATAGGTTTAGGTTTAGGTTTTAGGTTTAGGTTAAGGTTAGGTTATAGGTTATAAGTTTAGGTTATAGGTTAAGGTTAGGTTATAGGTTTTGGTTTAGGTTGAGGTTATAGGTTTTGGTTTTGGTTTAGGTTTAGGTTTTAGGTTTAGGTTAGGTTTTAGGTTTAGGTTTAGGTTAGGTTTTAGGTTTAAGTTATATGTTTTAACTTTAGGGAATTGAGAATAGGTTAAGGTTTAGGTTTAGGAAATCGGGTTCGGGTTCGGGATCGGTTTTAGGATCGAGTTTAGGTTATAGGTTTAGGTTTAGGTTATAGGTTATAGGTTTAGGTTACAGGTTTAGGTTTAGTTAGGTTATAGGTTATAGGTTTAGGTTTAGGTTATAGGTTATAGGTTATATGTTATAGGTTAAAGTTTAGGTTATAGGTTAAGGTTAGGTTAAGTTATAGGTTTAGGGTGTGGTTTAGGTTAGGGTGTGGTCCCTACAAATACAGATATAAACACGGCCTGTCCAAATGGTCGGGCCCCTCCAATGTTATCCATAGGAAATGGACAACTTTATCACAGTCATAATAGGGGTTCCCACCTTCTAGGGACCCCCGCTCAACATCCGGATAGCTCCGACTCACATTCAGATCTGCTTCATCAATTTCGAGATGATACATAAACACGGGCCTGTCTAAATGACTAGGTCACCTATATTGCTATACATAGGAAATACATAGCTTCATCCTGGTCATAACAGTGGTTCCCACCTTCCAAAGACCCTCGCTCAACATCCGAATAGTTCCAATGCACATCCGGATCTACTTCATCAATTTTGAGATAATATATAAACATGGGCCTGTCCAAATGGCCAGGCCACTTCATCAATAAATCATATAGTATGAAGGAAAGAAGACTCACCAATTTAGCTAGAAAGGAGAGAAAGTGTGAGTGCTTGGAATGTCGCCCTTTCTTTGAATAATGAATGCATATTCCACAATGCAATCGAAGAATGAGTAAGTTTTTTAGTTTCTCCGACAATGCTTATGGGCACAGATTTACATATAAAGATTTTAAAGATTGTAAAACAGAGTAAATGATTATATTAACTTCCAAGTATCGATTAAGAAGAAAAATGTAAATGATGATGGAAAAGAAATCTCGATATATTAAATTATTGAAGGACAATGAGACATACTAAGACTATAGGTGCCTAGAGCAAGGTAACTGCCCCAATGTTGTACCTAGCTGCATTGACAGAACAAAAAAATTTATACGAACGAAATGACAAAAAGACAGGATATCATGGACCAAGAGGAAGATGAGTACCCTCAAGAAAAAACTAAACACGGCCTGTCCAAATGGTCAGGCCACCCATATTGTTGTCCTAAGAAATGGACAACTTTATCTTGGTCATAACAGCGGTTCCCACCTTCCAGGGACCCCCGTTCAACATCTGGATAGCTCTGACACAAATACAGAACAAACTAATAACGAACTTACACAACAACAAAAGGTACCAAGTCTTTGGTCCAGGGGTGATCCACAATAAAAGGTACCATTTACCATGAACTAAAACCATATATTCCATACCTTGATTGGACTCACTACAAGGGTAATCTTTTGATGATGGTCCACTGCTTCTAATAATCACTACAGGGGTAAGAAAATTACAAAAAGTAAGACTCATGAGATGACATATATACAAATAGTGACAAAACTAGCTGGTAATGACAGGAGGCTAAGACATCAAATTATTTATAAAGAATAGGAAAAAACAAAGATAAAATAAATAGTTAAAAACTTTACCATTTCAATATTGAACCTTGCAGTGGCAACATTGATCTGTGGGGCTAAAAATACATCAGCCTGCATATAAAAATCTCATGTTAGTTGGGCCTTTGAGGTCCTCAAATGATAGTAGAAGAAGCCATTACTAATACATTTTACAGGAAAACTCTTGAAATTAACCATCAAGCATTTAAAAAATGCCTCTCAGAAAATGCATGAAAAGTACACAACTCACCTTGATGCTCATTCTCCCTCCACCTTTACCCGGGCTTAGGACCGACAATGCAAGGAGTTGCATTGGCGGAGTTAAAAAGGGGCTTAGGCTCCATTTGGTTTGTGACGACCAAATGGAGTCTAATATGTTTAAATATAGAGTGCAAAATTCATTCAAAATTACAAAAACCAAACCAAACAACATATAGAGTCACTAGAAAAAATATGTAGACCATCAATATGTTGAACTATAAAGGGCCAAATTAGTTCAAAATTAAGGAAAAAACACGTGAAACATCATATAATTTTTTTTTTTCTTTTAAAGTGAAATTTTATTAAGCAAAAAAGAAAATAGAACAAGGATGTAAGCAATAGTGAAATACTTAGTCCGACCTCAGAAATAATGATGATAATAAGTTCACAGCATGTTTGGATGCTCAAGTGAGTAGAACTACTAGAAATCCAATATAGAGGAAAAAATTAATTAATTCCCAATGACTCAATGAGGAACTTAATTCATATAGAGGAAAAATAACTTATTTCAATTCCAGGTGCTTAATATTGGAAACAAATGACTCAGTTTCAGTTTGTGGAACAGTACCTTCTTATGAATGGAGTGGAGCTAGCTACACATTGGTCGTTTCCACTTTAATGAATCAAATATCAAACCACTATCATTCTCTACAACTGAGCATCTGAATACACCCTCAAGTAATGCTGATTTCTTGTTATAAATCTTTTAAATTCTATGATGACCACAAATACCTTGGGAGAGCAAGAAGCAATGAAACTCGAAATGGTCGCAGGCAGATATCAATGGATCAATCCCATCTTCACTGCTAAATTATCAATGGATCTAAAACACCATGTAAATATATTCACAAAAGCCGGGTTTGCTAATTACGATACACTGATATAAGGCATCTCGTCTTCATGCCATCAGATGTGCCAACATGGTACACAGGTCTGAGATCCAAGCCATCCACTAGGCAAGTCATATCATGTAAATAACCTAGCCAACAAATCAAGTTGATCCAGTCATCAAGTAGGCCCCTAACAGCGAAATAAATGGATTACTCCCAACTTTTTGTAACATCCTGGATTTTTGCCAACCTGGGATTAGACGTCCTTAGGCAATGGGTCGATCCTAACACCTTATTTACTTGTCAGAACTAAATCTCACAGTCTAAAATCGCTCCTTAACCCATTTCCTTCACAAATCCCACCCTTCACCACCTTGCTCTTTCAATTTTTCTAAGTACTTTCATCCTAGACACTATCTTAAACTAGCTAAGTAGTATAACTTGGATCACTTTATATACAAACTACAAAGGCTTAAGTACCGCCTCAGACAGAAATTACTCAGGACTAAATCCTTAGAAATTAGATGAGAATTAGCCAGTGTTAAACTAGAGTACCTGTGAAATTACCACCAATCACTTTAAATATGATCTGAAAGACCCAAAATTTGTAGAATCATTGACGCTAGGGTACCATAAAATCTAAGATCAATCTCATTACCTGGCTGCTCTTGGGAGCATCTCGAAACTCCGTATCAGATCTAGACCGCACGTCGGAAGTCCGAATAATACCAAGTTAAGGAATTAGGACCGCCTTGTTGGGCTTGACAACCATCTCGGAAATCAAATATAGACAGTGTCCCACGACTGTTCGCTTGAGTCCGGAGCGAGGTGTGTGAAAATACTTGATTTTCTTTACAAATAAAATATCTCAAATAGTAATCTGGCACGTCTTGCTTGCGGATCAGTATTAAGCAACCTGACCATCAGAATCAGATCAAATTACACCCTTGGATCAGGAGAAATTTCATAAACATATCAATGTACTCGGAATCTGCAATCAAGATCCACTGACCGTTGAACTAAAACTGGTCTGCCACGCGTGATCTGGGAATCCGACTGAAACGAAAGCTTAATGGTACCTAGATCCAGTGTTAGTGAGCTTAAGTCCGACCTTTGGCTCAAAGAGGCCTGCCAAAAGTCTTCGTTGAGCTGAAACGGGACCACTTTGGTTATAACCTAAGTATACCTTGACCTGAAGTCTGTTTTGGTGAGATTTGGGGTTATATAAGGACCTTAAACCCTCTCTCATTTCAGCCATCCAATTTGAGAAAAATCCTAGGAAAAGAGAGAGAAAAGAGAGAGAAAGTGAGAGTGAAGTGGGAGCATCTCTGCAATGCTTCCCTGCTACTATACGTGTTTAACCGCCTCGTTCTAATTGCTTTCCGGCGCTTCCGACTTCGTTTCTAGGTAAGAACCCTAACCCTAATCTGTTTTGGGATTGTATAGGTTGTAGGTTATGAAATAGCTAACCTATTTCGTTCTATAGGTTACCAAACTGCCGTATACGAAAGCTTAGCAAACCTATCGACTTCGTTACGATTCTACGACAAAAGGTGCGTACTTTAGGTGTATAAGTTATGGTTTTCAATGCTTTCAATGTCAGATAATGATAGATTCATGATCTGCATACAATTGCCCATGTACAAAGTGTTGTCTGTTTTCCGTTTCGATTAAAGATGAAGAATATGGAATTTTACATACTCTAGGTATCTGTAGAAAGTACCGTATACGTATAAATTTTGGAAATATGTTTGCCATGATTATTTGCTGTATTAATATATTATATGTGGATAAAATACTTGTTTGGCGAAAGGGTTCGCCTAATACATGTTTTTCTAATATACACTATGTATGTTAAAATAGTGTATTCCAAGTGTTTGTGAAAATGACCGAATGAGTATAGAATTCTCATTCGTGGTCGCCATGAATAATTGTCATGGATTTATGATTGTTGTATTGGCGATACCCCTTTGACGAAAGGATTTGCCCTAAATCACGCCACGGCCATATACACTACTTATATTAAAATGTGTGGCCCATGTGTTTGTGGAAATGACTGAATGAATATGGAACTTGGATTCCTGCTTGCCATGACTATCCGTCTTGGGTGTACGCGTGTTTTGATTGGGGCAACTCCCTAGTGAAAGGATTTGGCCTAATGCCTATGTGATCAACATATGTCATGTATGTTGATGTATATATTTTAAAGTGTTGTTGAAATGTCTGAATGAGTAGTAGTTAGTAAATTATAATGTTTAAGGGTGTTGAGATATGATTCTCAACTTCTTTAACTATGTGTATGATTTCGTTAGATATGTGTGTGATTAGGAATTGAATATGTATAAACTCATGCTTATGTTGTACTTCATAACATGCTCAATTGATTGTATGATTTTATCTATGTGATGCATATGTTTAAATTCATGTTTACGTTATATGATCCGTCATGGGTGATTGGGGAGTGGAGCAACGAGTGTGTGCAACAGCCTTGGCAGCCCTAAATGGATAATATCAGACTTTGATTGTATGATTTGACATCTTGATCCATTACTGCTTTAACTATTCTGTAATTGAATGTGATTGGGGCTATTGTATAGTCCAAGCAGTCGGTAACGGGATCGAATTCGTGGCGCAGTTTCATTTGCCACGTGAGATGTGTTCGACGAACCCGAGTCGTACTTCGGTTGGCGATAGTGGTTGGCCACACGAAGTGCTTATGCGCTTCATATCGTTCAACTTGTTGTGCGCTCGAGCTAGCCGAGCTCGTCAAGTAACCCGATCTGTCTAATGTATGTTCACCATGTTTGGACACTACTGCTTGAACCTAGGGTACTAAACTTACCAGTGAAATCCCTTTTAACCATGCTACCTCGATCCGCTAAGACTCATGAGCCGGGCATGGTGGTATGGGACACCGTGGTCGAGCTGTCGGCCTATGCTGGGGCCACGTGCCTCCCCGTAGTGACTAGTGAGCAACCAGACTCGTGAGCCGATTATGGTGGTATGGGACACTATATTCGTGTTGTCGCCCTACATTGATAAGGTGATGGGGGAGCGGTGTAACCTTTGTGTGTAACAGCCCTGACAGCCCTTTGTAGTGACCTCGAGCATACTCTGAATTTGCGGTGAGGCGACAAGTGTTGCCGCAGTGTATAGAGGATGAACTAGGCCTGTGTCTATATAGTGATGAACCGTTAAAAAGGTGGTGGGGGACTGGTGTAACCTCTATGCGTAATAGCCCCGACAGCCTTTGCAGTGACCTAGAAACACACCATCGTATGAGATTAACTAGGATTGACGACCCTAGAATGGATCATGTTTGGGAATGATACAAGGGAGGTACCTTAGTTTCCTAATACTGCTGTTTGAAATGGACTAATAATTACTCGGTAATCATGCTCATCATCGCACTGCATGTGCCTGGTAGATGTGGAGCACTGAGGGATGAACACATTCGCGAATGTAAGATGGTGTCGTATGAGGGTGGTTTGGCAAGGGCATACATCATGTCATTTCGTACTTGCATTAAATAAGAGTAATTAGAATTGTTTGATTTTACTGCTTTATCATTACTACTTGATTAAATTGATAACATGTTAACCTATGCTTTATTATTCCACTGAGTTGATCACTCACTCCCACGTTACGGGACGGTGTTGTACACACCAACCAGATTTGTTGAGTTTCAGGTGATGACGATGCTTATGAAGCAGAGCCGGACTACTACTATGATGTTGAGGAGGAGTTCTCCTACATGTAGCTCTCTGACAGGTCTATAAAGACCTGGTATTGCATTGACGGGGCTATGTGATTGGGATAGAAGACATTACACTTCCACAACTGGGTATAATTTGAAATTGTACTTGTAATGAATTAACCTGGTAACATTATCACACTCTGGAGACTCACCACAGTTTATATATTTTACATATCTATCATAGTCTTCCGCTTGCAAATTTAACTGTCTCTGGAGTATGATATGATGTTTTGGCTTAATCTCACTCATGTTCGATGCACTAATATAGAAAAAATTCAATTATCATTCATTTTGTTGCATAAGTGATGGGTTGGAACTCGGGAGTTGAGTTTATGCTCGACCCCCGATTTTCAGGGTGTTACAGTTGGTATCAGAGCATGATTTGGATTAAACCGGACCTGGGTTATAGTCGCACGACGCACACTGACGCACTCTGACTTAGGAGGGAGCGACGGAATGTAGAAACAGACTTAGGTTTTCCAATTTCGCCAAATAGCACATTTGGATGAGATTAACCGTAGAGATTGGACCCATAGGCCTCGATGATTGCATGAAATGATCCCGGAACACTTCTAGACCGTCAAACGACGGGTCTAGATCACAATCCACCTCATCCCAACTGTTGAAAATCGGTAGAATACGGGATAAACGTGATGAGGATAACTACTCCGAATCCTCGGAGCTTCTCTGGACTCCTCACAGAGACTTCTCGAATCTACGAGCAAAGAAAGCAGAAAATAGAAATAAATTCTAATAAATTCGAAATTGATTAACGAATGAAAAAAGAAAAAAAAAAGAGTTCACAAACCTTTAAATAGGGATACCAAGTAATGGGAAAGAAATCAGAAACAAACTACAACTAAAACTCCTAGAATTCGCGACTTACTATACGGTCGTGATGTCTACTAGTGTGCAAGGTTTTCGGCCAAAAATAGTAAGTGTCCTATTTGGCTTCACCAAACTGTTCTCCTAATTATTCTAAGCTATTTTCGCAATGGGAGTAACTCCTAAAGCCCAACGGATGAAGAGTAATCAAACTAAAACTACTATTTTTAGTAAAACGAAATTGAAACAGGGAAACGACCGTCAATCGGGGGGTTTTTTCACAATATTGGGCTACGCAACCTGGCATAGTAGGGTTGGTTGGCTTCATTAGCTCGTTCTACCCCAAAATCATATATTTTACATCAAATAACTCATTCCAGATTGTAAGATACGTTCGAAATTGCCTGAAACTACCCGAAATTGAGCGAATCGGGGTCGGGGGCCTACCCACGTTAATCTAGGGGTACCCAGGGTGGGACCCAGGGTTTTTTGGGGCCTAGGGGACAGGAGGGTCTCGTCCATGGGACCCCCCTCGAAATCTGGACCATTGGTCGGCGAGGCCCTCTCTTGGTCGGCGAGGTCTCGCCTGGTTTCGGGCCCGGCCGGGCGGGCCAGTCGGGCCGATCGTGTTTGGGGGTTGTAGGACCCCCCTGATGTATGTCACATCCATTGAAACTCCCCCAAACCCTTACCTCCTTCACAAACTATCCCTCTAAGCTCTCCTTTCTCACAAAACTTCTGATTTTGCGAAGAAATCGCCCCTCCAACCTCTTCTTCCTTCATTTTCGTACACCACCTTCGCCACACATTCGAACTCTCTTTACTTATCCTCCTATCCTTTTTATTCTCTCTCATTTGAGCTCCTACACCCCCCGTTTGAAGCTCAAACCGTGTAAGCTCTCAACCCATCCTACTTCTTCATTTCCTTTCTTCAAACCCTGTCTTTTGGGGCCTTTACGATCCCTGTTAAGGTTCAAGTTTGTGGAGAACTAACTCTCCAGTCCCTTTCCTCCCTTTTCTTCACTTTTCCATGGCTCTATCTGAGCTTGTACGACCGTTTTCTTGGAGGCCAAATCATCCACAATGTTGTCTTGTAGTGTAACGACCCGTAAATTTCCGTACAAGGGCTCGAGTATCACCTCGACCAGAAATCACTTACGATTAAATCCTTTAGAAATTTAATGAAGTTAACTAAGTGCTAAACTAGATTAGCCATGAAATCTGATGGAATCGCTTTAAATACGATCTGCAAGACCCAAAACTTGCAAAATCATTGACTCTAGGTTACCCTAAAGTCTAGGATCAAAATCATTACCCGACTGCTCTCGGGAACGAATTGAAACTCCGTATCAGGTCTAAACCGCACATCAGGAGTCCGAATAATACGAAGTTAAGGAATTAGGACCGCCTCGCTGGGCTTGACAACCATCTCGGAAATCAAGTCCAGACGATGTCCCACGGCCGTTCGCTCGAGTCCGGAGCGAGGGAGTGTAAAAACCTTTGTTTTCTTTACAAAATAAACATCTTGAATATGATCTGGCACGTATCGCTTGCGTACATTTTATAAGCAACCAGACTGTCAGAATCAGACCAAATTACACCCTCGGATCAGGAAAAATTTCAGGAACATTTTACTATACTTGGATTCGGATCGAGGCTCCTGACCGTTGAACTGAAAATGGTCCGCCACGCGTGATCTGGGATTCCGACCGAGACAAAGAATAACCCCACCTAAATCCATGGGTTGTGAGCTTAAGTTCGACGTTTGGCTCAAGGGGGCCGCCAGAAACCCTCTTGAGCTGGAACAACGTGATTTGCTTACAATATAAGTATACCTTGAACATAAGTCTATTCCGGAGAGTTTTTGGCTATATAAGGACCTTAGGGTAGCCCCTCTCACAGCCATACGAATTTGGGATAAAAACCCTAAGGAGAAGAGAGGAAAAAGAGAGAGAAGGCTTGAGATTTGTGGGAGAATCTTCCTCCTAGGCTTTCAACCACCACACGGCTACACCACCCCTTCCTTGACGTTTTCCCAGTAATACTGTAAGTGTTATGATCTCATGCTCCTTTGGTTGTCAAATTTTGTGTGCCAAAACATCTATCGGTGTTCTGTACTTGTATGATCATTTATTGGAATTCAAGACACCTCAAAAAGCTACATGTTGAAGCCTTAAAAAGCTACATGTTGAAGCCTCAAAAAGCTACATGTTGAAGCCTACATGTTGAAGCCTCAAGAAGCTACAATGTTATGGTTCAAGATCTCAAGCATGATATGGTTCAAGATCTCAAGCCTGATATAATTCAAATTATCTACATTTGTTGAATGGTTAAAATTCAATGTCCATACCACATGGTTCAGGTTTGAATGACCTTAGGTTGACCCTTTAAGTAGGTCACTTTGGATACATTAATCAAATATTTATTTTACACAAGGTTGGTCTATTCTACGACCAGTCCTAGCTCTTGTTCGACCAGTCCTAGCATTGGTTCGACTAGTCCAAAAAATTCCACGACCAGTCCTAAGTAGTTGAAGATTTTTCAGAATTTTTGGTACGCCACGACCAGTCCTGGAGGTCCTTCGACCGGTCGTAGGTGTGGCTTCGACTCATCCACGACCAGTCGTGGAGCTACGACTTAAAGTCTAGCAACGAAATCACTGGTCCTACGACCAGTCGTAGGAATCTACGACCAGTCGTAGGTGACCCACGACCAATCGTAGGGTACTCACGACCAGTCGTAGAATGGCTTTTAAAGATCGCTCTTATTTTTTCAAAAATCTGTTAGAGCTACGACCAGTCGTAGGTTTCTAAGACCAGTCGTAGGAGCGATTTCTGCTTCTATAAATTGAACACGAAATTCAGAGTTTTCATAACTTCAACGCTATTCAATTCAAGAAATTTTCAAGTGATCACTCTGAGATAAGTTTGTGTTTATTTTAAGCTAGATTGTGCTTATTTAATATTCCTTTTTGCTAGCTTATTTAATTTGATTTTGTTTCTATATTCCAATCTTATTTGAAAAGAGGAATTATCTTATTCCTTCTTCTTGGAATCAAAATCAAATTTAGCTACGCCCAACGAGTTAAATCTAAAATCAATTAGAACTTAGAACCTTATGAATGTGAGTATTGGAAATTGAACTTTGACATTCAAATCATCTACTCCGATTGGTTCTACCGGGCTGCTACGAAAAAGGAGAAATCCAGGTATTTTACAATTCTGTAAAATTCATTTACTTTTGGTTTTGTTTGAGGTTAAGCCAGAAAAATCTCATTGTATTGGTTGTCTGAGGAAAACCAGAGAAAACTCAGAAAAGAGGGGTTTTTGAATTGTGTAAGCCCAAGTGAAAAAGACACAATTGTAAAGGTTTTTGGTGAACCTGTGAAAACCTATTTGTTAGTGAACGCTAATATCCCCTGTGTGAGGATATTAGGAGTGGAGTAGCTTTTTGTGTGGCTGTTGGAAAACAGTTGGTGTACACACAAGCGAACCACTATAACTCTTTGACTTGTGGTTTGAATGCTTGCTTAATTTTCATATCTTTTATCATTCGATTGTGTGGAATGTACAAGTGGATGTGAATGTTGTAACTATTTACATTTCAAGCAAGTGTGGGGATTGTTGTAATAATTTAGATCTTACTTCTGTATTTAAATTCAATTCCTTGCTATTTCATTTACTTATATTAATATTGAGTCCTTGATCCAAAAGAGGTTCTAGAAATAAGGTTGTCCTACCATAAGCCCTTGTTGATTATGGTGTAAGGTTGTCCTTAGAACTGAATTTGCATCAATCTCTCGATATCTATTTATCAAGGTGATTTAAATTTAGCTTTGTGAATTGATTCATGTTGTAAGGCTATTGGTTTATTTTATTTCCGCTGATTTTAATTTAATTTGGCATAGTCCTATTCACCCCCCCCCCCTCTAGGACATATAGCTTGGCCTTTTCAAGTGGTATCAGAGCCTAATAGCTCATATTTGTTGCTTTTTATTTGGATTTATTTCCTGAGCTAACGATCTAAGCTATATAAAAAGATGTCAAATTTTGATAGCCTTTCAGTTACTAGACCTCCTCCCTTTGATGGCTCCAACTATGCCTATTGGAAAGCCAGAATGAGGATCTTCTAAAATCAATGGATGAAAGTGTGTGGCAAGCCACAGTAACTGAATGGAAACCTCCTATCACGGAAGTAACTGGTGTTGATGGTTCAAAATCTATGAAAATTACACCGTATTATCAATGGACCACACTTCAGAAAAATGAGAGTAGTGCTAATGCTAAAGCACTAAATGCTATCACTTGCGCACTATCACCGGATGAGTTCAAAAGAATCATATCCTGTGATACTGCAAAGCAAGCTTGGGATATTTTAGAAATGACACACGAAGGTACATCAATTGTCAAGAAATCTAAAGTCCAACTCCTCACAACTAAATTTGAAGAAATTCATATGGAGGAAAATGAAATGTTTATGGACTTTTACACTAGATTGAATGACATTGTGAACTCAATGTGGGGTCTTGGCGATAAGATCCCTGAAAGTAAAGTGTGTGCAAAAATACTACGCTCTCTTCCTGAACGGTTCAATTCTAAGGTAACCGCAATCCAGGAACTTCGTGATACGGACAATATGAAGGTAGAAGAATTAGTTGGTTCTTTACAAACCTATGAATTAAGTTTTAAAGCTCCTAAAGGCAAATCTATCGCTTTGAAGTCATCCAAAAATTTTACTCAAGAAAATTCAGATTCAGAAAAGTCTGAAGATGATATGGCCCTTTTGGCGAAAAAGTTTTATAAGATTTTCAAAAGTAAGAAAAGAGTCGATTTTCAAAAGGCAAATGAAAAGAAACGTTCCAAACCTAAGTCTAAACTTGAAATCATTGAAAGATAGTCAATGCTACAACTGTCAAGAATATGGGCATTTAGCAAACAAATGTCCTAAAAAGGACAGATTCAAAAGGAAGGGTATGTTGGCTACTTGGGATGAATCGTCTGATTCTGAAGCTCTTCTGAGTCAGAAAATTCAGAAACTGAGTCGGGCAGTGAACTTAAGGCCCTTATGACTCTAGCCAAGTTTACTTTTTCCGATCACGATGATTCAACAAGTGAAGAAAATTTGGATAGTGATCATGAATATGATGAAGATCTTCAAGATGCTTACAATGCCTTATATAAGGAAAGTTGTAAAATTGCTGTCAAACTTAAACTTCAAAAAGAAAAGTTTTATAAACTTAAAGAATGTTTTGAAACTCTTATTTTAGAAAAATCTCAAATTTCAGATAGTTTTGAAAAGTCTAAGTGTGATCTAGAATTCAAAACCTCCCTAATTGAAAATTTGAAATCTGAAAATGAGAAACTTAAAAATGAAGTATCTTCTCTTTTGAGTTTGAAGGACACATGGAGATATGCTCAAGGTGATCCAAAATTAGAAAAATTGTTATCCGGATCAAGAAAATGTGGCGATCGATCCGGGTTGGGTTATGATAAAAAACATCTCCTAAACAGAAGAATACTCCTTCCAATTTTGTGAAAGGAGAGACTTCTAACTCAAAAGGAAAAGGTAATAGTCAAGTTTTTTCTAAAAATACAAAAACTTTTCCTAAACCCAAAAGCAGCTATTTTAAAAATCAGATTCGAAACCCACTAGCTGAAAAAATTATTGATTTACTGAAGGAGCTATTAAAATCTAATTCTGTAGGACACTCCTACAACTAAAAACATAAGAAGACCAATTATTCTCCTAAACCTAAAACTGTACTGAAATGGGTTCCTAAAGCTGTCTGTTTGGTTGCTCACACTGCTTTCAAAGTTACAAGCCATTCGAAATGGTACCTAGACAGTGGATGCTCCAGACATATGACAGGCGACAAAGCACTATTCACCGATCTTAAAGATATGACTGATGGGTCAGTCACATTTGGTGATGGTAGCAACTGCAAGATAATTGGCAAAGGTACGGTCCAACTCTATAACCTTCCCTTATTTAAAAATGTTTTATATGTTGAGGGTTTAAAACACAACCTGTTGAGCATATCTCAAATATGCGATAACAACCATAATGTTAAATTTTCTAATCAAGGTTGTGAAATAATAAATGAAAAGGGTTCTGTAATATTAACTGGTCGCAGAACTTCTGAAAACTGCTATATAGTAAGCGATAGTAGCTCATCTAAACAAACGTGTTACATGGTCCATACCGATGAGACAGAATTATGGCATAAACGCCTTGGACATGTACACTATCGAAATTTATACAGATTGAGCAAAGGTGAACTAATTAGAGGTCTACCTAAGATGCAAAAAGTAGACAAGATTTGTGGTGAATGCCAGTATGGTAAACAAACTAGGAGCTCTCACAAAAAGGTGAACTCCAATACCACCACAAGACCACTCGAGCTTCTCCACATGGATCTTATAGGACCAACAAGAACGGAAAGTCGAGGTGGCAAAAAAACATAGTTATTGTAGATGATTATACAAGATTCACTTGGGTTTCATTCTTGAGAGACAAATCAGAAACCCTTGATGAAGTGAAAAAGATTATAAAACGGATTCAAACTGAAAAAAGTTCTCAAGTCAACAAGATCCGTAGTGATCATGGATCCGAATTCGAAAATAGCGGTTTTGAGAAATTCTGTAGCGATCAGGGAATATCGCATGAATTTTCTGCACCTAAAACTCCTCAACAAAATGGAATTGTCGAGAGGAAGAATAGAGTGCTTCAAGAAATGGGAAATGTTATGTTAAATAGCATGAAGCTCCCTAGGAATCTATGGGCTGAAGCAGTGAATACAGCCTGCTACATTATTAACCGTGTTTATATCTGTAAAACTAATAATAAAACGGCTTATGAAATGTGGTTTGAGAAAAAGCCTTCTGTCAAATACTTTCGAGTTTTTGGCAGTAAGTGTTATATTTTGCGTGACCGTGAAAATTTGGGAAAATTCGACACTAAAAGTGATGAAGGGATCTTTTTAGGGTATTCTTTAAACAGTCGTGCATATCGTGTTCTGAACAACAGGACCGGTGTGATTCAAGAGTCAATAAATGTTGTGATTGACGATCTTTTGAATACACCTGTCCTAGTTTAGATAATGATGAAGTGCTTATACTTGAAAAACAAGAAACTTCACCAAGTGAACCTAATTCTGAATTAAGGACTGTTAAAGATCATCCAACTTCTCTAATACTTGGAAACCCTCTCACTGGTGTGCGCACTCGTAGACAATTAGAGGACATATGTAACTACGTATGTTTTACATCCCAGATTGAACCGGTTAACGTAAAAGAAGCACTTTCGAATGAAAACTGGATTCTTGCGATGCAAGAAGAACTTAATCAGTTTGTCAGAAATGATATTTGGTATCTTGTTCCTAGACCTAAAGATAAACATATTATTGGAACAAAATGGATTTTCAAAAACAAATCTGATGAACTTGGAAATATCATTCGAAATAAAGCAAGACTAGTTGTACAGGGTTATACGCAAATTGAAGGTATTGACTATAATGAGACATTTGTCCCTGTAGCTCGTCTTGAATCAATCAGACTTTTTATCTCCATTGCATGTTTTAGAAAGATTAAAATTTATCAAATGGATGTAAAGGGTGCCTTTCTGAATGGTGATTTACATGAAGAGGTATATGTTGAACAACCAACAGGGTTTGAAGATCCTAAATTTACTGATCATGTGTATCGTCTTAAGAAGGCTCTCTATGGTCTGAAACAAGCTCCCAGAGCATGGTACGAAAAACTGACTAAGTTTTTACTAAGTCATAATTTTCAGATGGGATGTGTTGATAAGACACTCTTTGTTAAGAAGTATAACGATGATATTCTAATGGTTCAAATATATGTTGACGATATTATTTATGGATCAACCTGTACTAATATGACTGTTGAGTTTGCAGATTTGATGAAGTCTAAATTCGAAATGAGCATGGTTGGTGAATTAAACTATTTCCTAGGGTTGCAAGTAAAACAACAACCTAATGGAATTTTTATCTCTCAAACCAAATATGCTCAGGGCTTAATCAAGAAATTTGGATTTGAGAAAGGTAAAAATTTTGATACTCCTATGAGTACAACTTTGAGACTCTCAAAAGACTCTGCAGGTAATGATGTGGATCCTAAATTGTATCGTAGTTTGATTGGTAGTTTACTTTATCTGACTGCTAGTAGACCAGATATAGCCTTGAGTGTTGGTATTTGTGCTCGTTATCAATCAAATCCTAAAGAATCTCACTTAACTGCTTTTAAGCGGATTATGCAATATGTCGCAAGTTCTACTAAACTTGGTCTCTGGTATCCACATGAAACTAATGTTCAATTAGCCGGGTATGCAGATGCTGACTGGGCTGGAAACATTGATGATAGGAAATCAACCAGTGGTGGTTGTTTCTACATTGGAAATTGTCTTGTTTCTTGGTTTAGTAAGAAGCAAAGTTCTATATCGCTATCAACAGCTGAGGCTGAATACATTGCTGCTGGAAATGCATGTACTCAACTTGTTTGGATGAAACGAATGTTGAGCGATTATGGAATTACTCAGGATTCTATGATTTTATTTTGCGATAATTCCAGTGCAATAAATATCTCTAAAAATCCAGTTCAGCATTCACGTACTAAGCATATTGATATTAGATTTCATTACATTCGTGAATTAGTGGAAGAAAAGGTAAATACTTAGATTACATTCCAACCGAGACTCAACTTGCTGACATTTTCACTAAACCGCTCGACAAAAGCAGGTTTAATAAATTAAAGTTTGATCTCGGTATGTGCAATTTAAATTGAATTTGCATGATTTGTGTATCATAATGTACATAAGTTTGATGAGTTATTTGCTTAAATTTGAAAATTATTAAAAAAAAATTTTTTTACAAATTTTGAGTCGTACTCGACCAGTCGTGAGTGTACACGACCGGTCGTAAAACTCGGCATTTCACTTTAATTTGGGGATTTTGACTCTTCTTCCTCATTTCTTTTTTCCACCAACGGCTCTAGCTACGACCGGTCGAACCCACCTTCTTAGTTCTTCAAGGTTAGTGGTTCCTTTGCATTTTTATTATAGATTCTTGATATTAGTGTTTCAAATCATTCTCTTGTTGAATCTATTGGGTCGTTCATTGCAAGATTGGGGTTTTATCTTGAAAAATCTGATCTATTAAAACCTCATCTCTTCTATCTTGCATCTTGTTGTTTCTTGAAATCCTCCATTAAAAATGGATGCTAGAGGTAAAAAGAAAACTACTAGAGGTCCATCTTCTTCTAGATCAACTTCTATTGTACAACGTCATCTTCGGTCTCCCGAAAATGATCCTCCAAATGTTCGGGATTTGCGTATGCGAAATATTATTGTTGAGCGTCCTGTGAATGTTAATCACATTGCTTCATTTGGTATCCCTCCTGTTGGAATCTGTGGGATGGGATAACATCTTGCATTGGGGTGGACCTGCATACCAGTCCATTGCCCAATCCATGTTTGCATGTATCTGTGATTTCTCTCTTGAGAATTTAATTTTTAAAGTTGATACTCAAGAAGGATTGTTTGTAGTAGATCGACATTTGATTGCTGATATTATGGAAATACCTGTCAATGATGAGAGCATTCCAATTGATATTTTACATGACAGTCTCTCTGAATCTGAACGTAGAATGCTTACTAGAGATTTATGTAATTTGGATGTTCATTGGACTCATAAAGGTCATGCACTTCCCTCAAGATTTTTGTTACCCAGACACAGAGTACTACATAGGATTTTCATCTCTAATCTTTATCCTCGTGCTGGCAATAAAACCGAACTCACTGCTTTTATGGTTCGTGTTTTGCATTCTGTCATTCTGGTGCAAAAATTTGTTTACCTTCCTTAATTTGTCATTCCATTATTCTGTCTCGTCAACATCCTGGACATAGTGATATACCCTTTGGTTATTTGTTGACTATGCTGGCAAATCATATGCTCGTTGCTATGCCTACTAGAGAAAAACCCATCCATCATCTCCCTTTTAATAATTCAAATCTTAACAAGATGACTTTAGAATTGGCTGATGGCCAAGTGGATGCTGGTGGCGGTGGTGCTGAAGCAAGAGATGCTGGTCAAGCTAGTGATCCTACTGAAGACGTGAATATGGATGATTTTGTTGAAGAACTTGAGTCAGACTTGGCTGATGATCCTGATTTTCAGCCCTCTGATTTTGATGAGAGATTGAATTCCCTTCAAGAGCAAGTGGCTCAAATTCGTGTTACCCAAGATACGCAATTCTCTTATCTACGCAAATATATGAGGCGTATTGCTAAGGGTTTACACAAAATTGATCCTTCTAATCCTGCTCCATCCTCTGGTTCTGACTGAATGTTTTACTAAGTCTGTAATATTTGTTTCTAACTTTACAGCCTCACTGACTTTTTGAATTATGCACTAAAACTCTCTTGAATCTATATTTTAACTGCTATATTCATTTTTATTGCTGCCCTTCTTCCTTTGTCATTTTGTGACAAAAAGGGGGAGAAGTTTTGGGAGATGTGCTTCTATTATCTATTACTCAGGGGGAGTTAAGCTTCTCAGGGGTAGTTATGAGAATGATGCGATGCTAGTTATTTCTTATGGGAGAATGATGCTAGTTATTTCTTATCATATATATCTGTGCATGCTTCTCTATTGTTGAACTTGTTGTGAGTACTTCACTTCGTTTCAAATTGAAGTATTATTATTTGGGTGTTTTGTCACAAATTTGACAAAGGGGGAGATTGTAAGTGTTATGATCTCATGCTCCTTTGGTTGTCAAATTTTGTGTGCCAAAACATCTATCGGTGTTCTGTACTTGTATGATCATTTATTGGAATTCAAGACACCTCAAAAAGCTACATGTTGAAGCCTCAAAAAGCTACATGTTGAAGCCTCAAAAAGCTACATGTTGAAGCCTACATGTTGAAGCCTCAAGAAGCTACAATGTTATGGTTCAAGATCTCAAGCATGATATGGTTCAAGATCTCAAGCCTGATATAATTCAAATTATCTACATTCGTTGAATGGTTGAAGTTCAATGTCCATACGACATGGTTCAGGTTTGAATGACCTTAGGTTGACCCTTTAAGTAGGTCACTTTGGATACATTAATCAAATATTTATTTTACACAAGGTTGGTCTATTCTACGACCAGTCCTAGCTCTTGTTCGACCAGTCCTAGCATTGGTTCGACTAGTCCAAGAAATTCCACGACCAGTCCTAAGTAGTTGAAGATTTTTCGGAATTTTTGGTACGCCCACGACCAGTCCTGGAGGTCCTTCGACCGGTCGTAGGTGTGGCTTCGACTCGTCCACGACCAGTCGTGGAGCTACGACTTAAAGTCCAGCAAGAAAATCACTGGTCCTACGACCAGTCGTAGGAATCTACGACCAGTCGTAGGTGACCCACGACCAGTCGTAGGGTACTCACGACCAGTCGTAGAACGGCTTTTAAAGATCGCGCTTATTTTTTCAAAAATCTGTTAGAGCTACGACCAGTCGTAGGTTTCTAAGACCAGTCGTAGGAGCGATTTCTGCTTCTATAAATTGAACACGAAATTCAGAGTTTTCATAACTTCAACGCTATTCAATTCAAGAAATTTTCAAGTGATCACTCTGAGATAAGTTTGTGTTTATTTTAAGCTAGATTGTGCTTATTTAATATTCCTTTTTGCTAGCTTATTTAATTTGATTTTGTTTCTATATTCCAATCTTATTTGAAAAGAGGAATTATCTTATTCCTTCTTCTTGGAATCAAAATCAAATTTAGCTACGCCCAACGAGTTAAATCTAAAATCAATTAGAACTTAGAACCTTATGAATGTGAGTATTGGAAATTGAACTTTGACATTCAAATCATCTACTCCGATTGGTTCTACCGGGCTGCTACGAAAAAGGAGAAATCCAGGTATTTTACAATTCTGTAAAATTCATTTACTTTTGGTTTTGTTTGAGGTTAAGCCAGAAAAATCTCATTGTATTGGTTGTCTGAGGAAAACCAGAAAACTCAGAAAAGAGGGGTTTTTGAATTGTGTAAGCCCAAGTGAAAAAGACACAATTGTAAAGGTTTTTGGTGAACCTGTGAAAACCTATTTGTTAGTGAACGCTAATATCCCCTGTGTGAGGATATTAGGAGTGGAGTAGCTTTTTGTGTGGCTGTTGGAAAACAGTTGGTGTACACACAAGCGAACCACTATAACTCTTTGACTTGTGGTTTGAATGCTTGCTTAATTTTCATATCTTTTATCATTCGATTGTGTGGAATGTACAAGTGGATGTGAATGTTGTAACTATTTACATTTCAAGCAAGTGTGGGGATTGTTGTAATAATTTAGATCTTACTTCTGTATTTAAATTCAATTCCTTACTATTTCATTTACTTATATTAATATTGAGTCCTTGATCCAAAAGAGGTTCTAGAAATAAGGTTGTCCTACCATAAGCCCTTGTTGATTATGGTGTAAGGTTGTCCTTAGAACTGAATTTGCATCAATCTCTCGATATCTATTTATCAAGGTGATTAAATTTAGCTTTGTGAATTGATTCATGTTGTAAGGCTATTGGTTTATTTTATTTCCGCTGATTTTAATTTAATTTGGCATAGTCCTATTCACCCCCCCCCCCCTCTAGGACATATAGCTTGGCTTTTCAATACCGACGCTATTTTAAGGTAAGAAACCCTAACCCTAGATCTGTTTGGGAGCGTGAAGGTTATAGGTTATGAAATAGCTAACCGCTTTCGTTCTTTAGGCTATAAAACTGCCGAATACGGAAGCCCATCAAACCTTGCTGATCTGTTGTTGTTCCAAGGTGCAAGGTGAGGACTTTAGTGTGTATAGGTTACGATTTTCAATGCTTTCAATGTCAGATAATGATAGATTCATGATCTGCATGTATTTGCACATGTACAAAGTGCTTTCCGTTTCCTGTTTCGATTAAAGATGCAAAATATGAAATTTTACATACTCTAGGTATACGTAGAAATACCGTATACGTACACATTTTGGAAATGTATTTTCCATGATTAATTGTTGTATGATTATATAGTATATGGATAAAATACCTATTTGGCGAAAGGAATCGCCGTAATACATGTTTACTTGTATACACGATGTATGTTGAAATTGTGTATTCTAGAAAATACCGCATATGTATAAATTTTGGAGATGTAATTGTCATGATTATTTGCTGTGTGACTATGATATATATGGATAAAATACTAGTTTGGTGAAAGGACAGCCCTAGTACATATTTTACTAACATACGTCATGTATGTTGAAATAGTGCACTCTAAGAGTTTGTGAAATTGCTGGTGGGTGCCTTAGGTAGGTGCTAAGATGGGGTTCTCAACTACCTTAGAGTCACGTATGATTCCCTCCATGTGGTTGTTTACTCTAACCACTCACTTATGACATATATGTATTTGTATCCCTATTTGTGTAGTGCTCTATAACATGCTTTTTAACATGCTTTGTAACTTGTTTCATAACATGCTTTATAATATGCTTCATGACATGCTTGCTAGTGTGCTTGAATTACTTTGTTTATCATGCTTTACTCCACATGTTGTGGTTGAGAATTGATTGAGCTTGGGACTATGTCCATAGTCCAGACATCCGGCAGACTTGAGATCGTGGTTGAGATTCATCTCGCCACACATGATATGTTTGGCGAACCCGTGTCGTACTTCGGTTGGCGATAGTGGTTGGCCACGCGAAGTGCTTCTGTGCTTCATATCGCTCAACTTGTTGTGCGCTCGAGCTAGCCGAGCACATCAAATAACTTGTGTGTCTTATATATGTTCACCATGTTTGGTCGCTAATGCTTGAACCTAGGGTACCAAACTTACCAGTGAGAATCCCGTTAACCATGGTACCTCGATCCGCTAAGACTCATGAGCCGGGCATGGTGGTATGGCACACCGTAGTCGAGCTGTCGGCCTACGCTGGCGCCAAGTGCCTCCCCGTAGTGACCAGTGAGCAACCAAACTCGTGAGCCGATTATGGTGGTATGGGACACTATATCCGTGCTGTCGGCCTACATTGATAAGGTGATGGGGGAGCGGTGCAACCTTTGTGCATAACAGCCCTGGCAGCCCTTTAGCATACTCTGAAATCGCAGTGCGCCTTAGGGCTTTCCGCTGTATATAGAGTATGAACTAGGCCTGTTTCTGTATTGTGATGAATCGTTTAAGGGGTGATGGGGGAGTGGTGTAACCTTTGTGCGTAACAGCCCTGGCAGCCTCTGCAGTGACCTAGAAAATACATCATCGTCTGATATTAACTAGAACTGACGACCCTAGAATGGATCATGTTTGGGAATGATATAAGGGAGGTACCTTAGTTTCCCAATCCTGCTGTTTGAAATGGAATAACTAAAAACTCGGTAATCATGCTCATCATGCATTGCATGTGCCTGGAAGATGTAGAGCACTGAGGGATGAAAGCATGCCGCGAACGTGAGATGGTGTCGCATGAGGGAGTATGTCAGTAAGGGCATCCATCATACCTGCATCCATACTTGCATTAATAAGAGTAGCTAGGAGTGTTTGATTTTACTGCTTTATCATTATTGCTTGATTGTGTTGATAACATGTTAACCTATGCTTTATTGTTCCACTGAGTTAGCTACTCACTCCCACGTTACGGGACGGTGTCGCGCACTCCAACCAGACTCTGTCTCAGGTTTAGACGAGCCGACGACTCAGGAGGCGGAGCCTGATTATGACGAGGACTAGGAGGAGTTCTCTTATATGCAGTTCTATAGCGGCTTCGACTAGGCTGCCGGACTGACGGGATTTGCAGGGTTCACTCCTTAGATTATTTTTGACATTTTGTTCACAAACAAATATATGTATATGGTAACTCAGATAGATTCATACTCTGGAGAACAAAATGATTTTTGTTTCATTACATACATGTATATTAGTTCAGTCTTCCGCTTGCCTTTATACTAATGATCTGGAGTATGAATTACTATTTTTGGTATAATCTCACTCATGTTTATTATTCTAACACAGACAACATTTAATCAGCACTATTTATGTTGCATAAGTGATGCATTGGAACTCGGGAGTTGAGTTATACTCGACCCCCGATTTTCAGGGCATTACATGTAGTTTGCATGAGTTACCGTCTTTGGATGTTTTTTTGTCTTCATGTTGATGGGTGTAGCAGTTGGTAGAATGTTTTAGAGGTTTGAGGATGTTTAGGGCCCGTTCAGCCAACTGCATTAGGTGAGTTAGGTGGATAGAATTGTATAAGTAACAATAAATGTATGTGTATGATATGGTCCTTAGATTGGGTGTATCCCATGTTTTATAATGCCATGTTTGAAATGTATGCAATGAAAAGTATATCTCGGGTTTCCTTTCAAATAACACTTAGAAATTTCTCATCCTAGGATTTGGAAATCCCATCTCACGCTTTCCCACACAAAACTCATTTTCCAAAGCCTATAAAATTAATTTTTATCCCACCCACCCTCCTACCAAACATGCCATTTCCAATCCCGAAGTGAGATTAGCAATGCAGTCCCATTTAAGACAATAGGCCCTTGGAGTTTTGGACCTAGAGCGATGCTCCTAGATTTCGACAGACGTGACCGTATAGGAAATCCAACAAATTAATAATGTGAACCTTAGGACCCTCTTAGCTGGTATGAGCATGTGTTAAGTGCTCGAGAGTAGTTAAATTTAAGTCCGTTCAACTCAGTTCTAATTAGGCAACTTTGACCCTAAGTGATAAAACCTTCCTGTAATAGAAATGATGTGACATCATCTAGCGTATGAACATAGACTTTGGACTACACCTATGGATTTCCACTACTCCTAAATTAAGACTAGACTACCGGTTACAATAGAGAATGCCAGAGACCGATAGACGTAGCTAGGTCAAATCAATACACCTCTTTGATCTGGGTGGCGCAACGAAAGCGTGGTGGACCCTACCCCACTGGCCCAGGATCGAAACTGTGCTCATTGAATACGAACATTATAGAAGCCCTAACAAATTCTACTATGAGAAACAGTTTTAGGATGATCTAGTAAGATTTGATTCACCATTTCCTTGGACATAGATAATAACAAGGACTCTCTTAGACTAAGACCTAAAGGGTAACCTTAAACATAGACAATTTGAGCCTTTCAATGATGGACAATCCCTACATTTCTAGAGTGATCGGACTACGGAGTTACTGAAATATACAACTGCGAAACATTCACGGCTTGACCCAATTCTCAATCCTAGGTGACTACCAATGGACTCACTGCTTGGCCGAGAAGAGGATCAGGATCCACCAGGATTCGGAAGGGATACGATGAGCTTTCTACCCTGGCCCGGTAGATGACCGATGTATCGAGAGCAAGCCCACTACAACCGTCTCTCCATGTTGGTCAAACCATGAAAACAGCTAACTTACTCTGAATAATTGGGGATTGTCGTCAAGACTCCAAATAAGTAAAGAAATAAATTGTAGCAAACCATCAGGATATGAGAAATGGATAAAGAAATAAGTTTTAAGGGGGGTAGACAAAAATGAACCAGGCTAGTATATACCCTACCACGCGTAGAAACTCGAAATCAATAAAAATTAGGCAAAAGAAATAAGTAAATCTTTCCTAATTACCCTTAGCCAATTTCGGGGACGAAATTTTGTTTTAAGGGGGGTAGATTGTAACATCCCGGATTTTTACCAACCTGGAATTAGACGTCCTTAGGCAATGGGTCGATCCTAACACCTTATTAACTTGTCAAAACAGAATCTCACAGTCTAAAATCGCTCCTTAACCCATTTCCTTCACAAATCCCACCCTTCACCACCTTGTTCTTTCAATTTTTCTAAGTACTTTCATCCTAGACACTATCTTAAACTAGCTAAGTAGTATAACTTGGATCACTTTATATACAAACTACAAAGGCTCAGGAACCGCCTCAGACAGAAATTACTCAGGACTAAATCCTTAGAAATTAGACGAGAATTAGCCAGTGTTAAACTAGAGTACCTGTGAAATGACCACCAATCACTTTAAATACGATCTGCAAGACCCAAAACTTGTAGAATCATTGATGTTAGGGTACCCTAAAATCTAGGATCAATCTCATTACCCGGCTGCTCTCGGGAGCATCTCGAAACTCCTTATCAGATCTGGACCGCACGTCGGAAATCCGAATAATACCAAGTTAAGGAATTAGGACCGCCTTGTTGGGCTTGACAACCATCTCGGAAATCAAATCCAGACAGTGTCCCAGGACTATTCGCTTGAGTCCGGAGCGAGGAGTGTGAAAATACTTGATTTTCTTTACAAATAAAATATCTCAAATAGTAATCTGGCACGTCTCACTTGCGGATCAGTATTAAGCAACCTGACCGTCAGAATCAGACCAAATTACACCCTCGGATGAGGAGAAATTTCATAAACATATCCATGTACTCGGAATCTCCGATCGAGATCCACTGACCGTTGAACTGAAACTGGTCCGCCACGCGTGATCTGGGAATCCGACCGAAACAAAAACTTAATGGTACCTAGATCCAGTGTTAGTGAGCTTATGTCCGACCTTTGGCTCAAAGAGGCCCGCCAGAAGTCCTCCATTGAGCTGAAATAGGACCACTTTGGTTATAACCTAAGTATACCTTGACCTGGAGTCTGTTTTGGTGAGATTTAGGGTTATATACGGACCTTAAACCCTCTCTCATTTCAGCCATCCGAATTTGAGAAAAACCCTAGGAAAAGAGAGAGAAAGTGAGAGTGAAGTGGGAGCATATCCCCGCAATGCTTCCCTACTTCTATACGTGTTTAACCGCCTCGTTCTAATCGCTTTCCCGGTGCTTCCGACTTCGTTTCTAGGTAAGAAACCCTAACCCTAATCTGTTTTGGAGTTGTATAGGTTGTAGGTTATGAAATAGCTAACCTATTTCGTTCTATAGGTTACCAAACTGCCGTATACGAAAGCTTAGCAAACCTATCGACTTCATTACGATTCTACGACAAAAGGTGCGGACTTTAGGTGTATAGGTTATGGTTTTCAACGCTTTCAATGTCAGATAATGATAGATTCATGATTTGCATGCAATTGCACATGTACAAAGTGCTGTCTGTTTTCCGTTTCGATTAAAGATGAAGAATATGGAATTTTGCATACTCTAGGTATCTGTAGAAAGTACCGTATACGTATAAATTTTGGAAATGTGTTTGCCATGATTATTTGCTGTATTAATATATTATATGTGGATAAAATACTTGTTTGGCAAAGGGTTCGCCCTAATACATGTTTTTACTAATATACACTATGTATGTTAAAATAGTGTATTCTAAGTGTTTGTGAAAATGACCGAATGAGTATAGAATTCTCATTCCTTCTCGCCATGACTAATTGTCATGGATTTATGATTGTTGTATTGGCGATACCCCTTTGACGAAAGGATTTGTCCTAAATCACGCCACGGCCAATATACACTACTTATATTAAAATGTGTGGCCCATGTGTTTGTGGAAATGACTGAATGAATATGGAACTTGGATTCTTCTTGCCATGACTATCCGTCGTGGGTGTATGCGTGTTTTGATTGGGGCAACTCCCTAGTGAAAGGATTTGGCCTAATGCCTATGTGATCAACATATGTCATGTATGTTGATGTATGTATTTTAAAGTGTTTGTTGAAATGTCTGAATGAGTAGTAGTTAGTAAATTGTAATGTTTAAGGGTGTTGAGATATGATTCTCAACTTCTTTAACTATGTGTATGATTTCTTTAGATATTTGTGTGATTAGGAATTGAATATGTTCAAACTCATGCTTATGTTGTACTTCATAACATGCTCAATTGATTGTATGATTTTATCTATGTAATGCATATGTTTAAATTCATGTTTACATTATATGATCCGTCATGGGTGATGGGGGAGTGGAGCAACTAGTGCGTGCAACAGCCCTGGCAGCCTTAAACGGATAATATCAGACTCTGATTGTATGATTTGAAATCTTGATCCATTACCGCTTTAACTATTCTGTAATTGAATGTGATTAGGGCTACTGTATAGTCCAGGCAGTCGGTAACGGGATCGAATTCGTGGCGGAGTTTCATTTGCCACGTGAGATGTGTTCGATGAACCCGAGTCGCACTTCGGTGGCGATAGTGGTTGGCCACACGAAGTGCTTATGCGCTTCATATCGTTCAACTTGTTGTGCGCTCGAGCTAGCCGAGCTCGTCAAGTAACCCGATCTGTCTAATGTATGTTCACCATGTTTGGATGCTACTGCTTGAACCTAGGGTACCAAACTTACCAATGAAATCCCTTTTAACCATGGTACCTCGATCCGCTAAGACTCATGAGCCGGGCATGGTGGTATGGGACACCGTGGTCGAGCCGTCGGCCTACGCTGGGGCCACGTGCCTCCCCATAGTGACCAGTGAGCAACCAGACTCGTGAGCCAATTATGGTGGTATGGGACACTATATTCGTGATGTCGGCCTACATTGATAAGGTGATGGGGGAGCGGTGTAACCTTTGTGCATAACAACCCTGACAGCCCTTTGTAGTGACCTCGAGCATACTCTGAATTTACAGTGAGGCGACGAGTGTTGCCGCAGTGTATAGAGTATGAACTAGGCCTGTGTCTGTATAGTGATGAACCGTTAAAAAGGTGATGGGGGAGTGGTGTAACCTTTGTGCGTAACAGCCCTGGCAGCCTTTGCAGCGACCTAGAAACACACCATCATATGAGATTAACTAGGATTGACGAGAATGGATCATGTTTGGGAATGATACAAGGGAGGTACCTTAGTTTCCCAATACTACTGTTTAAAATGGACAAATAATTACTCGGTAATCATGCTCATCATCGCACTGCATGTGCCTGGTAGATGTGGAGCACTGAGGGATGAACGCATTCGCGAACGTAAGATGGTGTCGCATGAGGGTGGTTTGGCAAGGGCATACATCATGTCATTTCATACTTGCATTAAATAAGAGTAGTTAGAATGGTTTGATTTTACTGCTTTATCATTACTGCTTGACTGAATTGATAACATGTTAACCTATGCTTTACTGTTCCACTGAGTTGATCACTCACTCCCACGTTACGGGACGATGTTGTACACACCAACCAGGTTTGTTGAGTTTCAAGTGATGGCGATGCTTATGAAGCAGAGCCGGACTACTACTATGATGTTGAGGAGGAGTTTTCCTACATGTAGCTCTCTGACAGGTCTATGAAGTCCTAGTATTGCATTGATGGGGCTATGTGTTTGGGATAGAAGACATTACACTTCCACAACTGGGTATAATTTGAAATTGTACTTGTAATGAATTAACCTGGTAACATTATCACACTCTGGAGACTCACCACAGTTTATATATTTATATATCTATCATAGTCTTTCGCTTGCAAATTTAACTGTCTCTGGAGTATGATATGTTGTTTTGGCTTAATCTCACTCATGTTCAATGCACTAATACAGATAACATTCAATCATCATTCATTTTGTTGCATAAGTGATGCGTTGGAACTCGGGAGTTGAGTTTATGCTCGACCCCCGATTTTCAGGGTGTTACAGTTGGTATCAGAGCATGATTTGGATTAAACCGGACTTGGGATATGGTCACACGATGCACACTGACGTACTCTGACTTAGGAGGGAGCGACGTAATATAGAAACAGGCTTAGGTTTTCCAATTTCGCCAAATAGCACATTTGGATGAGATCAACCGTAAAGATTGGACCCATAGGCCTCGATGATTGCATGAAATGATCCCGGAACACTTCTAGACCGTCAAACGATGGGTCTAAATCATAATCCACCTCATCCCAACTATTGAAACGGTAGAATACGGAATAAACATGATGAGGATAACTACTCCGAATCCTCGGAGCTTCTCCGGACTCCTCACAGAGACTTCTCGAATCTACGAGCAAAGAAAGCAGAAAATATAAATAAATTCTAATAATTCGAAATTGATTAATGAATGAAAAAAGAAAAAAAATGAGTTCACAACCCTTTAAATAGGGATACCAATTAATGGGAAAGAAATCAGAAACAAACTACAACTAAAACTCCTAGAATTCGCGACTTATTATACGGTCGTGATGTGATGTCTACTAGTGTGCAAGGTTTTCGGCCAAAAATAGTAAGTGCCCTATTTGGCTTCACCAAACTGTTCTCCTAATTATTCCAAGCTCTTTTCGCAATGGGCGTAACTCCTAAAGCCCAACGGATGAAGAGTAATCAAACTAAAACTACTATTTTTAGTAAAACGAAATTGAAACAGAGAAACGACCGTCAATCGGGCGGTTTTTTTTCGTAATTTCGGGCTGCATAACCTAGTATAGTAGGGTTAGTTGGCTTCATTAGATCGTTCTACCCCAAAATCATATATTTTACGTCAGATAACTCATTCCATATTGTAAGATACATCTGAAATTGCCCGAAACTACCCGAAATTAAGCGAATCAGGGTCGGGGGCCTACCTACGTTAATCTAGGGGTGCACAGGGTGGGACCCAGGATTTTTTGGGACCTAGGGGACAGAAGGGTCTCGTCCATGGCCCCCCCTCGAAATCTAGACAATTGGTCGGCGAGGCCCTCGCCCGGTCAGCGAGGCCTCGCCGGGTTTCTGACCCGGCCGGGCAAGCCGGTCGGGCCGATCGTGTTTGGGGGTTGTGGGACCCCCTGATGTGTGTCCTATCCATTGAAACCCCCCAAACCCTTACCTCCTTCACAAACTACCCCTCCAATCTCGCCTTTCTCCACAAAACTTCTGATTTTTCGAAGAAATCGCCCCTTCAACCTCTTCTTCCTTCATTTTCGTACACCACCTTCGCCACACATTCGAACTCTCTTTACCTATCCTCCTATCCTCTTTATTCTCTCTCATTTGAGCTCCTACACCCCCCGTTTGATGCTCAAACCATGTAAGCTCTCAACCCATCCTACTTCTTCATTTCCTTTCTTCAAACCCTGTCTTTTGGGGCCTTTACAATCCCTGTTGAGGTTTAAGTTCATGGAGAACCAACTCTCCAGTCCCTTTCCTCCCTTTTCTTCACTTTTCCATGGCTCTATCCGAGCTTGTACGACCGTTTTCTTGGAGGCCAAATCATCCACAATGTTGTCTTGTAGTTTGCATGAGTTGTCGTCTTTGGATTTTTTTGTCTTCATGTTGATGGGTGTAGTAGTTGGTAGAATGTTTTAGAGGTTTGAGGACGTTAGGGCCCGTTCGGCCAACTGCATTAGGTGAGTTAGGTGGATAGAATTGTATAATTAACAATAAATGTATGTGTATGATATGGTCCCTAGATTGGGTGTATCCCATGTTTTCTAATGCCATGTTTGAAATGTATGCAATGAAAAGTATATCCCGGGTTTCCTTTCAAATAACACTTAGAAATTTCTCATCCTGGGATTTGAAAATCCCATCTCACACTTTCCCACACAAAACTCATTTTCCAAAGCCTATAAAATTAATTTTTGTCCCACCCAGCCTCCTACCAAACATGCAATTTCCAATCCCGAAGTGAGATTAGCAATGCAGTCCTATTTAAGACAATAGGCCCTTGGAGTTTTGGACCTAGGGCGATGCTCCTAGATTTCGACAAACGTGACCATATAGGAAATCCAACAAATTAATAATGTCAACCTTAGGACCCTCTTAGCTGGTATGAGCATGTGTGAAGTGCTCGAGAGTAGTTAAATTTAAGTCCGTTCAACTCAGTTCCAATTAGGCAACTTTGACCCTAAGTGATAAAACCTTCTTGTAATAGAAATGATGTGAAATCATCTAGCGTATGAGCATAGACTTTGGACTACACCTATGGATTTCCACTACTCCTAAATTAAGACTAGACTACCGGTTACATTAGAGAATGCCAGAGATCGATAGATGTAGCTAGGTCAAATCAATATGCCTCTTTGATCTGGGTGGCGCAGCAAAAGCGTGGTGGACCCTACCCCACTGGCCCAGGATCGAAACTGTGCTCGTTGAAAACGAATATTATAGAAGCCCTAGCAAATTCTACTATGAGAAACAGTTTTAGGATGATCTAGTAAGATTTGATTCACCATTTCCTTGGACATAGATAATAACAAGGACTCTCTTAGACTAAGACCTAAAGGGAACCTTAGACATAGACAATTTGAGCCTTTCAATGATGGACATTCCCTACGTTTCTAGAGTGATCGGACTACGGAGTTACTGAAATATACAACTGCAAAACATTCGCGGCTTGACCCAATTCTCAATCCTAGGCGACTACCAATGGACTCACTGCTTGGCCGAACAGAGGATCAGGATCCACCAGGATTCGGAAGGATATGATGAGCTTTCTACCCTGTCCCGGTAGATGATCGATGTATCGGGAGCAAGCCCACTACAACCGTCTCTCCGTGTTGGTCAAACAATGAAAACAGCTAACTTACTCTAAATAATTGGGGATTGTCGTCAAGACTCCAAATAAGCAAAGAAATAAATTGTAACAAACCATCAGGGTATGGGAAATGGATAAAGAAATAAGTTTTAAGGGGGGTAGACTAAAATGAACCAGGCTAGTATATACCCTACCACGCGAGTAGAAACTAGAAATCAATACAAATTAGGCAAAAGAAATAAGTAAATCTTTCCTTATTACCCTTAGCCAATTTTGGGGACAAAATTTTGTTTTAAGGGGGGTAGATTGTAACATCCCGGATTTTTGCCAACCTGGGATTAGACGTCCTTAGGCAATGGGTCAATCCTAACACCTTATTAACTTGTCATAACTGAATCTCACAGTCTAAACTCGCTCCTTAACCCATTTCCTTCACAAATCCCACCCTTCACCACCTTGTTCTTTCAATTTTTCTAAGTACTTTCATCCTAGACACTATCTTAAACTAGCCAAGTAGTATAACTTGGATCACTTTATATACAAACTACAAAGGCTCAGGTACCACCTCAGACAGAAATTACTCAGGACTAAATCCTTAGAAATTAGACGAGAATTAGCCAGTGTTAAACTAGAGTACCTGTGAAATTACCACCAATCACTTTAAATACGATCTGCAAGACCCAAAACTTGTAGAATCATTGACGCTAGGGTACCCTAAAATCTAGGATCAATCTCATTATCCATGCTGCTCTCGGGAGCATTTTGAAACTCCGTATCAAATCTGGACCGCACGTCGGAAGTCCGAATATTACCAAGTTAAGGAATTAGGACCGCCTTGTTGGGCTTGACAACCATCTTGGAAATCAAATCCAGACAGTGTCCCACGACTGTTCCCTTGAGTCTAGAGCGAGGAGTGTGAAAATACTTGATTTTCTTTTCAAATAAAATATCTTAAATAGTAATCTGGCACGTCTCGCTTGCGGATCAGTATTAAGCAACCTGACCATCAGAATCAGACCAAATTACACCCTCGGATGAGGAGAAATTTCATAAACATATCCATGTACTCGGAATCTCCGATCGAGATCCACTGACCGTTGAACTGAAACTGGTCTGCCACGCGTGATCTGGGAATCCGACTAAAACGAAAACTTAATGGTACCTAAATCCAATGTTAGTGAGCTTAAGTCCGACCTTTGGCTCAAAGAAGCCCGCCAGAAGTCCTCCGTTGAGCTGAAACGGGACCACTTTGGTTATAACCTAAGTATACCTTGACCTGGAGTCTGTTTTGGTGAGATTTGGGATTATATAAGGACCTTAAACCATCTCTCATTTTAGTCATCCGAATTTGAGAAAAACTCTAGGAACAGAGAGAGAAAAGAGAGAGAAAGTGAGAGTGAAGTGGACGCATCTCCCTGCAATGCTTCCCTGCTGCTATACGTGTTTAACCGCCTCGTTCTAATCACTTTCCTGGCGCTTCCGACTTCGTTACTAGGTAAGAAACCCTAACCCTAATATGTTTTGGGGTTGTATAGGTTGTAGGTTATGAAATAGCTAACCTATTTCATCCTATAGGTTATCAAACTGCCGTATACGAAAGCTTAGCAAACCTATCGACTTCGTTATGATTTTACGACAAAAGGTGCGGACTTTAGGTGTATAGGTTATGGTTTTCAATGCTTTCAATGTCAGATAATGATAGATTCATGATCTGCATGCAATTGCACATGTACAAAGTGCTGTCTGTTTTCCGTTTCGATTAAAGATGGAGAATATGGAATTTTACGTACTCTAGGTATCTGTAGAAAGTACCGTATACGTATAAATTTTGGAAATGTGTTTGCCATGATTATTTGCTGTATTAATATATTATATGTGGATAAAATACTTGTTTGGTGAAAGGGTTCGACCTAATACATGTTTTTTGCTAATATACACTATGTATGTTAAAATAGTGTATTCTAAGTGTTTGTGAAAATGACCGAATGAGTATAGAATTCTCATTCGTGCTCGCCATGACTAATTGTCATAGATTTATGATTGTTGTATTGGCGATACCCCTTTGACGAAAGGATTTGCCCTAAATCATGCCACGGCCAATATACACTACTTATATTAAAATGTGTGGCCCATGTGTTTGTGGAATGACTGAATGAATATGGAATTTGGATTCCTGCTTGCCATGACTATCCGTCGTGGGTGTACGCCTGTTTTGATTGGGGCAACTCCCTAGTGAAAGGATTTGGCTTAATGCCTATGTGATCAACATATGTCATGTATGTTGATGTATGTATTTTAAAGTGTTTGTTGAAATGTCTGAATGAGTAGTAGTTAGTAAATTGTAATGTTTAAGGGTGTTGAGATATGATTCTCAACTTCTTTAACTATGTGTATGATTTCTTTAGATATGTGTGTGATTAGGAATTGAATATGTACAAACTCATGCTTATGTTGTACTTCATAACATGCTCAATTGATTGTATGATTTTATCTATGTAATGTATATGTTTAATTTATGTTTACGTTATATGATCCGTCATGGGTGATGGGGGAGTGGAGCAACGAGTGCGTGCAACAGCCCTGGCAGCCCTAAACGGATAATATCAGACTCTGATTGTATGATTTAAAATCTTGATCCATTACTGCTTTAACTATTCTGTAATTGAATGTGATTGGGGCTATTGTATAGTCCAGGCAGTCGGTAACGGGACCGAATTTGTGGCGGAGTTTCATTTGCCACGTGAGATGTGTTCGACAAACCCGAGTCGCACTTCGGTGGCGATAGTGGTTGGCCACACGAAGTGCTTATGCGTTTCATATCGTTCAACTTGTTGTGCGCTCGAGCTAGCCGAGCTCGTTAAGTAACCCGATCTGTCTAATGTATGTTCACTATGTTTGGACGCTACTGCTTGAACCTAGGGTACCAAACTTACCAATGAAATCCCTTTTAACCATGGTACCTCAATCCGCTAAGACTCATGAGCCGGGCATGGTGGTATGGGACACCGTGGTCGAGCCGTCGGCCTACGATGGGGCCACGTGCCTCCCCATAGTGACCAGTGAACAACCAGACTCGTGAGCCAATTATGGTGGTATGAGACACTATATTCGTGATGTCGGCCTACATTGATAAGGTGACGGGGGAGCGGTGTAACCTTTGTGCGTAACAGCCCTGACAGCCCTTTGTAGTGACCTCGAGCATACTCTAAATTTGCAGTGAGGCGACGAGTGTTGCCGCAGTGTATAGAGTATGAACTAGGCCTGTGTCTGTATAGTGATTAACCATTAAAAAGGTGATGGGGGAGTGGTGTAACCTTTGTGCGTAACAGCCCTGTAAGCCTTTGCAGCGACCTAGAAACACACCATCATATGAGATTAACTAGGATTGACGACCCTAGAATGGATCATGTTTGGGAATGATACAAGGGAGGTACCTTAGTTTCCCAATACTACTGTTTGAAATGGACTAATAATTACTCGGTAATCATGCTCATCATCGCACTGCATGTGCCTGGTAGATGTGGAGCACTGAGGAATGAACGCATTCGCGAACGTAAGATGGTGTCGCATGAGGGTGGTTTGGCAAGGGCATACATCATGTCATTTCATACTTGCATTAAATAAGAGTAGTTAGAATGGTTTGATTTTACTGCTTTATCATTACTGCTTGACTGAATTGATAACATGTTAACCTATGCTTTATTGTTCCACTGAGTTGATCACTCACTCCCACGTTACGGGACGATGTTGTACACACCAACCAGGTTTGTTGAGTTTCAGGTGATGGCGAAGCTTATGAAGTAGAGCCGGACTACTACTATGATGTTGAGGAGGAGTTCTCCTACATGTAGCTCTCTGACAGGTCTATGAAGACCTGGTATTGCATTGACGGGGCTATGTGTTTGGGATAGAAGACATTACACTTCCACAACTGGGTATAATTTGAAATTGTACTTGTAATGAATTAACCTGGTAACATTATCACACTCTGGAGACTCACCACAGTTTATATATTTTATATATCTATCATAGTCTTCCGCTTGCAAATTTAACTGTCTCTGGAGTATGATATGCTGTTTTGGCTTAATCTCACTCATGTTCAATGCACTAATACAGACAACATTCAATCATCATTCATTTTGTTGCATAAGTGATGCGTTGGAACTCGGGAGTTGATTTTATGCTCGACCCCCGATTTTCAGGGTGTTACACTTTTCTTAAGCCATCAAATTATTTCTAAAAGCATGGCCCATGTTAGAAGGACCCGACTACAAACATCTACAAAAAGAGACGAGTAGAAGACCCAAATTGGAACATGTGTTGGCATGAAATTGCAATGGCTAGTACTCGTGTCGGAATAACAAATGTCCCCATAGGTGTGTGCTCATTAACAACAGATAAATTTTCAGAAATTTATAGGAAAATCACATCACTGCCCAGAAGCAATAGTTCCAGGTCTAGAAACCAAAATAAGAAGCAAATAGAGAATTTTAGCGAAGAGAATGAAACCAAAACTAGAAAAGGAATAGAAGAAACTGACTTACCTAGCATCTCCAAGTCTTTTTTTTCAGCAAATTCGTCCGATCTAATCTGATCTAAATGCGGCCCACCAGATCGAACAGATCCAAGACCAACATCCAACAATCATCAGAAATCAACAAAATACAACATCCCTGTAAACCCTAATTTCCAGTTCTCATTCAAGGAAACATTTCCACAGAAGAGTGGACTAGCTTGATTTATGAGCCATGGAAATGTTTACATTGACCCCTACCTGATGAATCACCTAGATATCTCACATAAATGCCATGAATCACCTCTTCAATCTCTCCTCGTATGAATTACCCAGCACTCTAAACATTGAAACATAGTACGAGAAGAAGTGGGAACAGAATTTTTCAGTTTTTGCTAACTACCATGAAAGCGATGGGAAATCGTCAACAATTTACAGAAAAGAAAGGAAGAACAAAGTGACAACAGTATCCTCAGGCATATAAGAAAGGATGAGAAACAATCAACTAGAGGATTGAAACACTCTCGATGGGGTAAGTTTTAACTTACACAACAATAATTATAGGATTTACACTTCTGCAACAAACGAGAAGAGGCAACTGTTGTAGCAAAGAGGTGATGGGAAATCAATTGTCAAATAACATTAATTCTAGTTAAGTAGTGCATTCTAATTCAGTTTAACATGGTATACCATGGCATGAATTGTTACCAGCATGGTATACCATCTAAAAAGCTTAGTCGAATACTTACCTTGAGCCTCATGACCGCATCTACAGCTAGTTTAGCAAAATGCTCCTCGTCTTGGGAAAGTATTTTTGAACTCAAAGTGGTCATAGCTATCTTTATCAAGTCTGATTTAAACTTCTCTGCATTACAACAATGGAGGTGTGCATTAGAGACATACCAGTTTGTACCATTTTTCAAGGGTGCCCGCCCAGGGAGCTGCCCAAATAATAGACTGCAGTGCCACCTCTAATTTGACTGCAATGTTATACTATAGCAAATAGAAGCAAAAAAAAAAAAAAAAAAGAAAAAAAGATTGGCCATCATCATCATCATGGTCTCATCCTAGCTATGCTAGGTACTGGTATGTGGCACCCACTTAATGTATGAAGGCCATCAACCCTATCTATCAGATGCATCACCACACATTACCTAAATCCACCTGATCCAACAGTCAAGTGGGCCACAACACAAGTGAACAATGTGAGAGGGGATGCCTACCCTTGATTTAAATAGGGCCACACCAGAAATATGAAACGGCTTGCTTTAAATGAAGTTGCCGCAACACCTACCAATAAAAAAATAAAAATAAATTCCAAGTTACACATCAAACAAAGTTGGAAGGAGATACCAACAATAAAAAAGAAAGTCCTAGTTTGTAGGAAGAGCATATCAAACAAAGTTCAAGGAGATCCCAGTAATTGCTGTGAAGAATTCCATTGTAGCATGAGTTACCTAATTGTGACGCCCAACGTTTAGGTTATAGGTTTAGATTCCATGTATATGGGAGATTAAAGCCAAAGATCCCGGCAACCAATGAATAAATAGAGAGGCAAATAGTTCCTGAGCTAAGGAAGATCTCTAACTGCAATGGTATAGAAGAAAAGATAAATATATCCCCAAACAATGCATTGTAATTTAAATGGGTGATTGAGGGGTTGTTTGGAAGGGTTGTGATTGTGGGGTCCACCTTCAAATGGGTGAACGGTCCACCTGCATGACCTGACCATCTTCATCCATTTTTCACTTTCTTTATTTGATCAAGCTCTTCACTGATGCGAGAAAACAACAACCGTTAAGCTAAGGCATCATGAGCGACATGAACCTGAGAATCAAATGTCTTTGGATCAATTAATCAAGGAATCCTACCACACATGGAAGATAGTTATCAAGAGCTACAGGACCATTAAGCTAGGGCATCATGATGAGCTACATAGATCATCTCTGTTTTGAACAAATTGTTGCTTTTGCAGGCCACTGATTGGTTGGCTTCTTGTAGACTATTTGATTATTATCAACACTTCCCATGGAGTTTTTAATTCAAAGTTCTCAGATTTTGAAATGATTGAGTCGCACAAATCATTGCACTCCACATGATCAAAATCCTCTTAGGAATTTCATCAAACACCCCACATGCACACCCAATCTCTTCATATTTCGCATAGAAATTCAACAGCCTGGTCTGCACAAATGGTCTTAAGCCGAGTTTGTGGAGGAAAACATGCGAATGGATTTGCAGGACTTGTTCAAGTTTTTGAAAGACCCATGTTATGTGCCTGATTTAGTTTCTTAGTAAAAAAATTATTAAAAAAAAAACGAGAAGCGTAACCATCACCGAAAATGTGAAATATCCATAAAAATCTCCTCTAAAAGTAGCAAATGTGAAACCTAAGCAAAAAATATACACATCAGCACATCCCAATCTGATTTGAAAAGAACTTCCAATAAAAACCCTCAGAAATCCCAAGCAAGAAGCAAAGTCATCAGAAAATAAACAAAATTCATGTTAGATTTTCAAAAACAGAACGAAATCCCCTCCTCAAATCATTGCAAATAGAGATCGAAAAAATTAGGGCATGAAAATTACCTTTCGAGACCTACTACAGAGATAAAGAGAGATGTTTCATTTCTCAGTGCCGACGCCATGATAGATCCAACATTTAATGCCCCCAGCGCACGAGAGCGAGAGAGAGAGAGAGAGAGAGAGAGAGAGAGAGAGAGAGAGTCAGGGGCAGGAGAGCAATGGAAAATAGGGTAGGGAACAAAGAGGGAGAGAGAGAGAGTGATGAAAAGTTCTGAGCGCAACAATGTTTTGAGAGCGTACCCAATTTTTGGGCGTCGTTTTGAGAAACGGACCATGGACGGTCTGGTCGGGGGCTCCGTGGGGTCCACCATGATGTATTTAGTTAATCCATTCCGATCAATAATTTTAATAAATTATTTTAGTTTAAGACCCCAAATTTTAGGTATATTTAAGGCCCAAGTGGACCACACGATAAGAAGCAACTGTAATTTAATATCCATGTTTCCTACCGTGTGGTCCACTTGAGCCTTCGAAATAACTAATTTTTTTTCATCCTCTAACGTAATATTTAAAAATATATAGACGGCTTAGATATAATATATAGTTTTTTTTAGGCCTCATAGAGCCCTCTACAACATCATTAATTATTAATGGTGTATCAACTTTTTAGTTACGGATTAAAACCATAGCAATTATAGCTAAAGTTTATATCCGTAGTAAAAAACCAACGTGGTCTGAATCCTTTGCCCCTTTTTTTGGTAGTGATAGCATCATGATACATGCTCATACGCATCATTTACATGTTTGTTATAAGATGTGGTTGACCATTGCATATGTCATTGGGCAGGTTGTTATGAAACTCCCTGATAGGCAGAGATTGTCTCACATGAGCGCACGGTATGTGTAAGATTGATGCAAGACTGGATTGTATGACTCGTGCATCTTACATTGTGTATAGTAATTACTGTACGCCCTAGTGACATGAGGGTCGTAACCTCCACAAGCATGTCGTGGATGGCCAGATGGGACACCAAAAATCTGTTACTAGCATCGGGGCGCCATAAATGTCCCTATGTGAAAATTCCTAAACCTCCGTGGCCAGGAGACACCTCAATGTCTAGACCGACTGGATACATGAGCGCCCGTGTGCCAAATACTAGTAGGCTGGGTCTCCCACTGTGTCTCGGTTAGGAAGGGGTTGTGGCCTTACCCGCCCGAGGGTAGTGGGCATAGCTAGGCTGAGTTTGACAGCTCGTAATTGGGTCCACTATTGATGTGCCGGGTAGATATTGGCTGATTACTAGCCAGGCGGATAGTGAGGTCTCTTCCACTTGCATGGTTGCACGTCCTGTCACACCCTAAACTTGGAAACCGGGCTCACAAAATTTCCGACCACCGAATCCGGCGCCAACAGCCTTCGTAGAACCCCATTCTCGACTCCCAGTACCCATTTACCAGGTTCCGATCCTGGGATCCTACAAGGAGAATTTTCAACATCAATTTGATTCGTAATGAGCATAACCATAAGCATAATCCACGAACAATAGCCACAAGAACACCATCACAAAATCCACTATGATAAAAAACTTTAAGGTACAAAGCGTATGAAGGAAAATACAAGATAATAATAATAACGGAAACTCCTGAAGCTCGACTGCACGCTCTGCTGCGACTAAGCTACGAGTGGATTAAATAGATACATTAGAGGTGGGTCTCACCGTGCCAGTTGTTAGATGGTTGGGATACACCACCACACACACATCAAATGGGGTGGGGTCCACATGGATAGGCAGCACGGATGATACACATGCATCAAGAAGGATCCCACCGTCTAGATGGACGGCGAGGATAGAAGTTATGTTGCTATGTTGTTAACTACACGTCTAGTGGGCGGTGATTGCATATAGAGTGTACTAGACTCCGGTGATGATCCCAGAGATGTACAGTACTGATATGTGGACTTATTGAGTAGGAGTTGCATACTCAGCATTTTACCCATTCATTCATTCACCATCCACTCTGGCTGGTGGTGCGTAACTAATTATTATGTGTACATTCGCAATGGCCAGAATTTCGGTTCGGGCGCGCAACTAACCTGAGATCAGGAGTTTACCACATTGAGTCTGACTATCCAAATTTAGGTATGGGATTGGTTTGGATAGAAGTCCCTTGTGGTGGACCCCGTAGCCTACGATATTACGTACTATCATCCCGACTTCACACTTCAATTTGGTCATTTCATTCGCATCGCATATTGCACCGCATTCTCAGCACATAGCATTTGGTTTACTATGCTTCTGTTTGCATAACCTGATTAAGGTTGACGTTATTCGTGGACTCGATATCTAATATTTGTCTTACTATGTCTCCGCATTGCATAGCTGATCTACATTGTTTCCTCAGTATATGATATTAGCTTATTGTATTTTTGTATCGCATAGCCTGGATAAGGCTGATGGTATTTATGGACTTTCCAGCATGTTTCCACATTACTCTGATATTGTACGATTTATGGATTACCAATATTTTTCACTTACGTTGATATCTATATGCTTGGCACATGCATCGCACACACTTAGACCACCCTCTTAGCTTTCTATAAGCTTATGCACGATAGATGCGTGCAGGTGGCGTTAGGTCGCAGTAGCGTTGAGCTTAGAGCATGCAGTTATCTCCTGGAACTTTGATTTTCGATATATGTATCTCCCTTTCACAATTGTATTCAACTATTTATATTAGTGGATATGTGATGATGATGTTGCCTTTGTGATTTGGGTATACTTGTGGTTATGCTTCTTATGAGATAATGTACGTTGGAAAATCCTCTTTGTAGGATCCCAGGATCGGAACCTGGTGTATGGGCGCTGGGAGTCGAAAATGAGGTACTATGGAGGCTGTCGGCACTGGATTCGGTGATCAGGAATTTTGTGTGCCCAGTTTCCAAGTTTGGGGCATGACATAAGTTGAATGTGGATGGATTATCAATAGATAATCCAAGTGTGAGCATACATATCGCGAAAGCAATGCAGTAGCAGATGAATTGGCGAGGTTGGCCTCTGGAGAGCTCCCCAATAGACTATACTCCAGCCAGGTGGACCTGCACAGGCAGATTCAAGGTGCGTTATCCCTTGACAATGTTAGGATCATTAGGAGACATCAATTGTAGGGTTGCCTTCATGTACGGTTTGGGTTAGGTATTGTATATGAGTGCAAATGATAGGTGGGGACCTTGCATTTTTGTGGGGCCTTGCCCAAATGTTCTTAACTTCCTCCTTTTTAATACAAATTTTCCTTTAAAAAAAAAAAACCTTCCTAGGACCCACTATAATATTTATTTGAAATCCAACTTATTGATAAAATTACACGGAACCTAATGAAGGGGAAAAAAGAAGAAGCAAATACCAGCTTAATCCAAAACTTGTGTGGCCCTAAAAATTTTTAATAGTCATTCAACACTGTTTCGTGTGGTGTGGTTCACCTGAGATTTGTATCTGCTTCATTTTTGGGCTCATTCTATAAAATGAGTTGGAAAAATAGATGGATGACATAGATATACAATGCGTACATTGAGGTGGGCTGCATTTACCCACATTCCAAGTGCATAACCCGCAACGCATTGTACCATGTGGTTTCGCTACGAATGTAGAGAGGCTTTTAGTCTAACTATGATGTTTAGGTTTTATCAAAACTATCCATCAATTTCGCAATATCATTTTATGGTACAACCCCCAAAATGTGGCAGATCCAAGGCTCAAGTGGACCACACCACAAGAAGCAACTGATAATGACAACTACCTTAGAAACCTTCCTATAGCTCACTATAATTTTTAGTTGCCATTCAACTTGCTCACAAGGTCACATAGGCCTAGATGAAAGGAAAACACAAATATCAGCTTGATAAAAAAGAACTTTTGTGGCCCCAACAATAAAAAAAAAAAAAATCAATGATAGATGTTTAATCCCTACCATATGGTCCACTTTTTTTTTTTTGAAGGAAAAGTGGATTCTTACCACCTGCATTTTATTGAATCGAATAGATTTACAGCCATTTGGACGGGGCCCCAACAAAAAGACTCTGGACCACGCCTATCATATACTAAAATAAGAGAAAGATGACTCCTTCAAATGCGATTACATTAAAAGCTAAACAGGAGGCAGCAGCAGAAACACACCAAACTGAACAAGTAGCAGTAGCAGATTCATATTGTCATGCCCCAAACTCAGAAACCGGGCTCTCAAAATTTCCGATCGTTGAATCCGGTGCCGATTGCCTCCATAGTACCCCATTCTTGACTCCCATCATGCATACGCCAGATTCTGATCCCGGGATCCTACAAGAAGGATTTTTCAACGTACACTTATCTCATAAGAAGCATAACCATAAGTTTACCCAAATCGCAATGGCAACGTCATCACCACATATCCACTAATATAAACATTTGAATACAGTGTTAAAAGGGAAATACATATGTCAAAAATCAAATCTCCAAAAGTCCATTGCACGCTCCAAGCTCAACACTGCTGCGACTTAACACCACCTGCATGCATCTACCATGCATAAGCTTATAAAAATCTTAGAGGGTGGTATAAGTGTGTGCACAAGGTAAGTGCCAAGTACTCAATACAATGTCATAATCATACAATATCGAAAATACTGGCAAGATCATGAATCATACGATACCAGAGTAAGTGGAAATACTGACAAGTCCATGAGTCATATAATATTAGAGTACGCAATACAAATTAGTTATGCAAATGACGAGTCATAAAGAGCCAAGTATCAGATGTCGAGGATGCAATGCAATATGCGATGCGAATGACCATGCAAGAGTGTGAAGTCGGAATGATAGTACGTAGTATCGCAGGCTATGGGGTCCATCACAAGGGACTTCTATCCAAACCAGTCCCATACCTAATTTGGATAGTCAGACTCAATGTGGTAAACTCCTGATCTCATGTTGGTCACATGCCCCAACTGAAATCCTAGTCATTGAGAAGCTACACATATCAATTAGTTACGCACCACCAGCCCGAGTGGATAGTGAATGAATGAATGAATGAGTAAGATGCTGAGTATATAACTCCTGCTCTATAAGTCCACATATCAGTACCGTACATCTCCAGGATCATCACCGGGGTCTAGTACACTCTACATGCAATCGCCGCTCACTTTACGTGCAACCATGCAAGTGGAAGAGACCTTGCTATCCATCTGGGTAATAGTCAGCCAATATCTACCCGGCATGTCGATAGCGGACCCAATCACGAACTGGTCAAACTCAACCTAGCTATGCCCACTACCCTCGGGCGGGTAAGGCTACCAACCCTTCCCAACCGACCATGACACAGTGGGAGACGCGGCCTGCTGGTATTCGGCACTCAGGCGCTCATGTATCCACTCGGTCTCGATGTTGGGGCATCTTATGGCCTCGGAGGTTTAGGGATTTTCACCTAGGGCCATCCATGGTGGCCTGATGCTAGTAATAGATTTCCGGTGTCTCATCTAGCCATCCACAATATGCCTGTGGAGGGTACGGCCTTAATGTCGCTAGGGCGTACAGTAATCACAATGCACAATGTAAGATCCATGAGTCATACAATCAGCCATGCATCAATCCAACGCATACCGTATGCTCATGTAAGACAATCTCCGCTTATCAAGGAGTCTCATAACAACCTGTCCAATGACATATGCAATGGTCAACCACATCTTATAATAAATATGCAGATGAAGCGTATGGGCATGTATCATAATGCTCTGCTGTCACATACTCACAATCGGTATCGACAATCAGCATTGACCTCGATAATTAGCATCGGCCTCGACAATTGGCTTCGATAATCAGCCTCGACAATCAACATCGACTATCAGCATCGGTAATTGGCATTGATAATCGGCATCAATGAGAATGGGCCTAATAAGGCCTAAGGGAAGGTCACAATGTGGACATTCAATCATTATTGCCCATCAATGTGGACATTTAACCAACAATGCTCCCAAGGAGTGGCCCATATAGAGCCAAACATAAAGTGGGCCCATGGCCTCGTACAAAGGCCTAATATACATCGCAATGGGCCTCTCACATGGGTCATAAATACATCACAACGGCCATAAATACATCGCATTGGGCCTCATACAAGGGCTACATATACATCACTATGAGCTACATCGCATGGGCCACATATACATTACATTGGGCCACACATATGGCCGAAAATACATCACAATGGGCCTCATTACATGGGCCACACATACATCATATGGGTTGCATCAGTGGGCCGCGCCAATGGGCCTCATACATCAAGTGGACGCATCCACGGGCCGCACCAATGAGCCTCATCACGCGAGCCTAATATACATCACCATTGGCCAGGACCCATGGGCCCCAAATACATCATAATGGGCTACGACCCATGGGCCTCGATATACATCATAATGGGCCATAACCCATGGGCCTAATAAACATCAAGTGGGCCACATCAACGGGTCGCACTAATGGGCTCATATACATCAAGTGGGCCGCATCAATGAGACGCACCAATGGGCCTCATATACATTAAGTGGGCCACATCAACGGGCTGCACCAATGGGCCTAATAGATGGGCTATACATATTATATCAAGGTGAGTCTCACAGATGGGCCACAAGTATATCAAAGTGGGCCTCTCGAAAGGGGCCACAAAATACATCAAAGTAGGCCTGACGGATGGGCCACAAAATACATCAAGGTGGGCTTCACAGATGGGCCACAAGTATATCAAAGTGGGCCTCTCAAATGGGCCACAAAATACATCAAGGTGGGCCTCATAGATGGGCCACAAGTATATCCAAGTGGGCCTCTTGAATGGGCCACAAAATACATCAAGGTGGGCCTCACAGATGGGCCATAAGTATATCAAAGTGGGCCTCTCGAATGGGCCACAAAATACATCAAGGTGGGCCTCACAGATGGGCCACAAGTATATCAAAGTGGGCCTCTCGAATGGGACACAAAATACATCAAGGTTTGCCTCACAGATGGGCCACAAGTATATCAAAGTGGGCCTCTCGAATGGGCCACAAAATATATCAAAGTAGGCCTCAAGTGGGAGCTTGGATTACATCTAAAATCATTTCAATAGTTGCAAGTGCAACATGTGTATCACTATACACTATCATTCTATGGGGCACATAGCACTCTAATGATGATCAGCGCCACCCAAACATTGTTTATGTAAATAAGCACTGTCTAAACATTGGACAACACCGTCCAAACACTATCCATGTAATCGGTACGGTCCAAACATTATCCAGGTAAATCAGCACCATCCAAACATTGTCTATGTAAATCAGCACTGTACAAACATTGTCCAGCATTGTCCAGACAGTCTGGACGGTGTGAAATATCACATATATCATGGTGGGCTACACCACCGTCCAAGTACAGACGGTATGGATGGGGTTCACATAGCAGCTGGGTCCCACATGCTGCTAACGTCAATACTGCAGCTATATAGCTGCTGTAAGACGCAGTAGATGCTGCTTCAAATAGCGCAGGTGGGTCCCACGTGGGGCCCACCATTTTATAATATAATATTATTTATTATTTATTTATTATTATTTTATTTTTACTTTTTACAAGTCAGCGTCCAGACCTGTGGTCTTCCTAATCTGGATGGACGGTGTGGATTATCCACATAGGGTCCATGTGATGGACGACAAGGATGTAAGACACGTACATCAAGGGGGATAATCTGGACGGTGGGCTGATCCTAAGCATACATCACGGTGGTCCACACAGCACCGTCCAGATGGACGGTGTAGATAAATACATCACATTGAGCTCCAACCAGATGGACGAACGACGTGGATCAAAGGGACCCACAGAACTTGCTGCTCGTTAACACAGTAGCATCAAGGTGGGGTCCACACGTGGCCAAACTGATGGATGGCTGGACAAATACATGAATCAGGTGGAGCCACGTCCAGGCAGCTGGACTGCCTGAGTACAACACATTCCTGGGCCCCACATCCATGCAATGGACGAAATGGATATACATCGTTGTGGGTCCAGCACCATCCACAGGCTGCTGGACAGTGTGGATCTAACACACACGTCTAGTGGGTCCCTCATTCAGCACCGTCCATCAAGGTGGACCATTGTACAAGGAAAAAAAAAAGAGAGGAGGGAGGGAGGGAGGGAGGGAGGGAGGGAGAGAGAGAGAGAGAGAGAGAGAGAGAGAGAGGAGAGAGAGAGAGAGAGAGAGAGAGAGAGAGAGAGAGAGATAGGGTAGAGGAGAGGCCCCATGGGCCCCTCAATACAGAGCATACATTAAGATGGGTCCCACCATAAGTGGGCCCTCAAATCATCAAATCCAAATAAAATCACCCACCATTTTCGTTCTTCTTGGTTCGATGAAATCCCTAACTCCTCGGCTTCGACTTTGACGAAGGATGATGGACATTAGAAAATTGGATGGTGGAGATGGGGGAGGGGGGGGGGGGTAGGAAGATGGCCTCACCTAGCTTCTCTCCCATGGACGTCCACCTCTCTCATGTTTGCTTGAGAGATGAAGTTTGAAATGAGAGAGAGATGAGAGAGAGGGATGTAAGAGGGTTATGGGTGAAAAGGTGAGTGATGGGTGAGTGAATCATGGGAGTGTACTTGACATGTAAGGGATGTGTAAGAGAGAGAGTTGACTTTGGGGATGGGTGTTGTACTTGACATGTGAGGTGATTGATGGGATTGATTGATGGGATATTTCTCTTGAGTTTTGTAAAGCGCGGCGTTTTTCCTGAACTGAACGCGGGTTCACATTTCCTGGCCCGGGTATCACCTCGGCGCGTAATACGCGGTGACGGCGCAGTCGGTAGGGTACAAGTCTCGGGTCGAGTGGAATACGGGATACGACTCATGGTCACACGCAAATGCCAATTATAGATCACGAGTTGCCGAAAGTCGACCGGGAGGACTGCAGAAGCCTATGGAACGGTACGGGCTAGGATATAGGTCTCGCACATATCCAAGCATCCACAAGCCAATGGCTACCAAACAGTGCTATCAGGCAAGCTTCACCAAAGAAAAATAGGACATACCATGTTGAATATAGCCTAACAAGATGTAGAAATGCACGGGGGGGAGGGAGAGGGCCTGCCTCTTCCAGGAAACCAATGACCAACCCCTGCTACAGACCTGAGCAAAAACCCCAGCTATACCCTACTAAGACAAAACAAACTGCAGAACTCGATACTAAGAGTAGCTGAAGATCAAATGGAACTAACACTCAGCTATACCCCCATACTAGCCCAACCAACGTGATACTCTAGAGAATGATAAAACCCAATAGGTACTGAATGAGGAAGAAATCTGACTTAGGAACCCAAATCCTAACTTAGCCTATCTCGAGCGATATAAACTGTCTGCTACTACTGCAAACAAGCGGCACCAGCTACCGCTAGAGAATCCAAAACAGCAGAAGATCTAATCAGAGAGAGAGGGAGAGTCAAACATCCCTCCTCTCCAACAAGCATCAACCCACTCCCTTTTTCGGCGCCGACTTCTTAATCACACCCAAACCCGCCTTGTACAGAAGAAGAGAACCCCTAACTTTAGGGGGAAGATTTGATCTAGATAAAAATAACTTGTCAGGGTGACCACTGCTTGCCATTTTAGCCAACTCATCTGTTACTGTGCCTTCACGATAAATGTGAGAGAAGATAAGCTTGAGGGGATCTTGGAAGCTGATAATAGCTCCCAATTGATACCAAGATTTCCAACATCGAGACGATTCAGGAGATGAAATGGTTTCAATAATAACTTGTGAATCAGACTTTACTATAATGTTTGACAGGCCCATATTCTTGTAGATTTGCAATCCGTCTGCCATTGGTTGAGCTACTGCATAGGTGTTTGTGACCCTACCATAGAAATTGTGGAAACCAAAGTGAACTCGCCCCCTATGATCTCTGCATATACTGATGCAGGACATGGAAATTAAACCTGATATGCAAGATTTCAAACTTTAGATCATACTAATTTAAAAACATTCATAAAATTTCTACATCCCACGTAAAGCCAAGCATTCAATCAAGGGGAATCTATAAGGGTCCAAGCCTACACATGATAGAGCTAGATCAATTAAAATTATGGACCAAATAATGATCAAAGGAGAGTAGATTCATCCACACATGTAAATGATTATGTCTCAATCCAAGGGATTCACATGCTTCAATTTGGAAAACTCTCGGGTTGAAAAACGGGAATAGAAATTGGGATTTAGGATAATCTAGGGTTAGGGCTAGGGAAATATAGTGAGAGAAAATTGAAAAAAAAAAAGAAGGAAAGAGAGAACCAGGGATCAGTCCACACATGTGGGTAGCAAGCGGGCCTGACGTACGTGCGTGAATTGTGGCCCACATGTGTGTGGGGCCCACGAACCCAAAAGAGGTCAGTAACGGGTTGGTCGGCCAGGGGTGGGCCACCCACATACCAATTTTCAGATAGAACGGATGACTGGTTTGAGGATGGTGCTCCGCCAAAGTTTCAGCCCTTCTGCAGGGTATGATTCTAGAAATCTGTTGTAGAGAAGAATTGACTACAAAATAAAGGTGGATTTGAAGAGTGGATGGCTGTGAGAGATGATGATTATGGATGGTAGGAGATGGGGGTGACTTAAGATGGGTGTGGCTTCGCACCACGGTAGTTAGCAGTTCGAAGAAGGGAGGGTTTCACACCCAATTAAATTTCCACAACTTAGAAAATTAGAGAAGTAGGAAAACATTGAATTTTATTCATAATATTCAATGCCAAAAATCCTACAAGGGGTTGCCTGTTTATAAGAAAAACATTACCCCAAAAGCCGTGTCATACGCGCACTATTACTTAAAGAGGAGGTAACAAAAATAACAACTAATCAAAGCAATCTAAACAGTCTATGATATTCCTAATAACAATAATAAGAAAAACTCAAAGTACTAGATCATCTAGAGTAGTGGGCCACGATCATGAGATCAAATGGTAGGATCCACATGACGATCGGGACCACTCCAAGTAACCAAAACACGGTCCTCTAACTAGGAGGCCCTCCCTGCACGTCGTCATCGATCCAGATCTTTGGTGGGGCACTCCTCCTCCTTGCGTACGTGCGTAGGGGGGCGTGCGTGTGCGCGAGATGTCCCCATCATATACCATATGGTCCACTTGACCCTTGTAATTGCCTCATTTTGGGTTATATACTATAAAATGATATAGAAAAATGGATTGACCTTGGATGAAATCCATGCATCACGGTGGCCCCTCTGAACCCCCATTCCTAGTAAGGGACTAGGGTAGACACCAAGCTCGGTCAAGCTGTGACTGTGAGACCCACCTTGATGTATGTGTTATATATCCACGTCATACATTCATTTTCCAGGTCATTTTAGGGCATGAGCCCAAAAATGAGGCATATCCAAATCTTAGATGGATCACACCGCAAGAAACAGAGGTGATCGAATGCTTGCGATTTACAAAAGTTTTGGATCAAGCTGATATTTGTGTTTTCTCTTGATCCAGGTCTGTGTGACCATATCAACAGGTCGGTTGGCAAACAAACGTTAGGGTGGGTGCTAGAAAGTTTTTAATGTGGGCGTTCAATCACCATTGTTTCCTGGGGGTGGTCCACCTAAGATTTGGACATGCTTCAATTTTGGGTGCATGCCTTAAAATGAGCAAGCCAAATAAATGGACGGTATACACATACAACACATATATCGAGGTGTATCCTTAAGGTGTTATTGTGGCCTTACCGAATCTGCTCCCGTGCCGCACCATCCATGTTGACCTTTAACTATCTCAAGGGAGGATTGTAATGCCCCGAATCTTCAGGACCCGAGTATATGACCCGTGACCCAAAAACCTGAGTGTTAACCCTAAAGGATGGTCAAATATAATATTTTTCTTTTATCAGAGTAAGCAAATGAACATAGTGTGGACAAATCGACATAAAGGAAAATTTCATTATCATTTAAAATATACAAGAAGCTGCCCATAATGACTTATACAAACCAATGTCTCCAAAAATAATAAATACAAGAATTATATGATCTAAATACATGACAAATAATAGAAGGCAAGTAGAATTAAGCCTTAAGACCCCTCAGCTCCTCAAAGTAATACAGTCATGTAAACTCGGACACGTGAACCAGACTCCTTATTAGCCTGAACCTGAAAATCACTTAAGCCACCTGTGCTACCTGTACAGTTATATATTTAATGAATGAGTGGCCAACTCAGTGTGAACTCCCCTCAAGATTACACATCACCGCATTAGGTAAGAAATAGTATAAAACATCCAGACAACCAAAACAGAGTAAATGCAGTCTTATTAAGTGCATGGATGTATGAAATGCGTTCACGCCCCGGGGATGCTCATCCATGCAGATAGTGGGCCATCACCCATGCAATCATTGAACCTGGGAAACATCAACCAGTCGAAAATAATACGTAGCCCACGTACGATAGCAATAGATGCTGGTTTGTGCTATGTATGCATGATTAGCCAAGCCATTATTAGTCCATTTATAGCCAACCAATTTAAATAATCTCAAAGGTCACTAGGGGAGCACATGGCCCAGCGTAGGCCGACAGCTCGGGCATAGTATCCCATGACTACCATCCCCAGCCCATGAGGCTACCACCTTAGGATGTTAATGAAAACCCATCGACTAATGGCCAATCATATTACATATGTAGGGCTTACCATCGCATGGTTGCACAGTATAAAACATCGAACTCATGTAGGGAAAATACCAGAACAAATCCTCATAGGGCGATACCAAATAGGCCATATAGGGCGAGTATCAAAACCATACGATAAAACCATCCTTAAAAACCATTGGGCACAACAACCCTGGATGGTAGGCCCACATCAATGATATATCTAAACCACCACTCAATAACCACCAAGTCGAAGGTCCATTATGATCATAACTAGTCAAGTTACATCCCAAGTATGGGTGTACATTCATATGTGGGAGTTTCCCACTAATGTACCAGTTTAAGTTCCATAAGCAATCCACAAAAAGGAATTCACAAGCATGAACAGTTATACAGGATAATCGTAAAGCATGTAATATCACAATTCAATTTCCACCAGCTAACACATGTGATTATAAAGGGAGATATTAGTTATGAACTTAAATAAAAACTATAACTTAAGCTAATGAGAAGATGGAAAGCTCAAGGGGAGGAATCATCACCTGATGAACCGAATCACCTTCTAGCGTCGCTAAGTACTTGCGCCCTTAGAATTGTATCCTACCACAAATCATGAACTTGTACAATTAGGTCCAAGTTCTATATGCTATTCTTGGTTAAGGTCTTAGCCTATTGTTTTGGATTACCGTGGTTTTAGGGTTTCACCCAAAAGTCTAGGTCTAGGAGAAATTTTAAGATTTAAATTCTAATGGATGTAATGATACTATTAATAACGCTACTAATTGAAATTGGTATTTCAATAATGGAAAATGATGTATAGTTGATTATAACGTTAATAATACTAATAAATTAAAGGAGATCATTACTATTAGCAATATACTTAATATTAGCTAGCGAGGCGCTAATAGATATCCCAATGAAATAAATAGTATGCTCTAATGATAGTATTTAAGGTAGGCAAAGTCAAACTCTAATAATAATGATAATTTGTATGCACTAACTGATATTAATATAGATAATTTCCAAAATAGGTGAATTGATGATCATTTGATTTGGACAGTTCAAATGTAAGGAATTCTCGAGCTGACTGGTTAAGATGGCGATCCAATCCATCTGGATGGACCAGATGGAGCCTCTGATCATTGCGGGGCCCGCCAATCACATCCGAAATCGCAATCCCAATAGCATCTCGTGAGAAGTTCGGCCGCACTCACCATCTTGCAAGAAGCGGTTGTTTTCGGGAAGTCGGCCGCCCTAAGCAATTCTGCCCTAGCGCGAACGGTGGGGATCTGTCCATGTGGCCCAGGGAGAGGTTTGGATTGCGCCAGAGGCACTTTCCTAAAGTGGGAATGTCTCCTCTAGCATTTCTTGGTGCAAGGCGGGTGTCTGTCCATTTTTGGCAGTAGAAGAACAGCGCGGATTGAGGCCTAGATGGTCGGTTGGGATGGTAGGAATGAGGCGGTCGCAGATCGCTAACGTGGAGGACACCATGACTGCCCTATTTTAGAGAATACAATGATCCGTCCGAGGCCGTCTATCGTTCGTACACATGCACACGTGCTTGGGCCGGGATGATTGTCATGGGATTGGTCGCCCATGACTTCCATATCCAATGGACGGTTCAGATCGTCCGAAAGCTGGCTAGAAATGGGCCACAATTCATCAACAGTGGACGTCTCCCTGCCGTTCTTTACTTGTGCACAGAACGATTGCATGGACTTGATTGACCAACGTGGGTCTGGTAGTCCGGATGGTGCAAGACCTATGGGCGGTCTGGATCTCATGGATGGTTGCCATAGGTGGGCCACATCTCGTGATGAAAGAACCTATTCGTCCATCACGTTTAAAGCACGAGGCAGGAGGTCTCTCCCTCCCTTTTTTCGAATTTTCACGGGTCAGCGCCCGGCTGACCCGAGATGCGGTACAGTGCACTTCGTGCACGGTCCGTTGTGGTGTGCATGCACCTCGTGTGGGGTCCACAGTGATGTCTGTGATTAATCCACTCCTTCCATTCTATTCTAGGGGCTCTACCAAGGGTTTTTGGGCCAATGATCAGGCTGATCTAAGGTCTAGGTGGGACCCACAACTCGATTTGGGTTCTATTTACTGATTCCCGCAAACCTGACGGTCGGATCATCTCGAAACTGAACATCAATGGTTAAAAGATTCTTGGGATCATTTGTATATTTAGGGCCACCTATTTCATGTGTTGATAATACCCTTACTACTAATAAAGTCTTATAATAACATCAATTGCATTGTTAAAGTGTTGTTACTCATTTATCTTTATACGTATGTATACATAAGTATTTACTTATTTATTTCTTTATTCATTTACCTTCATCGGTAATAGTATTTACGTAGGGCCCGCCTTTGACTAGAGTCATCCATGGTTTTGGATTTAAACAGTAATGAATGGGAATGTCCAAGTTAAGTCAGAATTTGTACTAAGTTAGGTTACTTGGTAATATCTGAGTACAGGAAAATACGGGGTGTTACAATCTACCCCCCTAACAGAAATCTCGTTCCGAGATTTGTTATGTGCATCCCTAAGTATTAACATTACCAGTAGTAATTTCATTTCAGATAGTGCATTTTATTTCTCACATTTGCAATCACGTCTTGCACTGTTAACAAGCCATATTTAAACGTACCACGTCCCTAAGCATGTAGTCTAGCATATCAATTCCTACTAACATTTGGAACCATTCTAGCATTAACCAATACTAAGGATTTGTTTAAAGGTTTACCTACATCACATGTCTCATTGCATCCACTAAGAGCTAGGCGACCACTAATGATAATATTTCACCTTTCTCTTTATTTTATTTTACTTCTAATGATAGTCCCTAGCTGTCCAAGGTGCATTACCAATTTATTTAATTATTTATTTTTTTTTTTCAACATTCAGGGTAACACAAATAGATGGTCATAGTAGGTTTGAGCCCGATACATCGATCATTTGCCTACATAGAACAAAGGATCCACTGGTATCAATTCATAATCCTACTAAATCTCAGTCCTTTGCTTGATCAGGGCATTGGAATCGTTGAGATTTGCTAGGACTTAGAATTTGAGTCAAGCCACGCACACATCGCGTAAACATGATTTCATCAAACCTTATATTTTCACTATGATAAGTCTATGCGGCCCATTACACTTCTGCCGCGCACTCTGATCATCTAAGCACTACTTGGAAACTTCAGGTCCAGGGTCCCCATGTGAAACCTAAGTTTAAATTTCCTTACGTCTTATTTGACTTCCCGAACCTAGCTCGCCCACATGCCTAGTCTAAGATTAATAATTCACCCAAAATTCTATGACTTCACATTTAGTTAACCCTAAGTGCTAAAATTTATGAGAATTATCATTTTCCAATTAACGATAGGTATTAGGAAATTCAAGTTGTAACTTCTATTTTTTATTTATTTATTTATTTATTTTATTTTTTTGAAAGTCAAGTATAAAAATGTTCTGGTTTGGTCCTTCTATACATCATAGTGGGCATTTGTTCCTCCTCTATACTTAAGTTTAGTTCCAAATTTCAAATGACTAAACCTAAAATCTTTCAAGGGAACCTACACTCATTTCTAAGTCCTATAGTTATCAAAACAACCTTTCAGGGAGCCTAACCTTTTGAAGTATCTATGTTCTCAAAAATATAATTTTTGCAGGGAACTTTTCATAAGTTCAATGACTAAATGTTCTAAGGGTCCTAAGTTCATGTCTATGTTCTTCAGTCATTCAAACAACTTTCCTAGGGGCCTAAAATTTTAAATTTCTACATTCTTAATTTCTCCTAACTACAGGGGACATTCAAGTAAGTTCAAATGGTTATTCTCATCACTTCTAAGGGACTCCTACATAAGTTTAAAGTCCAGCGGTCCAACTTAAAATTCTCAAGGGAGTCTAGAGTTTGAAATTTCTATGTTTCAAATTTTCTCTTATTCTAAGGGAAGCTTGCATAAGTTCAAATGACTAATCTAATAAGTTCTCAAGGGAACCTAAGTTTGGTCTCTAAGGTTGTAATGACTCGAAAATTTTCATGCAATGGCCAGAGTACCACCTCAGGCAGAAATCGTTTAGGATCAAATCCTTTAGAAATTTGACAAAGTTAATTAAGTGTTAAACTAGATTAGCCACGAAATCCGTTTGAATCGCTTTAAATACGATCTGCAAGACCCAAAACTTGTAGAATCGTTGACGCTAGGTTACCCTAAAGTCTAGGATTAAACTCATTACCCGACTGCTCTTGGGAGCACATTGAAACTCCGTATCAGGTCTGGACCGCACATCGGGAGTCCGAATAATACGAAGTTAAGGACTTAGGACCGCCTTGCTGGGCTTGACAACCATCTCGGAAATCAAATCCAGACAGTGTCCCACGACTGTTCGCTTGAGTCCGGAGCGAGGAGTGTGAGAACACTTGTTTTTCTTTAACAAATAAATATCTCAAATAGTAATCTGGCATGTGTCGCTTGCGGACATTTTGTAAGCAACCAGACCGTCAGAATCTGACCCAAATACACCCTTGGATCAGGAAAAATTTCATAAACATATCCATGTACTTGAAATTCAGATCAAGATCCGCTAACCGTTGAACTGAAACTGGTCCGCCACGCGTGATCTGGGAATCCCACTGAAACGAAAACTTAACTCCACCTAGATCCAAGGTTGGTGAGCTTAAGTCTGACCTTTGGCTCAAGGAGGCCCGCCAGAAGTCCTCTGTTGAGCTGAAACTAGCTCGCTTTGGTTATAACCTAAGTATACCTTGCCCATAAGTCTATATGGAGTGTTTTTAGGCTATATAAGGACCTTAGAACCCTCTCTCTCACAGCCATACGAATTTGAGAGAAACCCTAGAGAGAGAAGTGAGAAAAGAGAGAGAAAGTGTGAGAGAAGTGGGAGAAACTCCTTACTACAATCCCCTGCCGCTACACAAGCTGCACCATCCCATTCTCATGGCTTTCCCAGCGATTCCGACTTCGTTTCTAGGTAAGAAACACTAACCCTAATCTGTTTTGGAGTTGTAAAGGTTGTAGGTTATGAAATAGCTAACCTATTTCATTTTATAGGCTACCAAACTGCCGAATACGGAAGCTTGGCAAACCTATCATATTCGTTACGATTCTACGGTAAAAGGTGAGGACTTTAGGTGTATAGGTTGCAGTTTTCAACGCTTTCAATGTCAGATAATGATAGATTCATGATCTGCATGCAATTTCCCATGCACAATGTGCTGTCTGTTTTCTGTTTCGATTAAAGATGAAAAATATGGAATTTGACATATTCTAGGTATTTGTAGAAAGTACCGTATACGTATAAATTTTGGAAATATGTTTGCCATGATTATTTGTTGTATGAATATATTATGAATGAATAAAATACTGATTTGGCGAAAAGACTCGCCCTAAACCATGTTTTGCTAATATACACTATGTATGTTGAAATAGTGTATTCTAGAAAGTACGGTATACGTATAAATTTTGGAGATGTGTTTGCCATGATTATTTGCTGTATGAACATATTATATATGCGTAAATTACTTGTTTGGTGAAAGGACTCGCCCTAATACATGTTTTGCTAACATACACTATGTATGTTGAAATAGTGTATTTTAAGTGTTTGTGAAAATGCTTGTGAGAGTAAGTGCTTGGATCATAGTGCCTTAGGTAGGTGTTCAGATGGGATTCTCAAGTTACCTTAGAGATGTATATGATTTCCTCCATGTTGGTTGTTTAACGTAACCGCTTACTTATGAAATATATGTGTTTGTATTTCCTGTTTATATGGTGCTTTATAACATGCTTTATGATAAACTGTTAACATGCTTGAATTACTTTGTTTAATATGCTTTACTCTACATGCTCTAGATAAGGATTGATTGAGTTTGGGACTATGATTATAGTCCAGACATTCGGTACCAGACTTGAGATCGTGGTTGAGATTCATTTCGCCACGTGAGATGTGTTCGAGGAACCCGAGTCGTACTTCAGTTGGCGATAGTGGTTGGCCACACGAACTGCTTATGCGCTTCATATCGTTCAACTTGTTGTGCACTCGAGCTAGCCGACCTCGTCAAGTAACCCGTTATGTCTTATGTATGTTCACCATGTTTGGACGCTACTGCTTGAACCTAGGGTACCAAACTTACCAGTGAAATCCCGTTAACCATGGTACCTCGATCCGCTAAGACTCATGAGCGGGCATGGTGGTATAGGACACTGTGGTCGAGCTGTCGGCCTACGCTGGGCCCACGTGCCTCCCCGTAGTGACTAGTGAGCAACTAGACTTGTGGGCCGATTATGGTGGTCTAGGACACTATATTCGAGCTGTCGGCCTACACTGATTGGTGACGAGCCCTTTGTAGTGACCTCGAGCAGACTCTAAATTTACGGTGAGGCGACGAGTTTTGCCGCAGTGTATTGAGTATGAACTAGGCCTGTATCAGCTTAGTGATGAACCGTTAAAAAGGTGATGGGGGAGTGGTGTAACCATTGTACGTAATAGCCCTGGCAGCCTTTACAGGGACCTAGAAATACACTATCATATGAGATTAACTAGGACTGACGACCCTAACATGGATCATGTTTGGGAATGATACAATGGAGGTACCTTAGTTTCCCAATCCTGCTGTATGAAAAGGACTAATAACAACTCGGTAATCATGCTCATCATCGCACTGCATGTGCTTGGAAGATGTGGAGCACTGAGGGATGAACGCATGTCGCGAACGTAAGATGGTGTCGCATGAGGGTGGTTTGGCAAGGGCATTCATCATGTCATTTCATACCTGCATTAAATAAGAGTAGTTAGGATTGTTTGATTGTACTGCTTTATCATTACTGCTTGACTGAATTGATAACATCTTAACCTATGCTTTATTGTTCCACTGAGTTAGCTACTCACTCCAACGTTACGGGATGGTGTTGTACACCCAACCAGACTTTGTCTCAGGTGTAGATGATACGTCGATTCAGGAGGCTGAGCCAGACTACGATGAGGACCAGTACGAGTTCTCATTCATGCAGTACTCAGACGGCTTTGCTTAGGCTGACTGAATTGCGGGGATTTCAGGATTAATCTCTTTAGTTGTATTTTGACCTTTTGATTCAGAAACAATACATGTATATGGTTACTCAGTTAGTCTTCATACTCTGGAGATTGAGATGGTTTTGTTTCTTTACATACCTTATATATACAGTTTCAGTCTTCTGCTTGCCTTTATAAAATTGATCTGGAGTATGAATTACTGTTTTGGTATAATCTCACTCATGTTTATTGCACTGACACAGACAACATTCAATCATCATCATCTATGTTGCATAAGTGATGTTCTGGAACTCGAGCGTTGAGTTGCTACTCGACCCTCGAATTTCAGGGTGTTACAAGTTGGTATCAGAGCATGATTTTGATTAAACCAGACCTGAGTTATGTTCCCACGACGTACGCTGACGCATTACAACTTAGGAGGGTGTGAGAATAATATAGAAAGTCTTAGGTATCCCAATTTCGTCCAACAGCAAAGTTCGTTAAATCGAACGCTGAAATCGAGTTTGTACTCAACCCTGGTCGCACGAGTCAACCTTAAAACATTCCTAAGCCATCTATTAACTAGTCGAGATCACAATCCACCCAATTCCAGTCGTTAAAAATCTGTAAAGGTCAGTCTAGATCAAAAATTTCTCGAAACCACCCGATCTGGAACAGAATGGAGTCGTGGGCCTCCCCACTTAAATCTATAGGGACCCAGGGTAGAACCAATGTGTATTTAGCACCTTGGGAGGTTGGGGAACACCACCCAACCATGGCGGCAGCACGCCGGACAAAGCGGACAGCGGCGGAACCGCGGTCACCGCGGCAGACCGCGGTCGGGTTGGCTCACTAGGGTTGGGCCAAGCCTAGTCCTGGTCGGCCCAACCCCTACACACGTTTGGTGCGTGCAGAATTTTTAGGGGGCCCCTATTTCTCTCCGGTTGGAGCCCCACTTCTCATTTCACCCTTCTAAACCCTCCAACTTGTTGTCCCCTCTCTCAAAACTCTCTTTCAATTGTCTCATCCTTCATTTTCGACCATAACCCACCCACATCCATCTATCACAGCAACCCTACCTCCCTATCCTTTCCATTTTCTCTCTTTTCAGCCCATACACTTCCCATTTCGCCCCAAAATCGTTCACACCCCCTACCCCACTTCATTTCTTCTTCTTTCTTCTTAAACCTTGGTCGTTTGGGCCTCTATAACCGCTGTTGAGACCCAAATTCATGGTGAAGCAAGGAGAGCAGCCCTTTCTTTCTCTTATCGTCACTTTCCATGGCTTTCTTCGCCATTGTTTCGGCCATTTTCTCCATCTCCGCCATCCTTTCTCTTATGGGAAAGAGGAAGACCGCTGCAGATGAAGTTGGACCTAGCCTTCCAACCCGTTCGAGGAGAGAAGTGGACGATGAAGCCAGTCCTAGCCCAGTTCGGGAGTTTAGGTCCAAGAGAGACCTAAATCCCCAACATCCGATCAGAAATATTTTTTCGATAGGTTTCGAATACGGTCGCTTTGCTGGTAGTAAGATTGTGTTTGAAGCTCACGTGGATGAGAGAATGTTTGGGCTACACCCGATGATGGATCACTTGGTGGACATTGAATGGGGTTCTATATTTGAAGGTGAGTCTCCTGCATATGAGAACACGGTTCGTGCCTTCTATGCTCATATCATAGACCCATTGTTGGAGCCTTCACTGTCTCTGTGAGGGGCATAAGGCGCACAATTACTGTGACTGAGGTGGTTCGAGTCATGAAGGTCCCACGTGGTCAAGTGCTTCCTAATGACGACTTCTCCAGGAGTGCGCGAGAAAGGGATCATCGTACGCGATACCTTTGTGGTCGATGGGTTTCTTGGACACGAGGAAATTGTCTTACGGTGACAAAGTTGACAGAGGACTTCCGTTTGCTCCACCACATTTTCACATATAATGTGTATCCACGGTCGGGTAACCGCACGAAGTGCACTTGGTTGATGGTGGACTTCCTATACAGGATGGGACAAGGGGACAACTTATGCCTTCCCACGTTCATCCTATTTCAGATAGTTCAGGTCGTTCAATTTGTTAGGAATGACCTCTCGCTCCCATTTGGCCGCTTGATATGCAAGATGGCTCGTGATGTCAGCTATAGGCTTAACATGGAAGACCTTGCACCAGTCTGGGTCATAAGTGAGGCTACGCTTAAGAATATGAAGATCGGCCCTCGATAATGGCAAGCCCGGCTCGATGAGTCTGAAGATGAGTCGGACAGCACTGGTGAGGAGAGTGTTAACCTCGAGGCGGGAAGCGAAGAAGGAAACGGTGATGAGATACAGGAAGAGGAAGATGAGGCTCAGGATACTGAGGAGAGCTCTCCTCCTAGGGCACCAGAGCCGGACGCTACTCAGGCAGCGAGTGACGCTCGTATGGTTCGTATTGAGGAGAACCAGGTCGCCCTGCGGCAAGAAATTGGACAGGTTCGGGCCGAGCTTGGTGAGACCCGAGCCAAGCTTGAGGTGAGCGAAGCCTACATGAAGAGGAGTTTCAAGAAGGTGTCTCGCACATTGAAGACCATCCTGTACTGTGTACAGGACAAGGATGCTCCTCCTCCATCGCCTGACTCGGATGCCTAGCCATCCATACTGTTGTTTTGTAGTTGTTTTGGTTTTCTCTGTAGTAGGTTTTTGTTCCATGTTGGTGATGTAATAGTTAGTATTATGTTTTAAGTGTTTGATGTTGTGGATGTAATTGGCTCACATGTAATTTTTGTCATGATTCATGTAATTCTGTATTCCATGTATTATGACAATTTTGGGTAAATGAAAAGCATGCAGCCTCTTTTGCTATGAGATGTGTGGAATGCTTAAAGTGTTTGTATAATGTGTTGTTATGCTTTATCTCACATACGTTGCACCCTATGTTGTAAAGGGCATGCCGCGACAGTATACACGGAGCACGACACACCCCCTTCTCACTAACTCGATGGACCAGACTCCTTCTCGTAGAGGTGGTCCTACGGACCGAGGGTTAGACTCAGATCAGCCTCCTACTGGTCCAACTGGTGGACTGCCACCTTATACACCCCCGGTTCGTGAGCAGCACCGGGCATCCTCATCTGCACAGCATGACCCACAGGTTGCTCCACCTCCTGACAGATTTGAGCAGATGATGATGCTGATGCAGCAGCAGCATCAGCAGTTTCTTGTGGTCTTATCAGCTCAGGGTGGCAGTGCGGCTCCACCTTCACCATCTACACGACCAGAGACCGCAAAGCCTCCTGCTCAGGCTGAGGCTATACCTCCCCCTACGCCTGCTGTACCCCCTACTGGAGATGTTGGTACTCGTGGCCTACTCGAGCGATTCCATCGCTTAAGGCCTCCCACATTCACGGGTTCTCACAGACCTGAGGAGGCTGAGTTTTGGCTAGACCGCATCTCCAAGATGCTACAGGTGCTGCATTGTACTGAGGCAGAGCAGGTCGAGTTGACCACTTTTATGTTCGAGAGGGAGGTCAGCCTGTGGTGGGACAGTGTACTGTGGTCTGTCGCAGTGGGCTATGTGTGGATTTGGGTAGCATTTGAGTTCCGGTTCCACGAGAAGTATTACCCGCAGACCTACAGACACGAGCGAGAGGATGAGTTTTTACGCCTCAGGCAGGGAGGCACGACAGTCACTGAGTATGAGCATCGCTTTACGGAGTTGGGTCGCTTTGTCCCGACCATCCTTGTTGATGAGCAGATGCGGATATACCGTTTTTCTGGGGGTTTGCGACCTGATATACGGTCGAAGATGTGTTGTATCAGTATACCTTCTTACACGGAGCTAGTTCACATGTCTATGATGGCCGAGCAGGATGTTGATCGGCTGACCCGTTCTCGTGGTACTATGGTCACGAGACCACGACCTGAAGTGTAGAGTAGGCCTTTCCTCTGCAAGAGGCCTCACATCGACTCTCCCCCCAGGGTCACAGCGCCAGTACTTCCGATGAGGCGCCCAGCAGTGACCTGTTCTTTCTACGAGAAATCAGGTCATCCGGCTGAGAGTTGTTTTTCACGTATGAGGGTTAGTGGGTTCTCACCACCGCAGAGGTTGGATCGCCCTCACCCTCAGGCCATATCGGCTCCACCTATGGACTGCCCCTGCTCATCCGTCTTTCAGACCACCTGCACCTTGCTTCCGGCCGCCTCAACAACCCATGGTACCTCAGCTTAACCGATCTCAGTAGGCGCGTGTTCATGCGCTTACAGCAGAGGAACCAGAGACTGTACCTTCAGCACCGATGGCCTTCGAGGTCACTGCACATGTACAAGGTATTCCAGTCTTTCTATTGGTGGACACCGGGTCTACTACCTCTATTGTATCATGTGCTGCGGTGAAGCGACTAGGGTTGTAAACTAGTCCTATGATTGGGATGAGACTCCTTACTGCCACAAGGACTTTCTCAAACTCCACTACGATGTGTAGGGGTTATTCGATAGACCTAGGGAACAGGACAGTGGCTGTCGACCTGTTGGTCGTACCGCTCCATCATTATGATGTGATTCTCGGCATGGACTGGCTCGTGGAGATGAAGGCCGAGATCGATTGCGATACTCGGATCGTGACAGCACGTGGACCTGACGGCACGATCTTTACTTTCCCAGTGCAGGTCAGTTGATATTACCTCATCAGTAGTTACGTTACCCTATTAGAGCAGGTTGATGGTCCGACGTTGGGAAATACGCCTGTGGTTCAGGATTTTACAGGTGTGTTTGCGACGATTCCTGGTTTGCCTCCTCGGCACGAAATCGACTTCACCATTGATCTTACGCCTGGTGCGACACCTATCTCATTGCTGACTTATCGTATGCCTCCATGTGAGATGGAGGAGCTGAGGAAACATATTGACGGGTTGCTAGAGAAGGGTTTCATTCAACCTAGTGTGTCCCCTTGGGGTGCACCCGTGTTATTTGTAAGAAAGAAGGATGGTTCTCAGCGATTGTGTATTGATTACCGTACGTTGAACCAGGTCACCGTGAAGAACAAGTATCCTTTGCCCAGGATAGATGATCTGTTTAATTAGTTGAAGGGGGCGAAGTACTTTTCGAAGATTGATCTGCAGTCAGGGTATCATCAGTTGCGCGTCAGAGATGAGGACGTGCAGAAGACGACTTCCAGGACATGCTTTGGGCACTACGAGTTTCTAGTGATGTTGTTCGGTCTTACGAACGCACCGGCCGTGTTCATGGACCTGATGAACCGGGTATTTCGGTCATTCCTATACCGATTTGTCATCATCTTTATTGATGACATTCTGATATACTCTACGAGTCGGGAAGAGCACGAGGAGCACCTGAGAGCGGTGTTGGATACTTTGAAGAAGAACCAGTTGTTCGCGCAGTATAAGAAGTGCGACTTCTGGCAGGAGGAAGTTAAGTTCCTCGGACATGTAGTGTCCAAGGATGGGATAGCAGTGGACCTTGCTAAGGTAGCCGCGTTTTAGGATTAGAAGCAGTCTGGCTCGGTTACTGAGGTGAGGAGTTTTCTTGGCCTGGCAGGATATTATCGACGCTTCATTCGAGACTTCTTGAAGATTGCCAGGCTGTTGTCATAGTTGATGCGTAAGGATTTGAAGTTCTCCTGGAATGAGAAGGCAGAAGCAGCTTTTTCAAGAGCTGAAGGACAGGTTGACGTCCGCCTCTGTGCTAGTATTACCAGAGCAAGGGGTTAAGTACACGATATACACTGACATGTCTCGCGTTGGTTTGAGTTGTGTCCTCATGCAGAAGGACAAGGTGATTTTGTATGCCTCGAGACAATTAAGGAAGCACGAGGAGAATTGCCCTACACACGACGTGGAGTTGGCAGTTGTCATCTTTGCATTGAAGCTCTGGAGACATTACCTCTACGGAGAGGAATTCAAGCTTTTCTATGACCACAAGAGCCTTAAGTATATATTCACGCAGCGAAACTTGAATATGAGACAACGCAGATGGATGGAGACCTTGAACGACTTTAAGTTCGAAGTTTTCTACCATCCTGGCAAGGCAAACCTTGTGGTAGACGCGTTGAGCCGCAAGAAGGCTATAGCATTTGAGGCTCCGTTGATGATAGCAGAGTGGGACACGGTTGAGTTCGTGTGGGACTTCGAGCAGAGACTCACCGTGGAGGAGCCATTTGAGTGTGTTGCACACGTTCGGGTGCGACCACTTATTGATGACAGGATTATTGAGGCCCAGAAGGGTGATGAGCGGTTGTCTGAGCTTCGAGAGCAAGCTAGCGACGCCAAGGACTCCGAGTGGAGAGTTGGTTTAGATGGAGGTCTACGATTCCGTGGCCGCCTATGCGTTCCTGATATTCCTGACTTGAGACAGGAGCTTCTCGAGTCTGCTCACAATACGAAGCTCGCGATGCATCCTGGTAGCATGAAGATGTACCGGGATATGAGACGGTCGTATTGGTGGGACAACATGAAGGCGCGTATAGCAGAGTATGTGTCTCGTTGTCTGACGTGCCAGAAGGTCAAAACAGAATATCGCCGACTTCCTGGACTGCTTCAGCCCATGCCCATAGCAGAATGGAAGTGGGACTTCATTTCCATGGATTTCATATCAGGGTTGTCGAAGACGAGGAAGGGACACGATTCCATTTGGGTGATTGTGGACCGGTTGACCAAATCGGCCCATTTTCTCCCTATCAGAGTTACGAACTCTGCAGATGATTTGGCTAGATTGTACATCAGAGAGATCGTCCGTCTGCATGGAGTTCCTTTATAGATCGCATCGGACAGAGACACTCGGTTCACATTTATCTTCTGGACTCGTATCCAGGAAGCGATGGGTGTGAAGTTGAAGTTCAGTACGGCGTTTCATCCTCAGACTGACGGGCAGACAGAGCGGGTGAATCAGATTCTGGAGGATATGTTGCGAGCATGTGTGTTGGACTTCAAGGACAGTTGGGATGGCTGTCTTCCTTACGCAGAGTTCGCCTACAACAACAGCTTCCAGGTGAGTATTGGTATGGCTTCATATGAGGCCCTGTATGGTCGCCCTTGCAGAGCACCACATTGTTGGGCTGAGGTTGGCGAGCGTAGCTTGATTGGCCCAGAGTTGGTTCAGGCGACCGTAGAGAAGATCGACATTATCAGGCGTCGACTTCTTACAGCGCAGAGCAAGCAGAAGAGCTACGCCGATACGAGGCGGCAACCGCTTGAGTTTGAGGTTGGAGACCATGTGTTCCTCAGAGTTTCCCCTATGAAGGGAGTCATTCGGTTCGGGAAGAAGGGGAAGCTCACACAAGGTTTATCAGTCATATCGTCTCGCTTTGCCCACACCACTTGCAGCTGTACACAACGTATTTCATGTATCTATGCTGAAGAAGTACGTTCCTGATCCTTCACATATCATCAGATGGGAGCAGGTACAGCTGAGCGAGGATGCTACGTATGAGTTGCGTCTGAAGCGTATCCTTGACAGGAAGGAGCAGGTACTGCGTAGCAAGGTGATTCCACTCGTGAAGGTACTGTGGACACATCATACAGAGGAGGAAGCTACGTGGGAGACAGAGGCCGAGGTCAGAAAGAACTACCCTCAAATTCTCGAGTATGAAAAGGTACAAATTTCGAGGACGAAATTTTTGTTTAAGGGGGTAAATTGTAACGACTCAAAAATTTCCATGCAATGGCCCGAGTACCACCTCAAGCAGAAATCGTTTAGGATCAAATCCTTTAGAAATTTGACAAAGCTAATTAAGTGTTAAACTAGATTAGCCACGAAATCTGTTTGAATCGCTTTAAATACGATCTGCAAGACCCAAAACTTATAGAATCGTTGATGCTGGTTACCTAAAGTCTAGGATTAAACTCATTTCCCGACTGCTCTTGAGAGCACATTGAAACTCCGTATCAGGTCTGGACCGCACATCGGGAGTCCGAATAATACGAAGTTAAGGACTTAGGACCGCCTCGCTGGGCTTGACAACCATCTCGGAAATCAAATCCAGACAGTGTCCCACTACTGTTCGCTTGAGTCCGGAGCTAGGAGTGTGAGAACAATTATTTTTCTTTAACAAATAAATATCTCAAATAGTAATCTGGCACGTGTCGCTTGCGGATATTTTATAAGCAACCAGACCGTCAGAATCTGACCCAAATACACCCTCGGATCAGGAAAAATTTCATAAACATATCCATGTACTTGGAAATTCAGATCAAGATCTGCTGACTGTTGAACTGAAACTGGTCCGCCATGCGTAATCTGGGAATCCCACTGAAACGAAAACTTAACTCCACCTAGATCCAAGGTTGGTGAGCTTAAGTCAGACCTTTGGCTTAAGGAGGCCCGCCAGAAGTCCTCCGTTGAGCTGAAACTAGCTCGCTTTGGTTATAACCTAAGTATACCTTGCCCATAAGTCTATATTGGAGTGTTTTTAGGCTATATAAGGACCTTAGAACCCTCTCTCTCACAGCCATACGAATTTGAGAGAAACCCTAGAGAGAGAAGTGAGAAAAGCGAGAGAAAGTGTGAGAGAAGTTGGAGAAACTCCCTACTACAATCCCCTGCCGCTACACAAGCTGCACCATCCCATTCTCATCGCTTTCCCGGTGATTCCGACTTCGTTTCTAGGTAAGAAACCCTAACCCTAATCTATTTTGGAGTTGTAAAGGTTGTACGTTATGAAATAGCTAACCTATTTCATTCTATAGGCTACCAAACTGCCGAATACGGAAGCTTGGCAAACCTATCGTATTCGTTACGATTCTACGGTAAAAGGTGAGGACTTTAGGTGTATAGATTACAGTTTTCAATGCTTTCAATGTTAGATAATGATAGATTCATGATCTGCATGCAATTGCACATGCACAATGTGCTGTCTGTTTTCTGTTTCGATTAAAGATGAAAAATATGGAATTTGACATATTCTAGGTATTTGTAGAAAGTACCGTATACGTATAAATTTTGGAAATATGTTTGCCATGATTATTTGTTGTATGAACATATTATGTATGGATAAAATACTGATTTGGCGAAAGGACTCGCCCTAATACATGTTTTGTTAATATACACTATGTATGTTGAAATAGTGTATTCTAGAAAGTACGGTATATGTATAAATTTTGGAGATGTGTTTGCCATGAATATTTGCTATATGAACATATTATATAAGCGTAAATTACTTGTTTGGCGAAAGGACTCGCCCTAATACATGTTTTGCTAACATACACTATGTATGTTGAAATAGTGTATTCTAAGTGTTTGTGAAAATGCTTATAGTCCAGACATTCGGTACCAGACTTGAGATCGTGGTTGAGATTCATTTCGGCCGTGAGATGTGTTCGACGAACCCGAGTCGTACTTTGGTTAGCGATAGTGGTTGGCCACACGAAGTGCTTATGCGCTTCATATCGTTCAACTTGTTGTGCGCTCGAGCTAGCTGAGGTCGTCAAGTAACCCGTTATGTCTTATGTATGTTCACCATGTTTGGACGCTACTGCTTGAACCTAGGGTACCAAACTTACCAGTGAAATCTCGTTAACCATGGTACCTCGATCCGCTAAGACTCATGAGCCGGGCATGGTGGTATGGGACACTGTGGTCGAGCTGTCGGCCTACCCTGGGGCCACGTGTCTCCCCATAGTGACCAGTGAACAACCAGACTCGTGAGCCGATTATGGTGGTATGGGACACTATATTCGAGCTGTCGGCCTACACTGATTGGTGACGAGCCATTTGTAGTGACCTCGAGCATACTCTGAATTTACGGTGAGGCGACGAATTTTGCCGCAGTGTATAGAGTATGAACTAAGCCTGTATCAGCTTAGTGATGAACCGTTAAAAAGGTGATGGGGGAGTGGTGTAACCATTGTGCGTAACAGCCCTGACAGCCTTTGCAGCGACCTAGAAATACACTATCGTACGAGATTAACTAGGACTGACGACCCTAGAATGGATCATGTTTGGGAACGATACAAGGGAGGTACCTTAGTTTCCCAATCCTGCTGTATGAAAAAGGACTAATAACAACTCGATAATCATGCTCATCATCGCACTGCATGTGCTTGGAAGATGTAGTGCACTGAGGGATGAACGTATGTCGCAAACGTAAGATGGTGTCGCATGAGGGTGGTTTGGCAAGGGCATTCACCATGTCATTTCATACCTGCATTAAATAAGAGTAGTTAGGATTGTTTGATTGTACTGCTTTATCATTACTGCTTGACTGAATTGATAACATGTTAACATATGCTTTATTGTTCCACTGAGTTAGCTACTCACTCTCACGTTACGGGACGGTGTTGTACACACCAACCAGACTCTGTCTCAGGTGGAGATGATACGTCGATTCAGGAGGCTGAGCCAGACTACGATGAGGACCAGGACGAGTTCTCATTCATGCAGTACTCAGACGACTTTGCTTAGGCTGACTAGATCGCGGAGATTTCAGGATTAATCTCTTTAGTTGTATTTTGACTTTTTGATTCAGAAACAATACATGTATATGGTTACTCAGTTAGTGTTCATACTCTGGAGATTGAGATGGTTTTGTTTCTTTACATACCTTATATATACAGTTTCAATCTTCCGCTTGCTTTTATAAAATTGATCTGGAGTATGTATTACTACTTTGGTATAATCTCACTCATGTTTATTGCACTGACACAACAACATTCAATCATCATCATCTATGTTACATAAGTGATGTTCTGGAACTCGAGCGTTGAGTTGCTACTCGACCCTCGAATGTCAGGGTGTTACAAAGGTTCAAACGATAATTTTGGTAGTTTTCAGGGAACTAAATTTTTGTTTCCAAGTTCAAATAACCAAACCTAAAATGTTTCAAGGGACTTAAGCTCATTTCTAGGTTCAACAATTACTCAAACAATTCTCTAGGGAACCTAACATTTGAGTTTCTACATTCTTATTTCTTCTAAGTCTAAGGGAAATTTACCTAAGTTCAATTTCTAAATTCAAAACATCCTAACTTGAGACATTTAAGGCTTGTGTAAGTTCATTTCCCAAGGCTAAGTTTGTCCAAACTATGCTCTGATACCAACTGTAACGCCCCAAATCTTCAAGACCCAAGTATATGACCCGTGTCCTAAAAATCTAAGTGTTAACCGTAAAGGATGGTCAGATATAATATTTTTCTTTTATCAGAGTAAGAAAATGAGCGTAGTGTGGACAAATCGACATAAAGAAAAATTTCATTATCATTTAGAATATATAAGAAGCTGCCCATAATGACTTATACAAACCAATGTCTCCAAAAATAATAAATACAAGAATTACATGATCTAAATACATGACAAATAATAGAAGGCAAGTAGAATTAAGCCTTAAGACCCCTCAGCTCCTCAAAGTAGATACAGTCATGCAACCTCGAGCACCTGAACCCGGCTCCTTATCAGCCTGAACCTAAAAATCACTTAAGCCACCTGTGCTACCTGTACAGTTATATATTTGATGGATGAGTGGCCAACTCAGTGTGAACTCCCCTCAAGATTACACACCGCCGCATTAGGTAAGAAATAGTATAAAACATCCAGACAACCAAAACAGAGTAAATGCGGTCTTATTAAGTGCATTGATGTATGGAATGCGTTCAAGCCCCGGGGATGCTCATCCGTGCGGACAGTGGGCCATCACCCATGCAATCATCGAACCGGAAACATCAACCAGTCGGAAACAATACGTAGCCCACGTACGATAGCAATAGATGCTGGTCTGTGCTATGTATGTATGATTAGCCAAGTCATTATTAGTCCATTTACAACCAACCAATTTAAATAAGCTCAAAGGTCACTACGGGGAGCACATGGCCCAACGTAGGCCGATGGCTCGAGCATAGATCCCATGACTACCATCCCCGGCCCATGAGGCTACCACCTTAGGATGTTCAATGGAAACCCATCGACTAGTGGCCAATCATATTACAGTATGTGGGGCTTACCATCGCATGGTTGCACAGTATAAAACATCAAACTTATGTAAGGAAAATACCAGAACAAAGCCTCATAGGCGATACCAAATAGGCCATATAGGGTGAGTATCAAAACCATACGATAAAACCATCCTTAAAAACCATTGGGGACAACAACCCTGGATGGTAGGCCCACATCAATGATCCATCCAAACCACCACTCAATAACCACCAAGTCGAAGGTCCATTATGATCACAACTAGTCAAGTTACATCCCAAGTATGGGTATACATTCATATGTGGGAGTTTCCCACTAATGTACTAGTTTAAGTTCCATAAGCAATCCACAAAAAGGAATTCACAAGCATGAACAGTTATACAGGATAATCATAAAGCATGTAATATCACAATTCAATTTCCACCAGCTAACACATGTGATTATAAAGGGAGATATCAGTTATGAACTTAAATAAAAACTATAACTTATGCTAATGAGAAGATGGAAAGCTTAAGGGGAAGAATCATCACCCGATGAACCGAATCACCTTCTAGTGTCGCTAAGTACTTGCGCCCTTAGAATTGTATCCTACCACAAATCATGAACTTGTACAATTAGGTCCAAGTTCTATATGCTATTCTTGGTTAAGGTCTTAGCCTATGGTTTTGGATTACCGTGGTTTTAGGGTTTCACCCAAAAGTCTAGGTCTGGGAGAAATTTTAAGATTTAACTTCTAATGGATGTAATGATACTATTAATAATGTTACTAATTGAAATTGGTATTTCAATAATGGGCAATGATGTATAGTTGATTATAATGTTAATAATACTAATAAATTAAAGACGATCATTACTATTAACAATATATTTAATATTAGCTAGTGAGGCGCTAATAGATATCCCAATGAAATAAATAGTATGCTCTAATGATAGTATTTAAGGTAGGCAAAGTCAAACTCTAATAATAATGATAATTTGTATGCACTAACTGATATTAATAAAGATAATTTCCAAAACAAGTGAATTGATGATAATTTGATTTGGACAGTTAAAGAATCGAAAATTAGCATACCTAAGTTGGCCGGATCGGAGTCTCATTAAAATCGGCCCAGCTGGACGGTTTGATATAACACATACCTGATGATCAGGCCCACACCCTGCTGACATCCATACAATTGGCAGACGGTCTGGATGTAACACAAGCCACATGAACCAGACCCAGAGAGCTTGTAGTATTTGTATAGCTAGCAAGCATGTGGCTGGTGTAGACACACCCCAGCTGACCAACTTCACAGCAGGTGGTTCCCACGTGGGGCGAACATATATAATATAAATACATATAATACAATATTATATTATTATTATTTTGAGAATAAAATCCAGATAGATAGATGGACGGCGAGATATAACGCATACCTCATAATCAGTCCATATGTAGATGGACGGATGGCGTGGATCCTTCCCACGCATCAGGTGGGTCCCACAGAACTTGGTGACGCCATTATAACAATTGCATAGCTGGTGAGAGGCGCACCAGCCAATCTGTTTCTAATCTGGGTGGGTCCACGCACATGGGCTACTTGGATGGAACAGATGGATGGTATGTATACATACATCGTTGTGGGGTCCACAACCCATGTCCAGGACCGATTTAGCTCACACAGCTCTACTCAACAGCGAGTGAAGGACTCGGATTGGGCTGGTGCGGCAAGACAGCCACCTCATGGATCCTCTTCTTCCTTTCCTCCTCTCTGCCCTGATTCTTCCTTCCCTTCTTCCTTTCTCTTTCTCTTCTCTCACTTTCCCTCTTTCCGTGTGCTGGAAGTCCAGCAGCACCTCCAGGCGCTCAGCCTCAAGCTCATCAGTGCGTCGAGCCAAGTGGTGCAACGGCCGCACCTCGAACCGATTCTCTCTCTTTCTTCCTTTCCTTCTCTCTTTTCTTCCCTCTCTCTCTGGTATGGATCCCAAGACAACAGCAACGACTTTTTATAGCCGAGAGAAGACCCTAGCTCATCCCAGCCAACAGTTGAGCTTTAAACGTCTCTTGCAAGGGCTTTTTTGAAAGACCAATAAACGTGGGGTCCATCCAATCACGAGGATGGATTCCGGGTGCTGAAGCCTATAGGAAAAGTAATCTGGATCAGTGGATAGGGTCCACACGATCATGGTGGGGTCTGTCGATCCAACGGAGAAGACAACTTGGTCTCCAATGGCATTCTCGCGCTGACTGGTTAAGATGGCGATCCAATTCATCCGGATGGACCAGATGGAGCCTCTGATCATTGCGGGGCCCACCGAGCACATCCGAAATCGCAATCCCAATAGCATCTCGCGAGAAGTTCGGCCGCACTCACCATCTCGCAAGAGGCGGTCATTTTCGGGAAGCCAGCCGCCCTAAGCAATGCTGCCCTAGCGCGAACGGTGGAGATCTGTCCACGTGGCCTAGGGAGAGGTTTGGATTGCGCCAGAGGCACTTTCCTAAAGTGGGAATGTCTCCCCTGGCATTTCTTGGTGCAGGCGGGTGTCCGCCCATTTTTTGCAACGGAAGAACAACGCGGATTGAGGCCTAGATGGTCGGCTGGGATGGTAGGAATGAGGCGGTCGCAGATCACTGATGTGGAGAACACCACAATGGCCCTATTTTAGAGAATACAATGATCCGTCCGAGGTCATCTATCGTTCGTACACATGCACTCGTGCTTGGGCCGGGACGATTGTCATGGGATTAGTCGCCCATGACTTCCATATCCAATGGACGGTTCAGATCGTCCAAAAGGTGGCTAGAAATGGGCCACAATTCATCAACAGCGGATGTCTCCTTGTCGTTCTTTGCTTGTGCACGAAACGATTGCATGGACTTGATTGACCAACGGGGGTCTGGTCGTCCGGATGGTGCAAGACCTATGGACAGTCTGGATCTCATGGATAGTTGCCCTAGGTGGGCCACATCTCGTGATGAAAGAACCTGTTCTTCCATCGCGTTTAACGCACGAGGCAGAAGGTCTCTCCCTCCCTTTTTTCGAAGTTTCACGGTTCAGCGCCCGACTGACCTGAGATGCGGTCCAGTGCACTTCATGTACGGTCCGTTGTGGTGTGCATGCACCCCGTGTGGGGTCCACAGTGATGTCTGTGATTAATCCACTCCTTCCATTCTGTTCTAAGGGCTCTACCAAGGGTTTTTGGGCCAATGATCAGGCTGATCTAAGGTCTAGGTGGGGCCCACAACTCAATTTGGGTTCAATTTACTGATTCCCGCCAACCTGACGGTCGGATCGTCTCGAAACTGAACATCAATGGTTAAAAGATTCTTGGGATCATTTGTGCATTCAGGGCCATCTATTTCATCTGTTGATAATACCCTTACTACTAATAAAGTCTTATAATAACATCATTTGCATTGTTAAAGTGTTGCTACTCATTTATCTTTGTACGTATGTATACATAAGTATTTACTTATTTATTTCTTTATTCATTTACCTTCATCCGTAATAGTATTTACGTAGGGCCCGCCTTTGACTAGAGTCATCCATGATTTTGGATTTAAACAGTAATGAATGGGAATGATCAAGTTAAGTCGGAATTTGTACTAAGTTAGGTTACTTGGTAATGTAGTCGATAACACGGGGTGTTACAAGGATCTTGCCATTTGATCCACATGTGCCGATCTAGAGCATGAACAAGTGATCCTTGGTCACAACGTATAAGAAAACTGACATCACCAAAGAAGCAAAGTTTTGGATGGATCACTTTGCCGTATTCTGAAACTTCTGTCGAATTTCTTGTTATGATCAGATTCCGATTCAACTCCTTTGCTTGAAAAGCAATAAAATTTCAATCAAGGCTAATATGCATGCCAGAAAAGAATATTTCTTAGATAGGTGATAAAACAGGAAAAGAATATTGCTCAGTTGTGAAATTGAAGACGTAAGACTAAGTTGTTGTTAATGCAAACCATTTGTATCGTTGGTACTTTGAATGCAAGGAATCTAAGACGTGAACATGGATAACTGTAATCAGATGAGCCCAATTTAAATACAAGGACGCCAAACTGACGGATATCATAATCTTGGCGGAGATAACTAGGATGGTACCATTATGATATCTCCTAATGAACGGCTTATGTTACAGAAAGGCATGCATTGGGTTCTGGGAATTTTTTCTATCTCACCACAGGTACCAAGCCTAAGTAAAGGATGGTAACCAGTATCAAATTTCCACCACAGCTATTATCATGATGCTAACAATCCAACATTTTCAAGTTTAACCATGGTTCTCGATTGAGTGGAATGGCAGACCAGGATTAAGTTCCGTAGCCAATCCAAGTATATTAGAGGATGATGATGACAAGGAAGTGATGTAAGACGTGGCACAAATATATTCCTAGCATGGTTGGACTAAATAAGGTGAACCGAAAATTTGGTCATAACTTTTAATCCAGGTATAGTCACGGGAAGCTATCAATCTTTACTGTAACGGGCCATCTGAGGTGAATTGACCCACAAAGTGGGTCTCATCTGTCCATTTCCCCATAAAACATGCACTTTCAGATAAAAAATGAAAATTTAAGAAAAATTACTATTTTTAGTAATTTAGATTTTTAAAATAATTTCTTATTTTTAGAGATTCAGATTTTCTTATTTTTTAGAAATAAATTTTAATTATTCTAGGACTCTTCTATCAAAAGTTTATTTGAAATTTTAATTTTTAGAAATTAGGCTTAGACGAGTTTTACTAGAATTATAATTTTTATTAGAATTAGAAATTGACTATTTTTGGTAATTATGAATTTTGGTTTATTTTTTCTTTATAAATGGTGTAACATGGACACATATACATTAAACAATTATCAATCAATTTATTTCTAATTTATGATGTATTTAGAATTTATTTCTATTTTCTATTTCTTCTCGTGGATTTGATGAATCTCTGTGAAGAGTCCAGAGAAACTCTGTGGATTCAGAGTAATAATCATTGAGGAAGAAGGTTCTCAACCTCATCACATCCATCCCTGCGTCAGTTTGGTATCAAAGCGAGACTTTCTCCTCGGATCTATGGCTTTTAATGGTGGGTTGGGCAATAATCCCATGGATGGTGCTCCAGGGAATTATCATTTAACAGTGGCGACTTTTGAGACGGCTTTCGAAGCAGCACAACGAGAGAATCGGCAAGTCATATAAAGGCTACAATTGCCATTAATCGCATGACAGAGGCCCTAAGGCAACTCCGTGTCAGTGGCGGTGATCTACCGCTAGTAGGCGCTGGAACTCGTAATCATACTAATCTCATGATGGTGCTGGCAGTGAACCACAGGATCAGTCCTAAGAATGTGAGATCCAGCGACATCATTCCACAACATCCTGGACAAGGCATTGATTGGATAGATTGAACGAATCGAGAATTCAAGATAAAAGTTGATCTTCCTAATTTCGATGGCCAACTCCACTTCATGGACTTCTTCGATCGGTTGCTTGAAGTCAAACATTTCTTCGACTACATGGACATTGTGGAAGAGAAGAAAGTTAAACTTGTGGCTTATAAGTTGAAGGGCGGAGCTTTGGTTTGGTGGAACAACTTCAACTCGAACGGACGAGACAGATGAAGGTGTTAATCCACATGCGGTCGCGGATGAAACAGTACTTGTTATGCATGCGATTCCTCCATAAATATTATGATAAGGTATTATTCCAACAAAGCCAAAATTCTTGGCAGGATAGTGGACAGTAAGGGGTTATGCAGAAAAATCTCATTATTTTTCGGTGACATACAACCTCATCAAAACGGAGTCGTGATAGGTCATAAGATTCATCAGTGGTGGATATGTGACCCCTATGGGAACGGAGAACCAACCCAATACTTCTAAAGTGGAGGGACAATTTATTATAACCGAACAGTATTTTGTTAAACAATTTGAGGAAACAAGAGATGTATATGCATTAGTTGAAAAAGAAAAAATATATAGAACCTGTGAACATCCTAGAGGATTTGAAACCACCTGTGTTGCAGGAATTTAAGGTGATTATGCTTGATGAACTCCCTAATAAATTGACTCCCATATGATATATACAAAACCACATTGATCTTATCTAAGGGGAAGATTTGCCTAATTGCTCACATTATCAGAAAGAATGTGAGATCTTTACTGGCATAATTGAATTGATCTATAATGGTCAAGTCAAAGAGAGCATTAGAATATGTATTGTGTCGGTTTAAAAGCTTAATGCAAAGTACAAAGAAAAGGCTAACAAACATCAACATCAGAAATTAAATGATTACATGAGTGAAGTTCCTTAAGTAACTCGAGGATGAGTTCTTTTCAAGTAGAGGGGTCTGATGTAGGATGTGGCACAGATACATTCCCATGGTTGGACCAAAAGAAGGTGAACCGTAAATTGGTCATAATTTTGATTCGAGTATCGTCGAGTATCGTCATGGGACGTACAACCTATCAATCTTTACTGTAACGGACCATCCGAGGTGAGCTGACCCTCAAAGGTGGTTCGCGCCTATCCTTTTCAACAAAAAATGTGCAATTTCAGTTCAAAAACAAAATTTAAGAAAAATTATTATTTTTAGTATTTTCGATTTTTGTAATATTTTCTTATTTTTAGAGTTTTAAATTTTCTTCTTTTTTAGAAATAATTTTTAATCATGATATGTAACGCCCTGAAATTCGAGGGTCGAGTAGCAACTCAACTCTCGAGTTCTAGAACATCACTTTTGCAACATAGATAATGATGATTAAATGTTGTCTGTGTTAGTGTAATAAACATGAGTGAGATTATACCAAAACAGTAATTCATACTCCAGATCAATTGTATAAAGGCAAGCGGAAGGCTGAAACTGTATATAATTGTATGTAAAAGAAACAAAACCATCTCAATCTCCAGAGTATGAACCCAACTGAGTCACCATATACATGTATCTGTTTTACAATCAAAATGTCAAAAGTACAACTAGAGAAGTAGTCCGGCTCAGCCTAGGTAAAGCCACCAGCATACTGCATATACGAGAACTCGTCCTGGTCCTCGTCGTAGTCTGGCTCAGCCTTCTGAGTCGTCACCTCATCTGCACTTGAGACAGAGTCTGGTTGGTGTGTACAACACCGTCTCGTAACGTGTGAGTGAGTAGCTAACTCAGTGGAACAATAGAGTATAAGTTAACATGTTATCAAATCAGTCAAGTAGTAATGATAAAGCAGTACAAACAACATTCCTAAGTACTGTAATTAATGCAAGAATGAGATGCGATTATGATGCATGCCCTCATCGACATACTCCCTCATGCGACACCATCTTACGTCCGCGGCATGCGTTCATTCCTCAGTGCTCCACATCTTCCAGGAACATGCAATGCGATGATGAGCATGATTACCGAGTTGTTATTAGTCTATTTCAAACAGCAGGATTGGGAAACTAAGGTACCTCCCTTGTATCATTCCCAAACATGATCCATCCAAGGGTCGTCAAACCTAGATAATCTCATACGATAGTGTGGTTCTAGGGCGCTGCAAAGGCTGCCAAGGCTGTTACACGCAATCGTTACACCACTCCCCCATCACCTTTTTAACGGTTCATCACTAAATTGATACAGGCCTAGTTCATACTTTATACACGCGCGGCAAAACTCGTCGCCTCACCGCAAATTCAGAGTATGCTCGAGGTCACTACAAAGGGCTCGTCACCAATCAGTGTAGGTCGATAGCTCGAATACAGTGTCCCATACCACCATATTTGGCTCACGAGTCAGGGTTGCTCACTGGTCACTACGGAGAGGCATGTGGCCCCGGCGTAGGTCGACAGCTCGACCATGGTGTTTCATACCACCATGTCCGGCTCATGAGTCTTAGCAGATCGAGGTACCACGGTTAACGGGATTCCACTGGTAAGGTTAGTACCTCAGGTTCAAACAGTAGCGTCCAAACATAGTGAACACTCATTAGACAGATCGGGTTACTTGATGAGTCAGACTAGCACGAGAGCACAATCAACTGAACGACGTGAAGTGCATAAGCACCTCACGTGGCCTAACCACTGTCGTCAACTGAAGTACGACTCGGGTTCGTCAAACACATCCTACGTGGCGAAATGAATCTCAACCACGAACTCAAGTCTGTTACCGATTGTCTAGACTATAATCATAGTCCCAATCGCAATCAATCCTTATTCAGAGCATGTGGAGTAGAGCATAATAAACAAAGTAATTCAAGCATGTTAACAAATATGTCATAAAGCATATTACAAAGCACAATGTAAATAAGAAATACAAACACATATTTCATAGTAAGCGATTAAATTGAACAACCATCATGGAGGAAATCATATACGTTTCTAAGGTATTTGAGAATCCCATCTCAACACCTACCAGAAGCATGATTATCTAAACACTTACTCTTACAAGCATTTTCACAAACACTTAGAATACACTATTTTAACAAACATAGTGTATATTAGCAAAAACATGTATTAGGGCGAGCCCTTTCGCCAAGTAAGTATTTTACACATATATAATATGTTCAAACAATAAATAATCATGGCAAACACATTTCCAAAAATTATACGTATACGGTACTTTCTACAAATACTAGGAATACAGTATATTCAACATAGTTATCGTATAACCGAAAAGCAAAACGGACAGCACTTTGTATATGTCCAATTACACACAGATCATGAATCTATCATTATCTGACATTGAAAGCGTTGAAAACCATAACCTATACACCTAAAGTCCGCACCTTTGGTCGTAGAATCATAACGAATTCGATAGGTTTGCTAAACCTTCGTATACGGCAGTTTGGCCACCTATAGAACGAAATAGGTTAGCTATTTCATAACCTACAACTATCACAACCCCAAAATAGATTAGGGTTAGGGTTTCTTACCTAGAAACGAAGTCGGAATCGCCGGAAAGCAATTAGACTTGAGTGGTTAAGCTTGTAGAGCGGCAGGGGAAAGTAGTAGGGAGGTTCTCCCACTTCTCTCACACTTTCTCTCTCTTTTCTCTCCTTTCTCCTTAGGGTTTTTCTCAAATTCGTATGGCTAAATGAGAGAGGGTTTTAAGGTCTTTATATAGCCTAAAACTACACCAAAATAGACCTAAGGTCAAGGTATACTTAGGTTATATCCAAAGTGGGTCTGTTTCAGCTCAACGGAGGACTTCTAGCAGGCCCCCTTGAGCCAAAGGTCGGACTTAAGCTCACCAACCTTGGATCTAGGTGGAGTTAAGTTTTTGTTTCATTCGGATTCCCAGAGCACGCGTGGCGGACCAGTTTCAATTCAACGGTCAGTGAAACTCGATCAAAGATTTCAAGTACATGGACATGTGTATGAATTTTCCCCTGATCTGAGGGTGTATTTGGGTTAGATTCTGACGGTCTAGTTGCTTACAAATTGTCCACAAGCGACACCTGCAAGATTTCATAAATTTGTATTTTACTTTTAATTAATTTCACATTTCTCACACTCTTCACTCCGGGCTCAAGCGAATAGTGCTGAGATATTATCTGGATTTGATTTCCGAGATGGTTATCAAGCCCAGCGAGGCGGTCCTAAATCTATAACCTCGTATCATTCGGACTTCCGATGTGCAGTCCAGATCTGATACAGAGTTTCAATGTGCTCCCGAGAGTAGTAGGGTAATGAGTTTGATCCTAGATTTTAGGGTAACATAGCGTCAATGATTCTACAAGTTTTGGGTCTTGCAGATCGTATTTAAAGTGATTCAAACGGATTTCATGCTAATCTAGTTTAACACTTAGTTAACTTTGTCTAATTTCTAAAGGATTTGATCCTGTGATTTCTGCCTGAGGTGGTACTCGGGCCATTGTACCGGATTTTCTGAGTCGTTACAATGATAGGACTCTTCTAACAAAATTTTATTTTTAGAAATTAGGCTTTAGAAGAGTGTTACTAGAATTATATATATTTTTTTAAAATAGAATTTTGCTACTTTTTGTAATTATGAATTTTGGTTTATTTTTTTCTTTATAAATGGTGTAACATGGACACATATACATTAGACAACTATCAATCAATTTATTTTCAATTTGTTTAGAATTTATTTCTATTTTCTATCTCCTTGTGGATTCGAGAAATCTCAGAGGAATCCATAGAAATTCTGTGGATTCATAGTAGTTATCATTGAGGAAGATGGTGCTCAACCTCATCACATCCATCCCTGCGTCAAGAAGTAGCTAGGTTCCATATGCAACATAGGCATTGATCAAGAGAAATCAAGAACTATAGTAGGTAGGCCAACCGGAATTTATTTTACTGACGTGGTGGTTGAGGATCCCGTCATGTGTAACTCTATTTGGCCCTCAAGGTCCCGTGATCAAATGATCGTAATTGTTCATGTTCTAATTGTCATTCTATATAGGCCATTCTAAAAGACTGATGTCATGCCCCAAACTCGAAAAACGGGCTCACAAAATTTTCGATCACCGAATCCGGTGCCAACAGCCTCCATAGTACCCCATTCTCGGCTCCCAACGCCCATATGCCAGATTCCGATCCTGGGATCCTATAAGGAGGATTTTCAGTATGAATTTTTATTTTTATTTTTGTAATGGAGCATAACCAAGTCACAAAACAACATCACCATATATCCACTAATATAATCATTTGAATACAATACTGAAACAGAAATACAATATGAAGATATCAAAGAAAACTCCAAAAGCTCCACTGCACGCTCCTCCCTCAGAATGGCTGCATCCTAACATCACCTGCACGCATCTATCGTGTATAAGCTTACAAAAACTTAGAGGGTGGTGAAAGTGCCTGCACAAGATAAGTGCCTAGTATACCATAAAGTCCATAAATCATACATCATCGGAATAAGCGGAAATACTGACAAGATCATGAATCATACGATATCAGAGTAAGCGGAAATACACTGGTAAGTCCATGAGTGCTATCAGTCGTACCAAGCCTATGCGATGCAAAACATAATAAGACAATAACAGATGTTGAGGATGCAATGCAATATACAAATCCTGACGAGCCACAAATACCATCAACCTCATCTAAGCCATATAAGTGCAAAAACACAGTAACCCAAAATGCTAAGTACTGCAGATGCAATGTAATATGCGGTGCGAATGAAATAACCATGCTGGAATGTGAAGTCGGGATGATAGTACGTAGTATCGTAGGCTACGGGGTCCACCACAAGGGACTTCTATCCAAACCAGTCCCATACCTAAATTTGGATAGTTCGATTCAATGTGGTAAACTCCTGATCTCAGGTTAGTCGCGCGCCAACCGAAATCCTGGCCATGTGAAGGTACATGTAACAAATAGTTACGCACCACCAGCTCGAGTGGATAGTGAATGAATAAATGAATGGATATGCAATTCCTGCTCAATTCGCATATTAGTACGGTTGCTCTCTAGGTAAAATCACCGAGGTCTATTACACTCGACACCGACTGGCTCCTCCCTAGCTGTATAGCCCAGCGAGCGGAATAGACCACACTATCCGCCTGACCAGTAGTCTACCAATACCTACCCGGCTCGTCGATAGCGAACCCATTTACAAGTTGGTCATACTTAGCTAGCTTATAGCCCCCTCACTTGGGCGGATAAGGCCACACCCCCTCTCAACCGACCACAACACAGTGGGAGACGAGGCCTACTGGTATTCGGCACTCAGGCGCTCATGTTCCACTTGGTCTAGACGTTGGGGCTCCTCCTGGCCTCAGAGGTTCTGAGATTTTCACCCAAGGACATCCTAAGTGCCCATATTGCTAGAATAAAATATTTTCGGTGTCCCATCTAACCATCCACGATGTGTCTGTGGAGGCCACGACCCTGATGTCGTTAGGGCATACAATGATCAAGTCACACATATGTGAGATGCATGAGTCACACTATCCAATCATGCAGCAATCCTGCGCGTACTACGCGATAATGTGGGGCACTCTGTCTCATAAGGAGTCCCGTAAATGGTCTGCCCAATGGCGTATGATATGATCAAACATTCCTCGTATCAGGCATACATATGATGCGTATGGGCATGAATCATGGAGTTATACTAAGCATGTTATATGGTGATGAACTATCCTCACAACGAAGATGGGCCTTGATAGCATACACACAACAAGTATGGGCCTATCGATGGGCCCTAGGGAGAGTTATAATGCAGACATTTAACCAACATTATTCTTACAATGTGGACGTCAAACCAACATTGCTCCCAAGGCATGGCCCGCCACAAATGTCATTATATAACCCATGGTGGAATCACACAATATAATAGACCTTGTGTACATCCCATTGGGCCTTGACCCATGGGCCTCAAATACATCAAATGGGCCTCAACCTATAGGCCCTAATACATCACAATAGGCCTCATAACATGGGCCTTACATTCATATCAAGGTGGGCCTCAACAACGGCCTCATACACATCAAGGTGGGCCTCAATAACGGGCCTTGAATACACACAATGGGCCTCAACCCATGGGCCCCAAATACATCACAATGGGCCTCAACCCATGGGCTCCAAATACATTACAATGGGCTTTGCCAAATGGGTCGAAAATACATCACAATGGGCCTCAACCCATGGGCCCTAGTACATCACAATGGCCTTAACCCATGGGCTCCAAATACATCACCATGGGTCTCAACCCACGGGCCCTTATACATCACAATGGGCCTCAACCCATGGGCCCTAATACATCTCGATGGGCCTTATCACATGGGCCTCATGTATATTAAATGGGCCTCTCGATTGATCCATAAAATACATCAAAGTGGGCCTGATGGATGGGTCACAAGTTCATCAAAGTGGGCCTCATAGATGGGCCATAAATACATCAATATGGGCCTCATCGATGAGCCATAAACACATCAAAGGTGGGCCTCATAAGGCAACCCATGATTAGGCAAAAATAGATGGACAGTGGGTCCAACACATGCATCATGGTGCGTCCATACCGAGAAGCAAAATGGACAATATGATATACAACATATTATCAAGATAGGGGCCCACCCTACATGTGAAGCACGTGTGGGTGGGTCCCACGTCCCAACAAGGGACAAACGGTGAGGACATAGAATAAATACATTAGGATGGGTCCACATCATATGAACGGTCCAGATATCACACATACAAATCATATGGGAAAGAGAGAGAGAGAGAGAGAGAGAGAGAGAGAGAGAGAGAAATACATGCATCAGGGGCCCACCATCCCTATCAGATGGACGGCGCGACTATAGGATACATAATTCAAGGTGGACCCCACCCATTTAATAAACGGACAGAGTGGATGCGACCCATACATCATGGTTTGGGGTCCCCACGTCCCACATGGACGGATAGTGTGAGCGTACAAAACATATAACAGGTGGGCTGTAGCAGCTGCTAGTCAGCAACATTTCACAAACAACGTGGATGTAAAATGCATACATCAGGTGGGTCCCACCATCCTTTGCTGGACAGTGTGGGTATACATACATCATACGTGGGTCCCACAGACCTTATTAATGTCAACAGCAGTGGGACCCACCGTCCCTATTAGATGGATGGACGACATGTATAAAACACATGCACCGTGGTGGGTTCCACCGTCCGTGGACAGTGTGGTATATAACACATACATCCTTGGGTCCCAAATGGGGCCCACCATAATGATTTATTTTCCATCCAAACCATTGATAAGGTCACACGGACCTGGATGAATAGGAAAAACAAATTTCATGTTAATCCAAAACTTCTGTGATACCCAAAAGGGTTTCTGTTGAGAAGTGGAGCCACATCTGGGGCCGCCCATGACCAGTCGAGGTTGCGCGGATTTCGTGTCGCAAGTCCTTTCACAACTGGGATGCGAAAGGAGTTTCGCGGATTTCGTGTCGCAAGTCCTTTCGCAACTGGGATGCGAAAGGAGTTTCGCGGATTTCGTGTCGCAAGTCCTTTCGCAACTGGGATGCGGAAAGGGAAGTTGCCAAAACTATAAATTGGGGTCCCTAGGGCTATTCTAGGTTAAGGTGAATTTTAGGAAATTATTCTGAGGTGTGGACAAAGGATTTTCTCTGTACTTCCAAGGGAGAGGTTAGTATATTGCCTTGTAATCTTCGTTTCTCTTCATAATGGAATTTTGCATCCGTGGTTTTTTACCCTAGTTTGGGGTTTTTCCACGTATATCTTGTCTTGTGGTTTGTTTTGGATTGCTTTGATCTATTTCTAGTTTATATTTCTTCCTGTCTATCGTTTGTGGGTGAGGCCTTAGATTGGATCTAGGCTCACTGCGTTGTTGGCGTGCTGCGCAACAACTGGTATCAGAGCTATTGGTTTAGTTCTATTGGGAGCGATGGCAGAAGATGGGAAAACTAGAATTGAGAAGTTTGATGGTTCAAACTTTGCCTTCTGGAAGATGCAGATGGAGGATTATCTGTATCAGAAGGACCTCTATATTCCTCTAGGAGGAAAAGAGAAGAAACCAGAAAAGTTGACAGATGATGAATGGTTTTTACTGGATAGGAAGGCTTTAGGAATGATCCGACTCTCTTTGTCTAAGAGCGTCGCCTTCAATATATCCATGGTAAAAACGACAAAAGAATTAATGGAAGCCCTAGCCACCATGTATGAAAAGCCCTCAGCATCCAACAAGGTTCATCTTATGAAACAGCTATTCAACATGAAGATGTCAGATGGTGGGAGCGTGGCTAAACATCTAAATGAGTTCAATACAGTCACGAGCCAGTTGAAATCCGTTGGCATTGCTTTTGAGGATGAGGTCAGGGCGTTATTGATCTTATCCAGTTTACCAGACAGTTGGGATGGTTTGGTGATTGCTGTGAGCAATTTTTCAAGATCGACAAAGCTGAAATTTGATGATGTGGTCGGTCTAATTCTCAGCGAAGAATCTAGAAGGAAGGCATCAGGAGTTTCAGGGGATTCAGGGAATGCTCTAAACGTTGAAGGAAGAGGAAGATCGCTGAACAAAGGAGGCAATAAACACGGGCGTTCTAAGTCAAGGAATAAGTCCAAGGGACCGAAAGACAAAGACGGGTGTTGGCATTGCGGCAAGAAGGGGCACATGAAACGTGATTGCGGGGCGCTCAAGAAACAAGAAGGAAGCTCTCAAGGTGGGAAAGATTCAGTGAATCTGTCTGAGGAAAGCGACACAGAGGCGTTGATCTTGTCTCTTGATGCGAGGAATGAGTCTTGGGTTATAGACTCTGGTGCTTCGTTTCATGCTACTTCGTGTAAGGAAGTTCTGCGTGATTATGTGTCAGATGACTTTGGGAGAGTCTACCTGGGTGATGATGAGCCGTGCAATATTGTTGGAAAGGGAGATGTTCATGTAAATCAGAAAGACGAAACGGTCTTGAAATTGAAGGATGTCAGACATGTACCGAGTTTGAAACGTAATCTGATCTCAGTGGGACAGTTGGCTGATACCGGTTATGTGACGACATTCACCAGTGACTCCTGGAAGATCACAAAAGGTGTCTTGGTAATATCTCAAGGCAAAAAGGAAGGTACTTTGTACGTGACTTCAGGATCGTATAGTTCACTCGCAGTCGCATCAACTGGAGTGAATGGGCAGTTATGGCATCAGAGGCTGGGACATATGAGTGAGAAAGGGATGAAAGTGCTATTGTCAAAAGGGAAGCTACCAGGGCTGAAGTCTATTGACTTGGAATTCTGCGATGACTGCGTGTATGGCAAGCAGAAGAGGGTAAGCTTCAAGAAGACGGGACGCGCTCCAAAGACACATCTGTTGGAGCTTGTACACACTGATGTGTGGGGACCGGCACAGGTATTATCTCTTGGTGGCTCACGTTTTTTTGTTACCTTTATTGATGATGCTAGTAGAAAACTGTGGATCTACTTCTTAAAACATAAATCTGATGTATTTGATGTATTTAAGAAATGGAAAGTTATGGTAGAAAATGAGACAGGTAAAACAGTAAAGTGTCTCAGATCTGACAATGGGGAAGAGTATTGTGATGAGAGGTTTGAGGAGTATTGTGCAGCAAATGGAATCAAACATCAGAAAACGATTCCAGGGACACCACAACAGAATGGTGTGGCTGAGCGCATTAACAGGACCATCCTTGAGCGCGCCAGGAGCATGAGGTTACATGTAGGGTTGCCCAAGACTTTTTGGGCAGATGCTGTGAATACTGCCACATATCTCATCAATAGAAGTCCCTCAGCACCATTGAATGGTGGGCTACCAGAAGAAGCGTGGACTGAGAAAGAAGTGAACCTTGCACATCTCAGAGTGTTCGGTTGCACTTCATATGTTCACATTGATGCAGAGCACAGAAACAAGCTGGATGCGAAGTCCAGGAGGTGCACGTTTATAGGCTATGGGCAACATGATTTTGGCTACAGGTTCTGGGATGCAGAAAACAGAAAAATCATCAGAAGCAAGGACGTAGTCTTTAATGAAAAAGGACAGTGTGCAGGAAAATAAGGCCGAGAAAAAGGAATTCGTAAAGTTGGAAGAGTTACCGGACATGGGTGTTACAGTGCCACAGGATGAGGCAGAGCCGCATACACCAGTTGTGAGGAGGTCTACTCGGGAGAGGAGACCCACGGTCCGATACTCACCCTCCTTACATTATCTACTACTGACAGATAATGGTGAGCCAGAGTGTTTTGAAGAGGCGTTACAGTCAGATATACGGGTTAAGTGGGAGCAGGCATGGATGATGAGATGGACTCTCTTGAGTCTAATCGTACATGGGAGCTAGTCACTCTACCCAAGGGTAAGAAAGCTCTTCATAACAAGTGGGTTTACAGACTGAAGGAGGAGCACGATGGTTCGAAACGGTACAAGGCCAGATTGGTTGTGAAAGGGTTTCAACAAAAGGCAGGTATCGATTTCACTGAAATATTTTCACTGGTAGTGAAAATGTCTACGATTCGCATGGTCTTGAGTATAGCGGCTTCAGAGGACTTACATCTAGAACAGCTAGATGTTAAGACAGCCTTTGTTCATGGGGACCTTGAAGAAGAGATATATATGCATCAGCCGACAGGATACGTGGCACCAGGTAATGAGAACAAGGTGTGCAGACTGAAGAAGAGTCTATATGGCCTGAAGCAGGCCCCGAGGCAGTGGTACAAGAAGTTCGATAGTTTCATGTCGGGAAACGGTTTTAGGAGATGTCATGCAGACCACTGTTGTTACTTGAAGAAGTTTAATACGTCATACATCATCCTTCTTTTGTACGTTGATGATATGCTTGTGACTGGCTCAAGCATGGAGGACATCTCAGATCTCAAAAGACAATTGTCTAGAGAATTTGCCATGAAGGATTTAGGAGCTGCAAAACAAATCCTAGGCATGAGGATAAAGCGTGACAGGGAAAATAAGAAATTAGTTTTGTCACAGGCAGAGTACATAGCCAAGGTACTTGATCGATTCAATATGAGAGGTGCTAAGCCGGTTAGCACTCCATTAGCTAACCACTTCAAGCTATCTAAGGAGCAAGGTGCAAAGATGCAGGAGGAACAGGACTACATGGCTAAAGTCCCATACGCGTCAGCTATTGGGAGTCTCATGTATGCTATGGTAAGCACGAGGACAGACATTGCTCAAGCAGTGGGAGTTGTTAGCAGGTTCATGAATAACCCCAGGAAGGAACATTGGGAAGTTGTGAAGTGGATCCTTAGGTACTTTGTAGGTACTAAGGACGTAGGAATGTGTTATGGTGGATCAAAATCAAGTTACAAGGCTACGTAGATTCAGATTTGGCAGGAGATATCGACAGCAGAAGAAGCACTACAGGTTATGTTTTTACTCTGGGTAGTGCTGCAGTCAGTTGGGTCTCTCAGTTACAAAAGATAGTATCTATCAGTACAACAGAAGAAAAATATGTTGCGGCTACAGAAGCATGCAAGGAGATGGTGTGGATGCAAGGTTTTATTGAAGAGTTGGGTAAGAAGCAAGCAGATTGCAAGCTGTATAGTGACAGTCGGAGTGCAATACACTTGGCTAAGAATTCAGCCTTTCATTCAAGGACCAAGTATATTGCCATCAGATATCACTTCATACGTTCGTTACTGGAAGATGGATCGATTGCTCTGGAGAAGATTCATACAAGTGAGAATCCTGCGGATATGCTGACCAAGGCGGTCACAAGGGAGATGCTGAAGCTCTGTTCAGCTTTGATTGGTCTTCAGGCTTGAAGACGGGGAGGTGGCGCACTCTGGATGAAGAAGACAAAGGTTTATGGAGATGTGTCTCCAAGTGGGAGATTGTTGAGAAGTGGAGCCACATCTGGGGCCGCACACGACCAGTCGAGGTTGCGCGGATTTCGTGTCGCAAGTCCTTTCGCAACTGGGATGCGGAAAGGGAAGTTGCCAAAACTATATATAAATTGGGGTCCCTAGGACTATTCTAGGTTAACATGAATTTTAGGAAATTATTCCGAGGTGTGAGCAAAAGATTTTCTCTGTACTTCCAAGGGAGACGTTAGTATATTGCCTTGTAATCTTCATTTCTCTTCATAGTGGAATTTTGCATCCGTGGTTTTTTACCCTAGTTTGGGGTTTTTCCACTTATATCTTGTCTTGTGGTTTGTTTTGGATTGCTTTGATCTATTTCTAGTTTATATTTCTTCCTGTCTATCGTTTGTGGGTGAGGCCTTAGATTGGATCTAGGCTCACTGCATTGTTGGCGTGCTGCGCAACAGTTTCAATGGCAGACATTCAATCACACTGTTTCCTGCCATGTGGGCCACCTGAGTTCCAGATAGGTCTGATCTTTGGGGTGGGGCCCACTGCCCTAAGGGGTTATCAAATGCATGGTGTTGATGTTGAACACACATCATGGTGGGGCCACAGATGGAACCGTGGGTGGGCCTGTCCATCCACCAAAATGTAGCAGTGTTCTGCTGCTGCGTCAACAGCAGCAGGCGCTGCCTGTTTATATATATATTTTTTTGAAAATGTGTTTTATCATAGTTTTTCATACGTGGGGCCCGCATTGGAAGAATTCACCCCGGCCATTGCATTTCATGGCTTAAGAACGTCCAATGAGCCCAATATGCAGCATGTTTCGGCGAGTAGGACATCAAGGTGGGTTTTCAACGGTAACAATACAGTTTTGCTAAGCTATGGCCCGCCAGAAAACTGGATTGACTTCATTTTTTGGATGAACTCCTAAAACGGGCTAAGGAATGGAATAGACGGCGTGGATTAAATACATACATTAAGGAGGGGCCTACATATACCACACCCTCTCCAAGGCTTGAGAACCAAGTTAATATTTTTATTTTCTCAGTTCACGTCCAACGTCCCTGGACGCTGGACGGTTTGGGCATATCACATACATTTAAGGTGGGGCCCTTCCTAGGTGGGCCACCAAATGATAGATGGTGTAGATACAACACATATATAAGGTGGGCCCCACCTATAGATGGCTTGGATAAAATACATGCTTCATGGTGGGGTCCATCCGGGTGGGCCACACGGCCACATCATCACATATAAAAAGGAAAGAGAGAGAGAGAGAGAGAGACACACGTGTGATGGAGGGACCCCGACACTATGGGCCCTCCATGGCATGATTTACAACGTATATCAAGTGGGTCCCATTTCATATGGGTCCACCAATCATAATCAACGGTGGAGATCCATTCTCCACCAAAATGGATGGTCTAGATGACCATATTTATGCAAGGAAGATAAACATCATGATGAGGTCCATGGAGAATGGCCCCATCATGGAATGATCATGAGATTCAAGGTGGGCCATCGGCCACATCATGGGTCCAAAGTGAGATCCTTACCATCAATCGGTAGGCCTCACTTGGCCCATCATAAAAACATGAAAATCTAGCCTATAGAAGCACCCACTGTTCGATCTTCTTGGTCCGATGGAACGCCGAGCTCCTTGTACTTCACTTTGATGGAAGATGATGAAAAATGAATTACTAGGATGAAGGATTTTGGGATGGGAAAGTAGGCCACACAAAACCACTTTTCTCTCTTGGGTAAGGCTTAGACGTGAGCTCATTTTGGTGCTTGAAAAATGTGAGAAAGAGAGAGAGAGAGAGAGAGGTGTGGTGGTTGTAAGAGAGATGTGAGTGATGGATGTGAGGTGAGTGATGGGTGAGGTGAGATAGTGGTTGAATTTTGGGGTTTGCTTGTATAACATCTCGAATTTTTGCCAACCTGGGATTAGACGTCCTTAGGCAATGGGTCGATCCTAAAACCTTATTAACTTGTCAGAACTCAATCCCACAGTATAAAATCGCTCCTTAACCCATTTCCTTCACAAATCCCACCTTTCACCACCTTGTTCTTTCAATCTTTCTAAGTACTTTCATTCTAGATACTAACTTAAACTAGCTAAGTAGTATAACTTGGATCACTTTATATACAAACTACAAAGGTCCTGGTACCACCTCAGACAGGAATTACTCAGGACTAAATCCTTTAGAAATTAGGCGAGAATTAGCCAGTGTTAAACTAGAGTACCTGTGAAATTAGCACCAATCACTTTAAATACGATCTGCAAGACCAAAAACTTGTAGAATCATTGATGCTAGGTTACTCTAAAATCTAGGATCAATCTCATTACCCAGCTGCTCTCGGGAGCATCTCGAAACTCCGTATCAGATCTGGACCGCACGTCGGAAGTCCGAATAACACGAGGTTAAGGAATTAGGACCGCCTCACTGGGCTTGACAACTATCTTGGAAATCAAACCCAAACAGTGTCCCACGGCTGTTCGCTTGAGTCCGGAGTGAGAGAGTATAAAAACACTTGTTTTCTTTACAAAATAAATATCTTGAATTGTAATCTGGCATGTGTCGCTTACGGATCAGTTTTAAGCAACCAGACCGTCAGAATCAAACCAAATTACACCCTCGGATCAGGAGAAATTTCATACACATATCCATGTACTCGGAATCTCCGATCGAGATCCACTGACCGTTGAACTGAAACTGGTCCGCCATTTGCGATCTGGAATCCCGACTGAAACAAAAACTTAACTAAATGTAGATCCGGTGTCGGTGAGCTTAAGTCCGACCTTTGACTCAAGGAGGCCCGCCAGAAGTCCTCCGTTGAGCTGGAAAAGGTCCGCTTTGGTTATAACCTAAGTAAACCTTGTCCAGAAGTCTAATTTGGTGAGTTTTTAGGCTATATAAGGACCTTAGAAACCTCTCTCTCACAACCATACGAATTTGAGAGAAACCCTAGAGAGAGAAGAGAGAAAAGAGAGAGAAAGAGTGAGAGAAGTGGGAGAATCTTCCAACTGCTATTCCCTGCCACTACACAAACTGCACTGCACCATTCTCATCGCTTTCCCGACTATTCCGACTTCGTTTCTAGGTAAGAAACCCTATCCCTAATATGTTTTGGGGTTGTATAAGTTGTAGGTTATGAAATAGCTAACCTATTTCGATCTATAGGTTACCAAACAGCCGTATACAGAAGCTTAGCAATTCTATCGACTCCGTTACGATTCTACGATAAAAGGTGCGGACTTTAGGTGTATAGGTTATGGTTTTCAACGCTTTCAATGTCAGATAATGATATATTCATGATTTGCATGCAATTGCACATGTACAAAGTGCTGTCTATTTTCTGTTTCGATTAAAGATGAAGAATATGGAATTTTACATACTCTAGGTATTTGTAGAAAGTACCGTATACGTATAAATTTTGGAAATGTGTTTGCCATGATTATTTGTTGTATGAATATATTATATATGGATAAAATACTTGTTTGGCGAAAGGGCTCGTCCTAATACATGTTTTGCTAATATACACTATGTATGTTGAAATAGTGTATTCTAAGTGTTTGTGAAAATGACTGAATGAGTATAAAATTCTCATTCGTGCTCACCATGACTAATTGTCATGGATATATGATTGTTGTATTGGCGATACCCCTTTGGCGAAAGGATTTGCTCTAAATCACGCCACGGCCAATATACACTACTTATATTAAAATGTGTGGCCCAAGTGTTTGTGGAAATGACTGAATGAATATGGAACTTGGATTCCTGCTTGCCATGACTATCCGTCGTGGGTGCTCGCGTGTTATGATTGGGGCAACTCCCTAGTGAAAGGATTTGGCCTAATGCCTATGTGATCAACATATGTCATGTATGTTGATGTATGTATTTTAAAGTATTTGTTGAAATGTCTGAATGAGTAGTAGTTAGTAAATTGTAATGTTTAAGGGTGTTGAGATATGATTCTCAACTTCTTTAACTATGTGTATGATTTCTTTAGATATCTGTGTGATTAGGAATTGAATATGTACAAACTCATGCTTATGCTGTACTTCATAACATGCTCAATTGATTGTATGATTTTATCTATGTAATGCATATGTTTAAATTCATGTTTACGTTGTATGATCCGTCATGGGTGATGGGGGAGTGGAGCAACGAGTGCGTGCAATAGCCCTGGCAGCCCTAAACGGATAATATCAGTCTTTGATTGTATAATTTGAATTTTGATCCATTACTGCTTTAAATATCTACAATTGAATGTGACTAGGGGTATGATTATAGCCCAGGCAATCAGTAACAGGATCGAATTCGTGGCTGAGATTCATTTGCCACGTAATATGTGTTCGACGAACCCGAGTCGTACTTCGGTTGGCGATAGTGGTTGCCCACACAAAGTGCTTATGCGCTTCATATCGTTCAACTTGTTGTGCGCTCGAGCTGGCCGAGCTCGTCAAGTAACCCGATCTGTCTAATGTATGTTCACCATGTTTGGACGCTACTGCTTAAACCTAGGGTACCAAACTTACCAGTGAAATCCCTTTTAACCATGGTACCTCGATCTGCTAAGACTCATGAGCCGGGCATGGTGGTATGGGACACCGTAGTCGAGCTGTCGGCCTACGCTGGGGCCACGTGCCTCCCCGTAGTGACCAGTGAGCAACCAAACTCGTGAGCTGAATACGGTGGTACGGGACATTGTATTCGAGCTGTCGACACCTACGGCGAGAGCCAAGTACGGTGAGACCTGTATTCGTGCTGATGAGCGACGATCCCTCTGTAGTGTCTTCGAGTATACTCTAAGGTCTGTGATTGGCGACGAGCCCTTCACAGCAACTAGAGCATGAGTTGAGCCAAGTACGGTGAGATCTGTATTCGAGCTGACGGCCAGCGATTGAGCCGAGTACGGTGAGACCTGTATTCGAGCTGACGGCCAGCAATTGAGCCGCATACGGTGAGATCTGTATCCGTGCTAACAGGTGACGAGCCCTTTGTGATGCCTTCGCTATGCCTCTCAAACCATAATATCGTATGAGATTAACTAGGACTGACGACCCTAGAATGGATCATGTTTGAGAATTATACAAGGGAGGTACCTTAGTTTCTCAATATTGCTGTTTGAAATGGACTAATAATTACTCGGTAATCATGTTCATCATCGCACTGCATGTGCCTGGTAGATGTGGAGCACTGAGGGATGAACGCATTCGCGAATGTAAGATGATGTCACATGAGGGTGGTTTGGCAAGGGCATACATCATGTCATTTCATACTTGCATTAAATAAGAGTAGTTAGAATTGTTTGATTGTACTGCTTTATCATTACTGCTTGACTGATTGATAACATGTTAACCTATGCTTTATTGTTCCACTGAGTTGATCACTCACTCCCACGTTACGGGACGGTGTTCCGAACACCCACCAGACTTTGTCTGATTGCAGATGGCGACGTTACTCCTGAGGCGGAGCCGGACTTTTGTGACAACGAGGATGCTTTCTCGTATATGCGGTTTTCGGGCGGCTTCATGTGAGTCGTGCTTTGATCGACGGGGTTACAGGGATTTGACTAGATGACACTACACATTTGGTATCATTTGAATTGTACTTGTAATTCTTTAACCTGGTAACCTTATCACACTCTGGAGACTTACCAAAGTTTTTATACTTTATATATCTATCACAGTCTTCCGCTTGCAATTTAACTGTCTCTGGAGTATGATATGTTGTTTTGACTTAATCTCACTCATGTTCAATGCACTAATATAGACAACATTCAATCATCATTCATTTTGTTGCATAAGTGATGCGTTGGAACTCGGGAGTTGAGTTTATGCTCGACCCCCAATTTTCAGGGTGTTACAACTTGACTTGTGGAGAAAGGAAACATGGGTTGCTTTTATACTTGACACGAGGTGATTGATTGATTGATTTGAGTGATTGATTGATGAGACATGTTCTATAGATTCTCTTGAGATTGCAAATGCGCGGCGTTTTCTTCTAAATAAATGTCGGCCCACATCTCTTGGAATTGTCCACATTTCTCGGCATTGGAACCATGGCGACGGTGCGTAAGACACGACGTTAGAACCACGGCGACGGTGCGGTCGCAATGGTACAAGTCTTAGATTAAGCCAACTCAAATCTATAGGATACGACTTAGAGTCGCACGCAAACATCGATTATAGGTCGCGGATTGCCGGACTTCGATGGAAAGGATCGCGGGAGTTGACAGAACAGTACGAACTAGGATACGGGTCTTATAACTAATGATGAAAGGATAATTTAAATAATCACTTAATGTAGATTAAGTAAGATCATAGAAAGGAAATTTTTTTTTTTTGAGGGTTCACATCTGATTCCAAAAGTAAAAGGTAATGATCATCACTGAAGTTATATTATTAGGCTATTAGTTTGTTATGGTAGCATAAAAAACACAGACTTCATAGCATGGGACCGTATTAGCATGTGCATGCCAATGGAGTAGGACATAATGGTGATCTTGGAACCATTTCAACGTCCTGTTTGGGATCCCGCCCCTGCTGGCCCATTCCCTGGAAGTTAGGCTTAACCAATGGTGGCTTCACGGGCTGGGTGAGATTAGCAATTCAAAATTTAGAAGGTCGGTTCCCAGTCTCATTATTTGGGAAATTTGGAGGGTGAGGAACTCCATGCGGATGGGGGGTAAGGCTGTCTCCAGCGCGGCCACCATTGCCAGAGTGAAATGGTGGTTGGACTCCCTTTGCTTAAACAGGTCCAAGCGTTTGCCGAAAGTAGGCTTCCAGGTAGTAAGGTGGGCCAAACCGCAAGTGGGTTGGGTCAAGTTGAACATTGATGGGTCGGCGAGAAGCAACCCATGCCCATCTGGTGGTGGCGGGATTTGTAGGAATTCAGGTGGAGACCTCATCTTTGCCTTCTCGATGGGGTTTGGGGTGGGCTCTAGCAACAGGGCGGCATTACGCTCCGTTTGGCAAGGTTTCTCCATGTGTAGAAGTCTGAGCCTCTCCAAAGTCGCGGTAGAATCTGACTCCAGCTTTGTGGTTGATCTCGTGAATAGGGCCGCTATCCCGAGCTGGGCTTGGGACCATTGGCGTAAGAGAATTGATGAGATTACTATCGGTGGGTCCTTTTCTTTTTCCCACATTCCGAGGGAGGTGAACGGTCCACCTGATGGTCTAGCTCGGCTAGCTAGTGCCACCCAAGGCAACTCGGCTTATTTTGTCTGGGCTGATCTCCCTAGAGATATCAAAGGGTTAGTTTTGTTAGATAAAACAAGGTTAGGGGCGGTTAAAGAGATACCCTAAGGACTAGGCTGTCGGTCTCTTTGTTTTGTTTAGTCATATGGTAGGCTCCCTTATTTTGTGGGAGCCCGAAGGTCTCATGCGTCCCAGTATAGTCCTTTAGGAATGAATACATCATCTGTTTATTTATTTATATTTATTTTTGTTTTTTTTTTTTTTTTTTTTTTTTTTTTTTTTTTTTTTTTTTTTTTTTTTTTTTTTTTTGTTTTAGTTCTAAACAGTTTAAAAGGTGGATTCCACCGTACATGCCTTGTGACATGAAATCAAGATGATCTAATACTACATTTTTCTTATCGTGTTAATTAGATTAAATACCCATTGTGTTGTGAGTGTGGGTGAGTGCGTGGGTAATAAATAAATAAATAAATAAATAAATAAAAAAAAATTGTTAGATGAAATAACATTTGGCATGCACTTTTCATAAGATCCAAGATGTTCATAGGTAGATCTTGCTCTTAACATTGCTGGTTAGGCCATGTCTCACACATGTATTACAAAGATACGTTTACCCACACAATCAGATTAGAGCACTTTCCTGCATAAATCATTAGATCATAAGAAATATATATCATGCATCTGTTTTCTCAAATAGTTACCAAGACAAATATCTCTTGAAACCAAAATAGTAAGAAAAATGAATATTAGTGAGTAAAGAGCTGTTCCTCAGATAGCCTTATGTTCGTCTTTCTTTTCCTTTCTTATTTATTTAGTTTTTCTTATTTATTTATTTATTTATTTTTTCTGGTTTCTTTCTTTGTACTGGCAAGGCTTACGACACTCATACACACTACAATGTATCTACCAGCTCAACTGATGAGTTAAAAATGCCTTGTCTATCCTCTACTTTCCTATATTTATGGATACTTCATACGCACTTGGCATTGCAACTATGATTGACTGCCTCCATAATTAATGTTGAATCAAGGGCCATGAGGCCGGAGACCCGAGTAATCTAGACAATGTACGGTTTGATAATCAAGATGTTTAAAACCTTTTTTTTTTTTTTAAACTATTGATATTTTAAAATATTATTGGCTTCTAAAATTGGTTTCCAACTAATTATACAAAGGGTTAATGTGGTTTGGAGTTACTAAAGGATGAAAGGTGTAGTTTTCTCTGGCTATCTGGGGATTGGAGTCTATAAAAATTGGGATTAACAGCCTCATTCAACACACTTGAGAAAATAGAAAATAAAAAATCCTAAAAATAAATAAATAAATCCTAGGGAATGGAAGGGTATGCCACCAAAGTGAATCTCAGCCTCGTGATACCATTCTCCCTAGCAAATGGATAACAGAGTGTCTAAACACCAAGATTTTTAAGCTTATATATAGCACAACTACCCTTTGTCCTACATATTAACGGTTGGTAAGGGATGCATGGAAAGTTTATGCATCCACAAACCTGTTAGCATGCACTGGAAACGATAGTTTCTTTCCGAGAGCGACAGAATCCATATGAAGAAAAAGAAAAAGAAAAAGATAAAGAAAAACATCGATTCTTATGAGCCTGGCCAGCATACTGCCGGAAGTTCTTATGCATCCTTTCTTCTTCTTTTTCCCAACATGTATATGTAGTTCATACAGGTGGTCCACATCGTGATGACCGCCTGGAATGAAAATAACGCCCATCGACTCAACAAGAGGGGCCACAGCATATTAGTCAGTCAACAGCTAAATGATATGACTCTCTGTGGCCCGCACAGCAGGTGGATCAGCGCGATTTTCAAGGCTTGGATTTATTTATTTATCCACACCGGCACACCCCGCACACTCACACCACATGGGCACTCGATACGGATCTAGTGATGAAATACCACTGAGCCATGGAGCCGGAACCAGCTTGGATATTCTACAGACAGGTCATGATGGCAGGAAATAAATTGGCCCAGTATTCGGGCCGATCAGTTTATCAAGTAGTTCATTTACAAAAGAAACATACGGCATCTAATAATTCTAAATGGAAGGGTTCTACGTGATCAGCCGCTTGGATCGAATATACTTAGGCTATATTGGCACGTTCCAGAGGCTAATACGATAAAATGCACTCGCTCGAGTGAACTTCACGGAAGCGAATTGCGTCCTTCCCTATCTTGTACGGATTCGGTCCAGGCAGGGGCTCCTTGCGACCTAACGTGATGTATAGATAATATTCACGCCGTCCAATTTTTCCAGATTGTATTACGTTATGAACCCAAAACTTAGGGACATTTAAGGGTCAAGTGGATCACACCACATGAAGCAGAAACGATAATGATGGATACTGTTGAAATCATTCGGCTCCTACCGTGATTTTTATTTTCCATCCAACCTGTTCAAAAGGTCATATAGATCTCGATGAAGTGAATTCACAAATATCGTCTTGATTAATACTTCTTTGGCCCCTAAGAATTTTTTAATGGTAGAAGTCAAATTCCCCACTGTATAGCTCACCTGAACCTTGCATTTGCTTCATTTTTGGGTTAACAGCCTGAAATAATTTGAAAATTAGTTAATGACGGCGTGGATAAAACAAGTACATCATGGTGCGCCCCACAGACCCCCTGTATGGACTGAATCTGTACAGCGGAGGAAGGACACAACCGCTTCCGTATTTCACGTTACTCGGTCCAAACCGCGTTAACGCCGCGTTCTGCATCCGGCTTCGACGAAATAACCAACTACTTTGAAGAAACGTGTAGAAAACATCGAAGCAACCGCTATCCAAATCTAACGAATCTGATTCTTCCACTTGTCACATCCATATCTATAAAGGATCAACCACTCTCCCAGTCCAATAAATCTATTCTTCCTACGGATTGCAAGAAGACTTTTGCCATAAGAGTCTGTTTTTTCTTGAATCCTTTGTCAGATTCTCTTGAATTTCTTTCTTATCAATTCCTTTGAAAAATATGGGAAAGAATTTTTTCAGTCTAAACAAGAAGAACAAATCACACCAAAACAGTTCTAAATCTTTGTCTGAATCTTCGAGTTCCGGGGGCGCGGCGGATTCTTCATCCTCTCCGTCCATCGCCATCCGAATCCAAGACTCCAACGACCTTCGCAACGTCTTTGATAGGTATGATACCAATGGGGATGGGAAGATCTCATCCTCTGAGCTTGAATCAATGCTCAAGTGTCTGGGGAATCCGGGATCCAAGGAGGAGGTTGAGTCGATGATGAGGGCTGCGGATTTGGACGGCGATGGATATATCAGCTTGGAAGAGTTTATATCGGTGAATAAGATGGAGACTGATTCGGCGAAGTGTGTGGAAGATTTGAGGAATGCCTTTACTGTCTTTGATCGTGACCAGAATGGGCTGATCTCTCCCGAAGAGCTGCACCACGTCTTACGTGGGATGGGGGAGAAGACGTCCTTGAATGACTGTAAAGCCATGATCGATGGCGTTGATAGTAACGGTGATGGGGCTGTGAATTTCGACGAGTTTATGCAAATGATGACCCGATCACAGAACTGACTTTGTAAATAACATCTTATTTGTTGGTCTTGTTTTGTATATATAATCTTTTCTGACTTATTGCTATTGTAAGTAAGCTCAGAACTCTCTCTCTCTCTGTACGGGCAATGCTTATATCCCTACTTTCATGGGACATTAACAATGCCTCAAAGCTTCTGCTTCTTCTTCTTCTTCTTCTTCTTCTTTTAATTTAATTATATGTTGGACGAAAAATTATCTCAATCTTCTTCTTTTAATTTAATTATATGTTGGACGAAAAATTATCAATTGAGATGGTCCATTGAATGTACGCGGATTGCGTACTGAGTAACTCAGTACATTATTGTGTAATCAAACTCTGTAGGCCTACTATGATGTATGTGTCTTATCTCTTACCTGACCAATTTACGACATGAGCCCAAAATTGAAGCATATCCAACGCTCAAGTGTGCCACACCATATTAAACAGTGGGAATTATCTACTGTTGAAAACTTCTTGAAGGCCACAGAAGTTTCAGATCAAGCTGATATCTGTGTTTTCCCTCCACGGGTAATTTATGAACAGATTGGATCACAAGTAAACATTGTTGGGAGCTTTGTACAAAACTTTAGGATTTAGCCTCCCAAATCAACCCAGAATTATGGGATAATAAAGCAATGAAATAAATCATAGCATAAACCACACCACACAAGAGATTTTTACGTGGAAAGCCCTCAAAGAGGTAAAAACCATGAGACCTCGTCCAGATCAACAATCCACTATGAAGTAGAACGTTAACCTTCTTCACACACATGCATGAGTGGATAAACGGTAAGAGAATAAAAGAAAAATGGAGAGATCTCACCGATCACGAGGACGTAGAAGCGTTGAGATGTCAAGTGCACAATAGATCACCTCTACGAGCATAACCTCCCTTCCACAAGATTTCTCTCTCTCTCTTTCTCTCTCTCTCTCACACACCTTTGATAGCCCTAAACCCTTTAGCAAAACCTTACAAAACTTTAGGAAACCCTCTTGCATTACCTCTTGCATTTCCTAGAAAGGCCTTAGGCACCCCTATTTATAGTTTAGGAAACTCTCTTTCGCACCCCTTGCAAAACCGCCTCAGATTTCCACAGTTTGCACAAGATCCCGACTCAAATCTGCGTAAGCTCGACTGGTCGTGCAGAGTCCTCGACTAGTTGAACGGCACCTTCGACCGGTCGAGCACATCCCACGACTGGTCGAGCATCTCGGAAATCAAAAACCACAACTCGCTGGAAAACAAGTCGAGCCAGTCCACGACTGGTCGTGCACTAGCCCTCGACCGGTTGAGTGAAGCTCACGACCGGTCGGGCCTGGGGAAAAACCCTCATCAAATCTCCCCCTTTTTGACACAGGAGAAATCCGTCATCTTCAAACCAGCCCAGTTTCTACAAAGTTCAAACTTGCCCTTGAGCAATGTCTTGGTCATCATGTCTAACCCATTATCGTCCGTGTAGACCTTCTCAAGCTGTAGCACCTTCTGTTCTAAAGTATCCATGATCCAGTGATACCGAATCTCTATGTGCTTCGACTTGGAATGCTGACTTGGATTCTTGCTCAAGTGTATAGCACTCTGAATATCGCAATAGACCACGTGTTACTCCTGCTTTAGGCTAAGTTCCTGTAGGAACCTCTTCATCCAAAGCATCTCTTTACATACCTCTGTGACTGCAATGTACTCAGCCTTTGTCGTCGACAATGATATGACCTTATGTATCTTACTCTGCCAAGAAATCGCTCCCCCTGCAAACGTGAACATGAATCCTGATGTAGACTTCTTGGATTCTAAGTTGCCTGCCATGTCTGCATCTGTGTAGCCCTCTAACACAGGTTTTTCATCACCATAGGATAGTGTTAACCTGGATGAGCCTCTTAGATACCGCAGTATCCATTTCGCCGCTGCCTAATGTTTTTTACCATGATTGGCAAAACATCGGCTGACAACACCAACCGCATATGTTATGTCTGGGCGTGTACACACCATACCATACATCAAACTTCCTACAGCTGATGTATAGGGTATCTTCTGCATCTCTTCCACTTATGCCTTCATCTTGGGACATTGTCTGTCGCTCAATCTAAAGTGACCATCCAGTGGAGTACTGACTGGCTTCGCTGCATTTATATTAAATCACTCTAGGACTTTCTCAATATACCGCTCTTATGACAGGCAAAGCTTCCTGCTACTTCTGTCATGGGTTATCTCCATTCCTATTGTTCAACCGGGCCCAAGTCTTTCATCGCAAATGACTTGCCCAACTCTTGTTTCAGCCCGTCGATCTTCTTGATATCTTTTCCCATGACGAGCATGTCATCAACGTATAATAGCAGAACTAAGAAATCACCATCTGAGAACTTGCGCATGAACACACAGTAGTCTGACTCCGTTCTGTCATACCCATGCTTTAACATAAATGAGTCAAACTTCTTGTACCATTGTCGTGGAGCTTGTTTCAGCCCATACAAGCTCTTCCTCAGCTTACACACCAGATGCTCTTTGCCCTTGACTTCGAACCCCTCTTGTTGGTACATGTAGATCTCTTCTTCCAGGTCACTGTGGAGGAAGGTAGTTTTAACATCTAACTGCTCTATCTCCAGATCCATGCTAGCCGTCAACCCAAGTAACATCCGTATGGATGTCATCTTCACCACTTGTGAGAATATCTCCTCGAAGTCTATGCCCTTCCTCTGACCAAACCCTTTCACCACAAGTCTGGCCTTGAACCTCGTCTGTGAATTCTTCTACTCAACCTTTTTTTGAACACCCACTTGTTGCTCAAAGCTTTCTTGCCCTTAGGTAATTTCATCATATCATAGGTGTGGTTCTTATGCAAGGATTTCATCTCCTCTTGCATAGCTTTCAATCACTCTCCCTTATGCTCATCGGTTAGAGCCTCAGAATAATCTTCTGGCTCTCCCCCATCAGTCAGCATAATATACTCATGCGGCGAGTACCTCTTGGATGACTGTCTGTCCCTAGATGACCTCCTCACTTGTGGCTCAATAGGTGGATCAAGTGGGGGTTGCTCCCCTGGTCCATCTACTAAAGGAACTTCCTCATCCTATGCACATTACTGAACTCCCCCGTCATTAGGCACCATGGGAAGAATAACCGGATCCATGTCCTCTAGCTCACCTGAACTAGGCTGGTTCTTCTCTGGCTTACCAATGTCTTCTATATACTGATCTTCAAAGAAAACCACATCTCTTCTCTTGACAAGCTTCTTCTCGGTCGATTCCATAATCTGTAACCAAACTTTTCATCCCATACCCCAAGGACACACACTACCTGATCTTCATATCGAACTTGGACCTATCATCCTTTGGTACATAAACGGATACCCTACATCCAAACACCCTGAGATGACTGTACGATGGATCTTGTCCAGTCCACACCTTCTCAGGCACTTCTCCATTCAATGGGGCTGATGGAGACCTGTTTATCAGATTCATTGCTGTGTGCATTTCTTCTCCCCAGAACGTCTTGGGCAATTTCGCATGGGATAACATGCATCTGATTCTCTCTACAATAGTGTGATTCATTCACTCAACCACACCATTATGTTGGGGGGATCTTAGGAACCGTCTATTTATGCCGTATACCCAGGGACTTACAATACTCATGAAAGTCGCCAATGTGTTTACCACCATTGTCAGTAAGGATGCACTTCAATGATCTACCTGTCTCTCTCTCGATCGTAGCATGAAACAATTTAAACACACCAAAGACCTCATCCTTGAATTTCAAAGCATAAACCCAAACCCTCCTAGATGCATCATCTATCAAAGTGACAAACTACAATGCCCCACCCAAGGTTTTTGTCCTCATAGGATCACAAACATCAGAATAAACCAAATCTAATGCATGCACTTTATTAACATGAGAAGCAGATTTAATAAATGAAACTCTATGTTATTTCCTTGATAAACAATCAATACAGGTTTTGAGAGGTATACTTGTCACATCTGGAAGGAGCCGCTTCCTCGCTAGTACTTGAAGCCCTTTTTCACTCATATGGCCTAGGCGCCTGTGCCACATGTCAATAGCTGAATCTTCCGCTGCGTTCAACCCACCCTTGCACACACTGACACTTGCCTTGTAAAGGGTGCAACACTTATTTCCTCTGGCTGCGATCAACGAACCCTTGATGAGCTTCGAGTGCCCACCAACAAACCGGCTTTCATAGCCATCATCATCCAACCTTCCCGTCGACATCAAGTTGAGGCGAAGGTCTGGGATTTACCTCACATCCCTGAGAACTAATGTGCAGCCCACATCGGTCTTTACACAAACATCACCGACCCTTACGATCTTCGATATGCCAGAATTTCCCATCTTCACGGTCCCATAGTCACTTGACTTGTAGCTTGTGAAGAAGTCCCTGCGTGGAGTCGCATGAAACAAGGCTGTAACGCCCTGAAAATCGGGGGTCGAGCATAAACTCAACTCCCGAGTTCCAACGCATCACTTATGCAACATAATGAATGTTGATTGAATGTTGTCTGTATTAGTGCATTGAACATGAGTGAGATTAAGCCAAAATAGCATATCATACTCCAGAGACAAGTGAGATAGCAAGCGGAAGACTGTGATAGATATATAAACTATATAAACTGTAGTGAGTCTCCAGAGTGTGATAATTTTACCAGGTTAACTATTTACAAGTACCATTCCAAAATATACCAAATTGAGGAAGTGTAATGTCTTCTATCCCAAATACCATAGCCCCGTCAATGCCATTCCAGGTCTTCATAGACCCGTCAAGAGTTACATGTAGGAGAACTCCTCCTCAACATCATAGTGGTAGTCTGGCTCTACTTCATAAGCATCGCCATCACCTGCAGCTAAGACAGTCTGGTTGGTGTTGCAAGCACCGTCCCGTAACGTGGGAGTGAGTGATCAACTCAGTGGAACAATAAAGCATAGGTTAACATGTTATCAAAATACTCAAGCAGTAATGATAAAGCAGTACAGTCAACAATTCTAAGTACTCTTGTTAATGCAAGTATGAAATGTTGTCATGATACATGCCCTCACCAACATACTCCCTCATGCGACACCATCTTACGTCCGCGACATGCGTTCATCCCTTAGCGCTCCACATCTTCCAAGCACATGCAGTGCGATGATGAGCATGATTACCGAGTTGTTATTAGTCCTTTTCATACAGCAGTATTGGAAAACTAAGGTACCTCCCTTGTATCATTCCCAAACATGATCCATTCTAGGGTCGTCAAACCTAGATAATCTCATACGATAGTGTGGTTCTAGGGCGCTGCAAAAGTTGTCAGGGCTGTTAAACGCAATCGTTACACCACTCCCCCATTACCTTTTTAACAGTTCATAACTAAATTGATACAAGCCTAGTTCATACTCTATTCACTGTGGCAAAACTCGTCGCCTCACCGCAAATTCAGAGTATGCTCGAGCTCACTACAAAGGGCTGTTAAGGCTGTTACAAGCAATCGTTGCACCACTCCCCCATCACCTTATCAATGTAAACCGACAGCACGAATATAGTGTCCCATACCACCATAATCGGCTCACGAGTCTGGTTGCTCAATGGACACTACGGGGAGGCTCGGGCTGACGCACTCGCAACACCATGAAACCCCAGCGTAGGCCGACATCTCAACCACGGTGTCCCATACCACCATACCCGGCTCATGAGTCTTAGCGGATCAAGGTACCAAGGTTAACTGGGTTGCACTGGTAAGTTCGGTACCTTAGGTTCAAGCAATAGCGTCCAAACATGGTGAACATACATTAGACAGATCAGGTTACTTGACGAGCTCAGCTAGCTCGAGCGCATGACAAGTTGAATGACATGAAGTGCATAAGCACTTCGCGTGGCCAACCACTATCGTCAACCGAAGTACGACTCGGGTTCGTCGAACACATCTCACGTGGCGAATGAATCTCAGCCACGAATTCAATCCCGTTACCGATTGCCTGGACTATACAATAGCCCCAATCACATTCAATTATGTAACAGTTAAAGCAATAATGGATCAAGATTTTAAATCATACAATCAAATATCCAATATTGTCCGCTTAAGGCTGTCAGGGCTGTTGCACGAAATTGTTACACCGCTCCCCCCATCACCCTTCACGACTCTTATGGAATAAACTTAAACATATGCAGTACATAGATAAAATCATACAATCAGTTGAGCATGTTATGAAGTACAACATAAGCATGAGTTTGTACATATTCAATTCCTAATCACACAAATATCTAAAGAAATCATAAACATAGTTAAAGGAGTTAAGAATCATATCTCAACACCCTTATACATTTCAATTTACTAACTACTACCCATTCAGACATTTCAACAAACACTTTAGACCACATACATCAACATACATGACATATGTTGATCACATAAGTATTAGGCCAACTCCTTTCACTAGGGAGTTGCCCCAATTATAACACGCGTGCACCCACGACGGATAGTCATGGTAAGCAGGAATCCAAGTTCCATATTCATTCAGTCATTTCCACAAACACTTGGGCTACACATTTTAACATATATAGCGTATAGTGGTCGTGGCGTGATTTAGTGCAAATCCTTTTGTCAAAGGGGTATCACCTATACAACAATCATATATCCATGACAATTAGTTATGGCGAGCATGAATGCGAATTCTATACTCATTCGGTCATTTTCACAAACACTTAGAATACACTCTTTTAACATACATAACGTGTACTAGCAAAAACATGTATTAGGGTGTAACATCCCAAAAAATCGGGGGTCGAGTAGTAACTCAACACCCGAGTTCCAGAACATTACTTATGCAATATAGATAATGATGATTGAATGTTGTCCGTAATGGTGCATTGAACATGAGTGAGATTAAGCCAAAACAACATATCATACTCCAGAGACAGTTAAATTGCAGCGGAAGACTGTGATAGATATATAAAATATATAACAAACTGTGATGAGTCTCCAGAGTGTGATAACATTACCAGGTTAATAAATTTCAAGTACATTTCTAAAATATACAAAATGTGTAAGTGTAATGTTTTCTATCTCAAGTACCATAGCCCCGTTAATACAATACAGATCTTCATAGACCTGCCAGAGATTACATGTAGGAGAACCCTTCCTCAACATCATAGTAGCAGTCCGGCTCTACTTCATAAGCATCGCCAACACCTGAAACTCAACAGAACTGGTTGGTGTGTACAACACCGTCCCGTAACATGGGAGTGAGTGATCAACTCAGTGGAACAGTAAAGCATAGGTTAATATATTATCAACTCAGTCGAGCAGTAATGATAAAGCAGTACAATCAAACAATCCTAACTACTCTTATTAAATGCAAGTATGAAATGACATGATGTATGCCCTTGCCAAACCACCCTCATGCGACACCATCTTACGGTCACGCATGCGTTCATCCCTTAGTGCTCCACATCTACCAGGCACATACAGTGCGATGATGAGCATGATTATCGAGTAATTATTAGTCCATTTTAAACAGCAGTATTGGGAAACTAAGGTACCACCCTTATATAATTCCCAAACATGATCCATTCTGGGGTCGTCAGTCCTAGTTAATCTCATACGATATTATGGTTTGAGATGCATAGCGAAGGCATCACAAAGGGCTCGTCACCCGTCAGCACGGATACAGATCTCACCGTATGCGGCTCAATTGCTAGCTGTCAGCTCGAATACAGGTCTCACCGTACTCGGCTTAATCGTTGGCCATCAGCTCGAATACAGATCTCACCGTACTCGGCTCAACTCATGCTCTAGTTGCTGTGAAGGGCTCGTCGCCAATCACAGACCTTAGAGTATACTCGAAGATACTACGGAGGACTCGTCACCCGTCAGCACGAATACAGGTCTCACCGTATTCGGCTCTCGCCGTAGGTGTCGACAGCTCGAATATAGTGTCCCATACCACCATAATCGACTCACGAGTCTGGTTGCTCACTGGTCACTACGGGGAGGCACGTGGCCCCAGCGTAGGCCGACAGCTCGACCACGGTGTCCCATACCACCATGTCTGGCTCATGAGTCTTAACGGATCGAGGTACCATGGTTAACGGAATTTCACTGGTAAGTTTGGTACCCTTAGTTTAAGCAGTAGCATCCAAACATGGTGAACATACATTAGACAGATCGGGTTACTTGACGAGCTCGGCTAGCTCGAGCGCACAACAAGTTGAACGATATGAAGTGCATAAGCACTTCGTGTGGCCAACCACTATCGCCAACCGAAGTACGACTCGGGTTCGTCGAACACATCTCACGTGGCAAATGAAACTCAGCCACGCATCCAATTCTGGTACCGATTATCTAGACTATAATCATAGCCCCAAACACAATCAATTGCAAATAGATAAAGCAGTAGTGGATCAAGATTCAACTCATACAATCAAGGTCTGGTATTATCCGTTTAGGGCTGTCAGGGCTGTTGCACGCACTCGTTGCTCCACTCCCCCATCACCCATGACGGATCATACAACGTAAATATGAATTTAAATATATGCATTACATAGATAAAATCATAAAAGCAGTTGAGCATGTTATGAAGCACAACACAAGCATGAGTTTGTACATATTCAATTCCTAATCACAAAACTATCCAAGGAAAACATACACATAGTTAAAGAAAGTTGAGAATCATATCTCAACACCCTTATACATTACAATTTACTAACTACTACTCATTCAAATATTTCGACAAACACTTAGACTTCATACATCAACATACATGACATATGTTGATCACATAGGCATTAGGCCAAATCCTTTCACTAGGGAGTTGCCCCAATCATAACACGCGTACACCCACGACGGATAGTCATGGAAAGTAGGAATCCAAGTTCCATATTCATTTGAACATTTTCACAAACACTTGGGCTACCCATTTCAACATATATAGCGTATAGTAGCCGTGGCGTGATTCAGGGCAAATCCTTTCGTCAAAGGGGTATCGCCAATACAACAATCATAAATCCATGACAATTAGTCATGGCAAGCACGAATGAGAATTCTATACTCATTCGGTCATTTTCACAAACACTTAGAATACACTATTACAACATACATGGTGTATGTTAGCAAAACATGTATTAGGGTTAACCTTTCACCAAGCAAGTATTTTATCCATATATAGTATATTCATACAGCAAATAATCATGGCAAACACATCTCCAAAATTTATACGTATACTGTACTTTCTAGAATACACAATTTCAACATACATAGTGTATATAAGCAAAACATGTATTAGGGCGAGTCCTTTCACCAAACAAGTAATTTATCCACATATAATATATTCATACAACAATTAATCATGTCAAATACATTTCCAAAATTTGTACGTATACGGTACTTTCTACAAATACCTAGAGTATGTAGAATTCCATATTTTTCATCTTTAATCGAAACGGAAAACAGACAGCACTTTGTACATGTGCAATTACATGCAGATCATGAATCTATCATTATCTGACATTGAAAGCGTTGAAAACCATAACCTATACACCTAAAGTCCGCACCTTTTGTCGTAGAATCGTAACGAATCCAATAGGTTTGCTAAGCTTCCGTCTACGGCAGTTTGGCAACCTACAGAACGAAATAGGTTAGCTATTTCATAACCTACAACCCTTACAACTCCAAAACAGATTAGGGTTAGGGTTTCATACTTAGAAATGACGTCGGAATCGCTGGAAAAGTAATGAGAACGAAGCGGTGGAGCTCGTGGAGCGGCAGGGAGATTCTCCCACTGCTCCCACATTTTCTCTCTCTTTTCTCTCTTCTCTCTCTATGGTTTCTCTCAAATTCGTATGGCTACCATGAGAGAGGGTTTAAGGTCTTTATATAGCCTAAAAACTAATCGAAATAGACTCCAGGTCAAAGTATACTTAGGTTATAACCAAAGTGAGCTGGTTTCAGCTAAACGGGGGACTTCTGGCAGGCCTCCTTGAGCCAAAGGTCGGACTTAAGCTCACAGACACCGGATCTACGTTCTATTAAGTTTTTGTTTCGGTCGGGATTCCAGATCACGCGTGGCGGACCAGTTTCAGTTCAACGGTCAGCGGATCTCGATCGGAGATTCCGAGTACATGTAAATGTGTATGAAATTTCTCCTGATCCGAGGGTGTAATTTGGTCTGATTCTGACGGTCTGGTTGCTTAAAACTGATCCGCAAGCGAGAGGTGCCAGATTACTATTCAAGATATTTTATTTTGAAATAATTTCACATTTCTCACACTCTTCACTCCGAGCTCAAGCGAATAGCGCTGGGACGCTATCTGGATTTGATTTTCGAGATGGTTGTCAAGCCCAGCAAGGCGGTCCTAATTCTTTAACTTCGTGTTAATCGGACTTCCGACGTACGGTCCAGATCTGATACGGAGTTTCGAGATGCTCCCGAGAGCAGCCGGGTAATGAGATTGATCCTAGATTTTAGGGTAACCTAGCGTTAATGATTCTATAAGTTTTGGGTCTTGCAGATCATATTTAAAGCGATTCTAGTGGATTTCGTAGCTAATCTAGTTTTGCACTTAGTTACTTTGTCTCATTTCTAAAGGATTTAGTCCTATCAGATTTCTTTCTGAGGTGGTACTTAGTCCTTTGTAGTTTGTATATAAAGTGATCCAAGTTATACTACTTAGCTAGTTTAAGATAGTATCTAGGGTGAAAGTACTCAGAAAAATTGAAAGATCAAGGTGGTGAAGGGTGGGATTTGTGAAGAAAATGGTTTGAAAATGGATTTGAGGCTTTAATTGAGTGTTTGAGAAGTTAAACCGGTGTTAGGTTTGACTCATCGCCTAAGGACGTCTAATTTCAGGTTGGGAAAAATCCGGGCTGTTACATAGGGTGAATCCTTTCGCCGAGTGAGTATTATACATATATATAGCATGTTCATACAGTAATTAATCATGGCTAACATACTTTCAAAATTTGTACATATACAGTATTTTCTACAAATACGAAGAATACAGTATATTCAACATAGTTAACGTATAACCGAAAAATGAAACGGACAACACTTTGTACATGTGCAATTGTATGCAGATCATGAATCTATCATTATCTGAGATTGAAAGAGTTGAAAACCATAACCTATACATCTAAAGTCCGCACCTTTTGTCGTAGAATCGTAATGAATTCGATAGGTTTGCTAAGCTTCAGTATACAGCGATGTGGCAACCTATAACATGCCTTAAGTTAGTTATTTCATAACTTACAACTATCAAAACCCCAAAACAGGTTAGGGTTAGGGTTTCTTACCTAGAAACGATGTCGGAATCGCCGGAAAAACTATTAGAATGGAGTGGTTAAGCTTGCAGAGCGGCAGGATCAGGTGGCAGGGAGATGCTCCTACAACTCTCACACTTTCTCTCACTCACACCTAGGGTTTTTCTCAAATTCGTATGGCTGAATGAGAGAGGGTTTAAAGGTCCTTATATAGCCTAAAACCTCCCCGAAATAGACTTCAGGTCAAGGTATACTTAGGTTATATCCAAAGTGGGTCAGTTTCAGCTCAACGGAGGACTTCTGGTGGCCCCCCTTGAGCCAAAGGTCGGACTTAAGCTCACCAACCTTAGATCTAGGTAGAGTTAAGTTTTTGTTCCAGTCGGATTCTCAGATCACGCGTGGCGGACCAGTTTCAGTTCAACGGTCACTGAATCTCGATCGGGGATTTCAAGTACACTGCCATGTATATGAAATTTTTTCTGATCTAAGGGTGTATTTGGGTCAGATTCTGACGGTCTGATTACTTATATTTGGCCCGCAAACACCAAGTCTCAGATTACTTAAAGTTCATTTAATTTCTAAAGAAAACTAGGTTTTCTCACACTCCTCGCTCCGTGCTCAAGCGAATAGTCGTGGAGCACTATCTGGATTTGATTTCCGAGATGGTTGTCAAGCCCAGCGAGACGGTCCTAAGTCTATAACTTCGCGTTAATTGGACTTTCGAGCTGCGGTCCAGATCTGATACGGAGTTTCAATGTGCTCCTGAGAGCAACTGGGTAATGAGATTGATCTTAGATTTTAGGGTAACCTAGCGTCAATGATTTTACAAGTTTTGGGTCTTGCAGATCGTATTTAAAGCGATTCAAGCGGATTTCATATGTGATCTAGTGTAGCACTTAGTTACTTTGTCTCATTTCTAAAGGATTTAGTCCTATAAGATTTTTGTCTGAGGTAGTACTTGGGCCTTTGTCAACAGAAGAAGATCCTAGGGCAGGAGAGGCTGATGTTTCTAAATAACCTATTCGTCGATGATTCCATAAGGTTAATGGTTAAAAGCCCATTTTATATTTGTATTTAGTATTTTCAGTAATGTTTAGTTTAAGTATTGTTCTTCATCACCTAAACTTTAAGATAGTGTCTAATGTGAAAGTACTTAGAGACATTTAAAGAACAAGGTAGTGAAAGGTGAGATTGGTGAAGGAAATGGGTTAAGAAGTGATTTTAGACTGTGGGATTCAGTTCTGACAAGTTAATAAGGCATTAAGAGCGACCCATTGCCTAAGGACGTCTAATTCCATGTTAGCAAAAATCTGGGATGTTACAGAGTCTCTCGAGTCTATCACCTAGTCGGTGTCCTAACTCGTAGTCATGAGACAAACATCATGATCTGCTGAAAGAATAACTACAACGTCGCCATCTGAAGTGACCGCAGTGGAATTTGATTCATCTTCCTTCTCCTTTCCTTTTCCTTTCTTGTCATTCTTATTCTTACTACATTCATGCTTATAGTAGTCTTCTTACCACAATTTCAGCATTCAACATCCTTCCTGGTACTTGACTTGCCTCTTGATTTATCTCGGACCTTCCTGCCCTTCTTGTTCTTTCCTCTCCCTCGTTCTTGTGTCACAAGGGCCTCTTGTTGAGTAGACCCCTGAGACTTCCTCCTTGTCTCCTCATTGAAGAGACAATTGGTTACCTGTTCCATAAATACCTTTCCATCTAGCGCAGAGTTAATCAGAGACACCACCAATGTCTCCCAACTGTCAGGTAATGAACTAAGCAATAACAAAGCCTGCAATTCATCATGAAGGACAATCTTCATAGTAGAGAGCTAGTTCATTATATTGTTGACCTCATTCATGTGCTCAGCCATAGAACCACCATCTTTGAACATGAGATTCACAAGTCGTTTTATCAGGAATATTTTATTACCGACTGTCTTCCTCTCATACAGCCCTTCCAATTTCAGCCATAGGCTAGTGGCTGAGGTCTCCGTAGACACATGGTGGAACATAGAATCATCCAGCCATTGTCCAATAAACCCCACCGCCTTTCGGTCCAATTTCTTCCAATCATCATCTGTCATATCCTTTGTTTTTACTGATATGCCTAAGATTGGAGCATACAAGTCCTTGCAATAAAGCAAGTCCTCCATCTTAGTGTAACGCCTCAAAAATCAGGGGTCGAGCGAAGCTCAACTCTCGAGTTCTAACGCATCACTTATGCAACATAGATAATGATGTTTAAATGTTGTCCATATTAGTGCATTAAACATGAGTAGGATTACACTAAATCAGCATATCATACTCCAGAGTTAATGTAAATAAGCAAGCGAAAGACTGAACTAATTATATAAAGTATATACGTGTTTCATAACCTCCAGAGTATAAACGTGCTACCAGGCAGAATATATACATAATTTGTTTCAAATTAATCAATTCAGTCAAGCAGTAATGATAAAGCAGTACAACAATCATATCCTAAGTACTCTTATTAATGCAGGGATTATATGTTGTAATTGTCACGCCCCAAACTCGGAAATCGAGCTCACAAAATTTTCGATCGCCAAATCCAATGCCGACAACCTCCGTAGTACCCCATTCTCGGCTCCCAGTGTCCATATACCGGATTCTGATCCTGGGATCCTACAAGGAGGATTTTCTAATGTACATTTAACTCGTAATAAGCATAACCACAAGTTTACCCAAATCATAAAGGCAACATCATCATCATATATCCACTAATATAAACAATTGAATACAATGCTGAAAGGAAAATACATATGTCAAAAATCAAAGCTCCATAAGTCCGTTGCACGCTCCAAACTCAATGCTGCTGCAACCTAATGCCACCTGCATGCATCTATCGTGCATAAGCTTATAGAAAACTTAGTGGACGGTGAAAGTGTGTGCACAAGGTAAGTGCTTAGTAAGCAATATCAAAGTAAGCAGAAGTACTGACAAGTCCATGAGTCATACAATATCAGGGTACACAATGCAAATCAACTATGCAAATGAGGTGTCAGAGCGAGCCAAATATTAGATGCCGAGGATATAATGTCATATATCATACAATATCGAAATAAGCGGAAATATACTGATAAGTCTATGAGTGTCATCAACCTTACCAAGGCTATGTGATACAAGGCATGAGTACTAATGGTCATATCAATGTAAAAACATGGCAACCCAAAATGTTAAGTACTGCGAATGCAATGTGATATGCGGTGCGAATGAAATGACCAAGCTGGAGTGAAGTCGGGATGATAGTACGTAGTATCGCAGGCTATGGGGGTCCATCACAAGGGACTTCTATCCAAACCAGTCTCATACCTAAATTTGGACAGTCAGACTCAATGTGGTAAACTCCTGATCTCAGGTCAGTCGCGCGCCCAACAGAAATCTTGGCCATGTGGAGGTGCACAATTAGTTGCGCACCACTAGCCCGAGTGGATAGTGAATGAAACAAAAGCATGAGTATGCACTCCTACTCAATAAGTCCACATATCAGTACGGTTCCTCTCTGAGAAATCACCGGGGTTTATTACACTCCAAACCAGATTGTCACCCCTTCACGTACAATAAGGTGAGTGAAAGACACCTCACTATCCGCCTGCCAATATCAGACCCGACTCGTCCATAGCAGACCATTCCTCGAGCTGGTCAGACTCAGCCTAGCATTACCCCCTCCTCTCAGGCAGGTAAGGTCGTATCCCCTTCTAACCGACCACGACACAATGGGAGACATGGCCTAATGGTATACGGCCCTCATGCGCTCATGCATCTACTTGGTCTAGATGTTAGAGCAACCACTGGAACCAAGAGGGTTCTGGGACTTTCACCCAAGGATATCTATATCACCCTATGTAGAACAGATTTCCGGTGTCCCGTCTAGCCATCCACGAAATACCTGTGGAGGCTACGGCCCTGATGTCGCTAGGGCGGAAGGTGGTCATTGAAATTTCGGTGAAGACCGCTTTAGTTGAAGGCAGAACATGCCAATATGTCCTAGAGAGGGGTGAATAGGACTTTTTAAAATTTTTATGATTTATTTAAAAATCCTACTTCACTAATCCTATGAATATGTAATTATCACGATTACTCAAATGTAACTCTACTGGCTTCCAAGCTAGGTAGAGGATCCAATCACAAACTATTCAAGATATAACAATATGCAACTTAATTTATGTTGGATGTGACTGTCTATGTGTGTGAGGTGTGATCAGATAAATAAATATGAACGCATTGGCATAAATCACACACACAGAAGAGAAATCACAAACACAGTCATTTTTATAGTGGTTCGACTACTGGTCTACTCCACTCCCGGTAACCGCACTCAACCCTTGAGTATATCAGATTTCACTAAGGAGGTTTCACAGCGGTTCCCCTCAAACCTAAGGTTTTAAATCAGGTTCACCTTCAACCTTTACAACCTACACTGAGGCTGACTGTTTATGCTCTCACGAGCAAGGGTCAACACAACGCACTCACATTTAGGCACACTGGCCAAGGATCTTCTATAAGACTCTACTGAAGGTTTCTACACGGTTCACCTCTAACCCAGGAGTTTTATAGGTTCACTCCTAACCAAATGTTTATGCTCTCCACAGAGTAAGGGTCCACACAACGCACCCGCCATATACACTCCCGCCGGAGGCCTCCTTGAGGACTTCAAGGGTGAGAACCACTTAAGACCCAATCCTAAAAAGGAATGATCACAAGTGTCCTCTTAGACTCTCGATACTTACAAACAAGTTGATGAGTCTCATTTAGCACAATGCCGAAGATCTCCTCCTCCTTATTGACGAAGAGTCTTCTGTTCCATTGATTCGTAACAAAAAATGATATACCAGTACTTGGCTTCGGGTTGGGTCAAGGTCAAGATGGAATCCTACTCTCAAAATATTTTCCTATCAGGAAGATAGAGCGATTCCAATCTTATGCATTCAAGGCATCCTAACATAATGATTTGCCATTAAGGAGTAACTGGAGGATCCTTGAATGCAGAAGTTCATTCCCCAATCCACTCTATTAAATATCAATGATGAGGGTGGATTGGAGGATGAACTCCCTTGAGAGAAAGGGCTTTGGATATAAGATATGAGTTGAAACACATAAAAGCACTCTCTTCTTTCTCTATCAGCAATAAAGGCAAGACTCTCTTTAAATAGGCAAAAGGTTCCAACGGATATAAAACGGTCACATTTATGACAGAGTTCGATATCATCGAGAAGTGTAGACATCATCGAGCATATACTCTCGATAACATCGACGGTCCGCTCGATGACACAAACTCAAATGTCATACGCTTTTGAAACCTTAAGCCTGATGGTCGATGAATCGAAACATTTGTCAATATCATCGGATTTCAAACTCCGATTTCATCGATGATAGGTTCGATCCATCGACACTTTAAAAATGAGAGAGCTTGACATGAAATATTTCAGGTTTTTATGATATGATCGAGGGACAGCCGATGTCATCGGAATTTGCATATCGATGATATCGAAAGCAGTATCGATGCATCAATAAATCCAATAGATTTACCATTTAACTCGTTAGACAGATTGTGTCCATTATCGATATAATCGACTCGGCCTCGATATCATCGACATATGAATATCGATTTCCTTGAATGGCCCCTGATCAATGTTGAAAACATCCTGAAATATCTGCTGGAAGAAAAACGCGCCCACTATCAATATCATCAATGGACTTCCGATCTTATCGATATTTGATTTAAGATCATATCGGAAGAGCATCGATATATCAAAAGAATTAAAATTTTCATTAAAAAATAGGGGTACCGAAAATCTACCTGTCAATCTTATCGAGCTACTTTTGATGAGCTCGAGTTTTGAGTATCGATGATATCGAGAGGTGTATCGATACATTGATAATTCATCCAGATATATTGTGAAGTTGCTGGACATATTTGGTCCTCTTTTCGATGGCATCGATGAAGCATCGAGAACTCGACAGCGCAGGTTGATCATATTGAGGGTGTTTCGATAAAATCGACAAGGCAAGAAAAACTTAGATATTTTTCAGTTTTGAAAAAAGTTTTCTCACCTTAAAACCCTATGATTTCTAACTTGTTTTTAAGGATTTTATTCACCTGGTGTTTTAGGTCATGGGATATGAGGCTTAAGATTTACCTGTGGCGAGCTTGCACACATCCGGTTGAGGCAGACACTTAAATTGATTTTCTTGTTAGGCTTTATAGTCAATTTGACTCAACACTCACGTAACTTGACAAACCAGGGCACTTTCAATCTCGCCCTTTGTCAATTACTTGACAAAATCTCCAAAACACCCTAGAACATTCTAGACAGACACACCCTAAATTGTGTGTACATGCCTTTACACAATTTTACAGTTTTCTAACCCATGTACACACCCAGTAGCTGCTCCCCCTAACTTGTAAACTTCAACTCGCCCTTGCTTGTTGCGGCTGCTCCCCCTTACACCTGCAACAACATCTAAGCAGATATATATACAATTTCCATTCAGGGTGTTTGTAAATGTTATCCCCCTTTTTGTCAGTCATTGACAAAGATATATCAAGTGATATTGACTGAAGAGTGAATTGCTTGGGAGAACCGAATAGGAAGAAGCAGAACAATTGATGTATAATAATTAACTTAGTTCAAACAGACATCAATTTCAGAACATATGGATGCATAGTAGATCAGATACAACAGTGATATAACGGATAAAACAATTAGTAAAGAACAGTACATATATACCATATCAGAAACTTGATAAACCATGGGAACTCAAAGCATAATTGTGGCAAAAAAAAATGAATTTTATTCAACCATATCCAAAATATCCACACATATACCGCCACAGACAACAGTAGACTTCAGAGTTTTTCCCATCAGAACCAACCCAAAACAAAATGTGTTCAGTCCAACCATGGACATACAATTTTAAAAAATCAGATTCTCCAAATTAGTTAGTTATCACATACACTCAGACAGGCATAGAATATTCAAAAAAAAGGTATTAATATTCGTACACAGAGATATGAGTGAAGTGTAGGTGATAGCATGCAGTGAATCATCATCATGGAACGGAGTGAGAGGGTGTTGTGTCATCCTGGCGACAAGTTATCACGTCCACCAATTGTTGGACGGTTTGCTACACACTTAGCACCATCCATTCCAGGACAGTAAATCTCTCATTCATTGATCATCATGGAACGGAGTGAGAGGGTGTTGTGTCATCCTGGCGACAAGTTATCACGTCCACCAATTGTTGGACGGTTTGTTGCACACTTAGCACCATCCATTCCAGGACAATAAATCTCTCATTCATTGACTCCCTGAGCTGAGAGACATCATGTTGAAAGGCGCCAAGCTTGTCTGGATGGGACTTAAACCTCTTTACATGCCCAGGTGTTGATGTTGATAGAGCATGTTGAGGTCTAGAAGCATCTTTTTCAGTCATCCCAGTCCCTCCCATAGGAGCTTCACCAGTCCTACCTTCTTCCTCAACTTGAATTCTTTCCTCCAAGGGCTCCTCAGGGTATTTGTGAAACCTTAGATCCATCCTTCTGATATTTCTTTTGTTGAAGGATTGGAGAGGAAGAACTGGATCATTTATAGTTTGGAACCCTATGGTATTACAAATTGTATTGATGATCCAGGGATATGGTAGGAGCATGTCCCTAACCCTTTGATAAGCATACACCAATTGATACACAATCAGGGTAGGCAGACAGATCTTGATCCCAGTGGCGATTGAATAGATTATCATAGTCATGAAGCCAGTGAGGTCAGCTCTGTTAGAGCCTCTAGAGTAAATATTCGAAGCAACAATACCATGTAGGACTCGGTAACATGGTTCCATGAACTTGACTTTCAGGGCATTCCCTTGGTACCACTCGACATCATGATTATGGCAGAGAAATTTAGTGACCTTGGACCAAACTTCAGGATCTTCCATGTCCATATCAGGAATTCCTACAGGGGATAGGATAAGATTAAATATTCCTGCAACAGACCCTGGAGTAATTAGCACATCGTCACCATCTATAGTTACGGAGATGGATGGAGAATCAGATGTTAGAGAATGACAGGCAGTAAAGAAATGGTAAGTTCATTCAAGCTTATATGATCCACTAAAGTCGAGAACTGAAGACCAATCTATAGCCGCAAATAAAGGTTCCAGATTATATGGAATCAAGAAGCTTCTGTCGTCTTTCCTTTCGAGAATGACTTTCCTTCCTGCAAATCTTGCCAAGACGGGATTGACTTGCACTGGTGGAGGTGTCTGCTCTTCCGACTGGAACCCACCATGTCTTGAGCGATGCTTTGTGGGGATCCCACGTTCGGGAACACTTGCTTTAGTCTTAGAGGCAAGCACCTTTTGTCGGGAGGTTTTCGAAGATTCCCCCTGTTCAGATGCTTTCCCTCTGTCTTTTCCCATGGGGACAACAAATTTGAAAGTTTGGGGAAAGAGGACAAAATTCTTCTTTTAATGAAATGGAAAATACCCGACCAAAAGTGAGAGAAACTCTAGAATTGAGTGTATGGAAGGATAGTACCCATTTTTAAGAAGTTTCTGGGACCCACCACTGGTATTCTGACCATCGATTCGAGAAAAAACAAAGACAGACAGCTTTTTCCAGAAAAATAAGATTTTTCCGCTCGATCGCCTTTTATCGGGCGCTAGACTTCAATTTGATCGAATACTCTTTCGATTTTATTGACGATCCTTATTTGATGTTTATCGATAATAGTTTCGATGATATTCTTGATCAAGTGACTTTCCACATTCTGAAGAGACATCGATAGTATCGACTCTTTATCGATTTGATCGAGAATGCTCATGACAATTTGGCGAACATATCAGACATGAATGTTTTTCAATTTTCAGCCTTCAGATGATTCTTTAAGTATGTTGTTAGTGTTTCTATGAATCAGTAGTATAGTCGGCAAAATTATGCACAATTACTGTACACATCAATATTATAAACGTTTGAATGTTTATATACAAAAGATGGAGGTAAAGAACCTCAGATGTATCATTAGCAGCTCAGCAAAAACGTTTTCTGATTTTAGCACAGGTTCAGATTCCAATGCATGATCTGAACTAATTCTTTCTTACCCATTTCATTTTGTTAACCGATTTGAGTGGTGGAGCAAGGGCATTGCTTCTATCCATATCCTTGAGAGGACTTTTGAAGTTCTGTATTTCACTGGTTGATAATTCGTTAACATGATTCTAACCAGAGTTAGGTTTAGTCCTCCTAGGTGTTATGCATTCAACCTTATAATGACCTGAATCACCACACAAATGACTCACTGGAGTTGTTCTGGTTTTACTTCCAAAAGCAATAGATTTTTTAGATCTAGGTGCTACATTTCCAGCCTTTGGCTTAAATTTTTTATATCCTAGGCCGCTTTTATCCTTTCCAGGTCTTCCCATTCCCAATAGTTTTTCTAGCTTCTCGCCACTCAGGGAAAACTTGTAGTTTATCTTGGCCATCTTCTTGGATTCTTCTAGATCAAACAGGAGTGTATGATTTTCATTACAAAGAAGTTTATTCTTAGTTTATGGCAGTTTAACCTGTTTGTTCAGTTTATCAAACTTGTTTTCAAGAAAGGTATTAATTCATTCAAGTCTATCATTATCCATATGATATTGCTGCAGATCATTTATTAATTGTGTGTTGATTTCCAATGTTTTATCCAAATCTTTCTGCAGTAACTTACTTTTGTTCTCCACTATTCCGAGTCTTTTAAGAGTGTTGATGCTATAAATATAAAGTTGATTATAGGCATCTTGTAGTTTATCCTTTTCAATTTCTTCTTCTTCTTCATTGTCAGATGGAGATGATTCTGTGGCTAGCTATTCTTTCTCGTTCTCAGATTCAGTGGGAATGATTGAAGTAGTGGAGACCATGTGTATTTTCAATGCTTTCTAATCTCCATCACTTTTTGTGTCACTAGATTCTGAATTTGACTCCTCAGTATCATCCCACATGGCAACCATTGCCTTGCCCTTAGTTTTTCTGTTTGGGCATTCGGTTGATAGGTGTCCATACTCCTGATAGGCATAACATTGTGGTTATTTGGTTTTTCTACCAAATTTGCCTGCAAAAAGTTTGTTGTTCAACTTTCTTTCTCTGGAAGGCCGGACACGATTTTTCTAAAAGAACTTCCTGAATCGTTGTGCTAGCAAGGCCACTTCCTCATCCTCATCCTCTTTTTTCACTTTCACTGTCCTCTTGTAATGTTTTCTTATAAGTCTTTAGGACAGTTGTTTTGGATTTAGGGATTTGTTTGAAGTGTAGTTTGAAGGTTTGTAGGGAACCTACCAGTTCTTCTACTTTCATCTCATCTATGTTCCTACACTCCTCAATTATTATAACCTTGGGATTAAATCGTTCCGGAAGGGATCTTAAGATTTTCCTACAAATTTTTGGTACCAGAACTTTTTCTCCCAATCCACCCATGGAGTTACTGATGATATTCAACTTTGTGAAAAACTCCATAAATGTCTCATGCTCTTCCATTCTGAGACTTTCGAACTGTGAAGTCAAGAGTTGAAGTTTAGATCTCTTCACAGTGCTTGTGCCTTCATGGGTTGTTTCCAATAAGTCCCATTCTTCCTCGGATGTCCCACACATACTTATTTGGTTGAAGATGTCTTGGGACACGGCACAGTAGATGGCGTTCATAGCTTTTGCTTCAGCAGACTGTTTTTCCTTGTCGAACGCCATCCACTTTTCTTTGGGTTTGGGCTTTGTGATCATCATGCCACTATCAAGTACGATTTGTTCAGTTGGTGGCACATATACATTTTCAACTATATCCCAAACATCATGGTCCAAAGATCTCAGAAAGTAGTGCATCCTAGCCTTCTAGTATGCATAATTTGAGTCATCAATTACTGGAGATCTAGTGACTGATGAGCCCTCTCCTTTGGCCATATTCCCAACTTCAGTCAAGATCACTCTCTAGGCGGTGAAGCCCTTAAAGAGAGAGCTGCTCTGATACCAATTGAAATTTTAGTGAAGACAGCTTTAGTTGAAGTTAGAATATGCCAATATGTCCTAGAGGGGGGTGAATAGGACTTTTTAAAGTTTTTACGATTTCTTTAAAAATCTTACTTCACTAATCCTATGAATATGCAATTATCAAGATTACTCAAATATAACTCTACTGGCTTCCAAGCCAGGTAGAGGATCCAATCACAAACTATTCAAGATATAGCAATATGTAACTTAGTTTATGTTGGATGTGACTATGTATGTGTGTGAGGTGTGATCAGATAAATAAATATGAATGCATTGGCATAAATCACACACACAGAAGAGCAATCACAAACACAGTCATTTTTATAGTGGTTCGACTACTTGTCTACTCCACTCCCGGTAACCGCACCCAACCCTTGAGTGTACCGGATTTCACTAAGAAGGTTTCACAGTGGTTCACCTCAAACCTAAGGTTTTAAATCAGGCTGACCTTCAACCTTTACAACCTACACTGAGGCTGACTGTTTATGCTCTCACGAGCAAGGGTCAACACAACGCATCCACATTTAGGCACACTGGCCAAAGATCTTCCATAAGACTCTACTTGTAACATCCCGGATTTTTGCCAACCTGGGATTAGACGTCCTTAGGCAATGGGTCACTCCTAACACCTTATTAACCTGTCAGAACTGAATCCCACAGTCTAAAATCACTTTTTAACCCATTTCCTTCACAAATCCCACCCTTCATCACCTTGTTCTTTCAATTTTTCTAAGTACTTTCACCCTAAACACTATCTTAAACTAGCTAAGTATTATAACTTGGATTACTTTATTTACAAACTACAAAGGCCCAGGTATCACCTCAGACAGAAATTACTCAAGACTAAATCCTTTAGAAATTAGGCGAGAATTAGTCAGTGTTAAACTAGAGTACCTGTGAAATTAGCACCAATCACTTTAAATACGATCTGCAAGACCTAAAACTTGTAGAATCATTGACGCTAGGGTATCCTAAAATCTAGGATCAATCTCATTACCCGTCTGCTCTAGGGAGCACATTGAAACTCGGTATCAGATCTGGACCGCACGTCGGAAGTCCGATTAACACGAAGTTAAGGAATTAGGACCGCCTTGCTGAACTTGACAACCATCTCGGAAAGCAACTCCAGATAGTGTTCCAAGGCTATTCGCTTGAGCTCGGAGCGGGGAGTGTGAGAAATGTGAAATTAATTCAAAATAAAATAGAAATTTATGAAATCTGGCACCTCTCGCTTGTAGATCAGTATTAACCAACCAGATCGTCAGAATCAGACCAAATTACACCCTCGGATCAGAGGAAATTTCATACACAGGTCCATGTACTCGGAATTTTCGATCGAGATCCGCTGACCATTGAACTGAAACTGGTCCGCCACGCGTGATCTGGAAATCCCACTGAAATAAAAACTTAACTCACCTGGATCCGGTGTCTGTGAGCTTAAGTCCGACCTTTGGCTCAAGGGGGCCCGCCAGAAGTCCTCCATTGAGCTGAAACAGGTCCGCTTTGGTTATAACCTAAGTATACCTTGACCATAAGTCTATTTTAGTGAGTTTTTAGGTTATATAAGGACCTTAGAACCCTCTCTCTCACAGCCATACGAATTTGAGAGAAACCCTAGAGAGAGGAGAGAGAAAAGAGAGAGTAAGTGTGGGAGATGTGGGAGAATCTTCCTGCCTTGCTTCCCTGCTGCTATCCATGCTTAATCGCTCCATTCTCATCGCTTTTCCGACGATTCCGGCGTCATTTCTAGGTAAGAAACCCTAACCCTAATCTGATTTGGGGCTTTGGTGGTTGTAGGTTATGAAATAGCTAACCTACTTCGTTCTATAGGTGGCCAAACTGCCAAATACAAAAGCTTAGCAAACCTATCGACTTCGTTACGATTCTACGACAAAAGGTGCGGACTTTAGGTGTATAGGTTATGATTTTCAACACTTTCAATGTCAGATAATGATAAATTCATGATCTGCATGCAATTGCACATGTACAAAGTGCTGTCTGTTTTCCGTTTCGATTAAAGATGAAGAATATGGAATTTTACATACTCTAGGTATTTGTAGAAAGTACTGTATACATATAAATTTTGGAAATGTGTTTGCCATGATTATTTGTTGTATGAATATATTATATATGGATAAAATACTTGTTTGGCAAAAGGGCTCGCCCTAATACATGTTTTGCTAATATACACTATGTATGTCGAAATAATGTATTCTAAGTGTTTGTGAAAATGACTGAATGAGTATAGAATTCTCATTCGTGCTCGCCATGGCTAATTGTCATGGATATATGATTGTTGTATTGGTAATACCCCTTTTACGAAAGGATTTGCCCTAAATCACGCCACGACCAATATACACTATATATACTAAAACGTGTTGCGCAAGTATTTGTGGGAATGACTGAATGAACATGGAACTTGGATTCCTTCTTGCCATGACTATTCGTCATGGGTGCTCGCGTGTTATCCATGGGGCAGCTTCCTAGTGAAAGGATTTGGCCTAATACCTGTGTGATCAACATACGTCAGGTTTATTGATGTATGTAATCTAAAATCTCTGTTGGAATGTCTGTATGAGTAGTAGTTAGTAAATTGTAATGTATAAGGGTGTTGAGATAGGATTCTCAACTACCTTAGTAATGTGTATAATTTCCTCCATGTTGTTTGTTTAGTTTAACCACTTACTTATGAAAAGTATGTGTTTGCATTGTGTTTTATAACATGCTTGTTAACATGTTTGAATTACTTGTTTATGTAATTCTGCTCTGATTACTTCACATGTTTAAGTTGTATTCCATAAAAATCCGTGAAGGGTGATGGGGGAAAGGTGCAACGAGTGCGTGCAACAGCCCTGGCAGCCCTAAGCGGATAATATCAAACTTTGGTTGTATGATTTGAATCTTGATCCATTACTGCTTTAACTATCTGCAATTGAATGTGATTGGCGCTATGATTATGTCCAGGCAATCGGTAGCGGGATTGAATTCGTGGCTGAGATTCATTTGCCACGTGAGATGTGTTCGACGAACCCGAGTCGTACTTCGGTTGGCGATAGTGGTTGGCCACACGAAGTGCTTATGCACTTCATATCCTTCAACTTGTTGTGCGCTCGAGCTAGCCGAGCTCGTCAAGTAACCAGATCTGTCTAATGTATGTTCACCATGTTTGGACGCTACTGCGTGAACCTAGGGTACCAAACTTACCAGTGAAATCCCCTCTAACCATGGTACCTCGATCCGCTAAGACTCATGAGCCGGGCATAGTGGTATGGGACACCGTGGTCGAGCTGTCGGCATATGCTTGGGCCACGTGCCTCCCCGTAGTGACCAGTGAGCAACCAGACTTGTGAACCGATTATAGTGGTATGGGACACTATATTCGTGCTGTCGGCCTACATTGATAAGGTGATGGGGGAGTGGTGCAATGATTGCGAGCAACAGCCCTGACAGTCCTTTGTAGTGACCTCGATCATACTTTAAATTTGTGATGAGGCGACCAGTTTTGCCGCAGTGTATAGAGTATGAACTAAGCCTGTATCAGCTTAGTGATGAACCGTTAAAAAGGTGATAGGGGAATGGTGTAACCATTGTGCGTAATAGCCCTGACAGCCTTTGGAGCGACCTAGAAACACACCATCGTATGAGATTAACTAGGACTGACGACCCTAGAATGGATCATGTTTGGGAATGATACAAGGGAGGTACCTTAGTTTCCCAATACTGTTGTTTGAAATGGACTAATAAAAACTTAGTAATCATGCTCATCATTGCATTGCATTGCATGTGCCTGGAAGATGTGGAGCACTGAGGGATGAAAGCATGCCGCGAACGTAAGATGGTGTCGCACGAGGGTGGTTTGGCAAGGGCATACATCATGACTGCATTCCATACTTGCATTAACAAGAGTATTTAGAATTGTTTGATTGTACTGCTTTATCATTACTGCTTGACCGAATTGATAACATGTTAACCTATACTTTAATGTTTCACAAAGTTAGCTACTCACTCCCACGTTACAGGACGGTGTTCCGAACACCCACCAGACTTTGTCTGATTGCAGATGGCGACGCTACTCCTGAGGCGGAGCCAGACGTTTATGATGACAATGATATTTGTTTGTATATGCTGTGTGCTGACGGATTCAAGTGAGTCGTGTCTTGATCGACGGGATTACAAGGATGTTGACTAAATAAAACTACACCTTTGGTATAATTTGAAAATTGTACTTGTAATTCATTAACCTGGTAACATTATCACACTCTGGAGACTCACCATAGTTTATATATGTTATTTATCTATCACAGTCTTCCGCTTGCAATTTAACTGTCTCTGGAGTATGATATGTTGTTTTGGCTTAATCTCACTCATGTTCAATGCACTAATGTAGACAACATTCAATCATCATCATTTTGTTGTATAAGTGATGCGTTGGAACTCGAGAGTTGAGTTTATGCTCGACCCCCGATTTTCAGGGCATTACAAGATGGTATCAGAGCATGATTTGTATTAAACCGGACCTGGGTTATGGTCACACGACGTACACTGACGCACTCTGACTTAGGAGGGAGCGACAGGATGTAGAAACCAACTTAGGTTCTCCAATTTCATCAAATAGCACATTTGGATGAGATCAACCATAGAGATTGGACCCGTAGGCCTCGGTGATTGCATGAAATGATCCCGGAACACTTCTAGACCGTCTAGTGATGAGTCTATATCACAATCCACCTCCTCCCAACCGTTGAAAATCAGTAGAATACAGGATAAACGTGATGAGGATAACTACTCCGAATCCTCGAAGCTTCTCTGGACTCCTCACAGAGACTTCTCGAATCTACGAGAAAAGAAAGCAGAAAATAGAAATAAATTCTAATAAATTTGAAATTGATTAATGAATGACAAAAAAAAACGAGTTCACAACCCTTTATGTAGGGATACCAAGTAATGGGAAAGAAATTAATAATATATATATATATATATATATATATATATATATATAAAACTTAAACTCCTAGAATTCGCGACTTACTATAAGGTCGTGATGTCTACTAGTGTGCAAGGTTTTCGGCCAAAAATAGTAAGTGTCCTATTTGGCTTCACCAAACAGTTCTCCTAATTATTCTAAGCTCTTTTCTCGTTGGGCACAACTCCTAAAGCCCAACGGATGAAGAGTAATCAAACTAAAACTACTATTTATAGTAAAGACGAAATTGAAACAGGGAAACGACCATCGATCTAAGGTTTTTTCACAATTCCGGGCTGCGCAACCCAGCCCAGCAGGGTTGGTTGACTTCATTAGCTCGTTCTATGCCAAATTCATATATTTTATGTCAGATAACTCATTCTAGATTGCAAGATACGTCCAAAATAGCCCGAAACTACCCGAAATTGAGCGAATCGGGGTCGGGGGCCTACCCACATTAATCTAGGGGTACCCAGGGTGGGATCCAGGATTTTTTGGGGAATACGGGACAGGAGGGTCTCGCCCATGGGGCGAGCCCTCGAAATATGGACTGTTGGTCGGCGAGGCCTCGCCGGGTTTCGGGCTGGGCCGGGCTCGCGGCTTGGGCTGATGGCCTTTGGGGTCTAGTGGGACCCCCTGATGTATGAGTCATCCCTTAAAACCTTACCAAACTAGTACTTCCTTCACAAATCATCCCTCCAAGCTCTCTTTTCTCTTTCAATCTTCTGATTTTTGGCAAAAATCGCCCCTCCAATCACCCATTCCGTCATTTTTTGTCACAACCCGTTTACCTCCATCGTTTGCAGCAACAAACACCCTCTACCCTTTCCATCTTCTCTCGTTTGAGTTCCTACACCCCCCGTTTGAAGCTCAAATCGTGTAAGCTCTCAATCCCTCCCATCTCTTCACTTCCTTTCTTTAAACCCTGTCTATTGGGCCTCTACAACGTCTGTTGAGGCACAAGTCCATGGAGAACCAAAAACTCCAGCCCCTTTTCTCCCTTTAGGGCCCGTTCGGCCAACTGCATTAGGTGAGTAAGGTGGATAGAATTGTAAAAGTAATAATAACTGTATGTGTAAGGTATGGTCCCTAGATTGGGTGTATCCCATGTTTTCCAATGCCATGTTTGGACTGTATGCAATTAACGGTAAATTCCGAGATTTTCCTTTCAATTGACACTTAGAAATTCCTCATCCTAGGATTTGGAACTCCCATCTCACGCTTTCCAACACCAGGCTCATTTTCTAAAGCCTATAAAATTAATTTTTATCCCGCCCACCCTCCTACTAGACATGTCATTCCCAATCCTGAGGTAGGATTAGTAATGCAGTCCCATTTAATACAACTTAAGGCCACTGGCCAAATAGTGTTGAAGTGATAAAGTCCCTTGATATACATTAACCCACCACACTCTGATAGCTTAAGCTTTTAGAGTAAATGGTTGTTTGACAAATAGGCCCTTAGAGTTTCAAAGAATTTGACAATATAGGGAATCCCATAAACTCATAATGCGAACCCTATGACCTCCCTAGATGGTACGAGCCTGTGTGTAGTGCTCAAGCGTAGTTCAATTCAAGTTCGGGCAACTCAATTCCAATTAGGCAACTTTGACCCTAAGTGATAAAACCCTTCCTTGTATTAGAAATGATGTGAAATCATCTAGCGTACGGGCATAGAGTTTGGACTACATCTATGGATTTCCACTACTCCTAAATTAAGACTAGGCTACTGATCACACTAGGGAATGTCAGAGACCGATAGACTTAGTTAGGTCAGCTAATACACCTCTTTGATCTGGGTGGCGTAGCGAAAGCGTGGTGGACCCTACCCCACTGGCCCAGGATCGAAACTGTGCTCGTTGAATACAAACATTATAGAAGCCCTAGTAAGTTCTACTATGAGAAACCGTTTTAGAATGATCTAGTAAGATTTGATTCACCATTTCCTTGGACATAGATAATAATAAGGACTCTCTTAGACTAAGACCTAAAGGGCAACCTTAGACATAGACAATTTGAGTCTTTCAATGATTGATATCTCCTACGTTTCTAGAGTAATCGGACTACGGAGTTACTGAAATATACAACTGCGAAACATTCGCGACTTGACCCAATTCTCAATCCTGGGCGACTATCAATGGACTCACTGCTTGGCCGAGCAGAAGACTAGGATCCACCAGGATTCGGAAGAGATATAATGAGCTTCCAACCCTGGCCAGGTAGATGATCGATGTATCAGGATTAAGCCCACCATAAACGTCTCTCCGTGTTGGTCAAACATTAAAAACAGCTATCTTACTCTAAATTGTTGGGGATTGTAGTCGAGACTCCAAATAGGTAAAGAAATAAATTGTAGCAAACCATCAGGGTATGAGAAATAGATAAAGAAATAAGTTTTAAGGGGTTAGACTAAAACGAACCAGGCTATTATATACCCAACGCAATAAAACTTAGGCAAAGAAATAATTAAATCTTTCCTTATTACCCTTAGACAATTTTGGGGACGAAATTTTATTTTAAGGTGGGTAGATTGTAACATCCCGGATTTTTGCCAACCTGGGATTAGACGTCCTTAGGCAATGGGTCGCTCCTAACACCTTATTAACCTGTCAGAACTGAATCCCACAGTCTAAAATCGCTTCTTAACCCATTTCCTTCACAAATCCCACCCTTCATCACCTTGTTCTTTCAATTTTTCTAAGTACTTTCACCCTTGACACTATCTTAAACTAGCTAAGTATTATAACTTGGATTACTTTACATACAAACTACAAAGGCCCAGGTATCACCTCAGACAGAAATTACTCAAGACTAAATCCTTTAGAAATTAGGCGAGAATTAGCCAGTGTTAAATTAGAGTACCTGTGAAATTAGCACCAATCACTTTAAATACGATCTGCAAGACCCAAAACTTGAAGAATCATTGACGCTAGGGTATCCTAAAATCTGGGATCAATCTCATTACCCGTCTGCTCTAGGGAGCACATTGAAACTCCGTATCAGATCTGGACTGCACGTCGGAAGTCCGATTAACACGAAGTTAAGGAATTAGGACCGCCTTGCTGAACTTGGCAACCATCTCGGAAATCAACTCCAGATAGTGTTCCGAGGCTATTCGCTTGAGCTCGGAGCGGGGAGTGTGAGAAATGTGAAATTAATTTAAAATAAAATAGAAATTTATGAAATCTGGCACCTCTCGCTTGCAGATCAGTATTAAGTAACCAGATCGTCAAAATTAGACCAAATTACACCCTCGGATCAGGAGAAATTTCATACACATGTCCATGTACTCGGAATCTCCGATCGAGATCCGCTGACCGTTGAACTGAAACTGGTCCGCCACGCGTGATCTGGAAATCCCACTGAAATAAAAACTTAACTCCACCTGGATCCGGTGTCTGTGAGCTTAAGTCCGACCTTTGGCTCAAGGGGGCCCGCCAGAAGTCCTCCGTTGAGCTGAAATAGGTCCGCTTTGGTTATAACCTACGTATACATTGACCATAAGTCTATTTTAGTGAGTTTTTAGGTTATATAAGGACCTTAGAACCCTCTCTCTCACAGCCATACGAATTTGAGAGAAACCCTAGACAGAGGAGAGAGAAAAGAGAGAGAAAGTGTGGGAGATGTGGGAGCATCTCCCTGCCTTGCTTCTCTGCTACTATCCATGCTTAACCGTGTAAGTGCTATATTTTATATCCCTGTTTGTTGTCAAATTTGTGGTGCCAAAATCACTGTTATATATCTTGCATAAGTGAAGCTCTCTCAAAGATCAATATTCATGTACAAGCTAAGTTCACAACAAGCTAAGTTCACAAGTACAAAAATCAAACTTGAATGCAAGAACTACTCGCAAGACATGACTCAAGCTGCAAGACTTCAAGAAGAATATAAGGCAGTTCATAAAGAACTCAAGACATGTACAAAGCAGTTCATAAAGAATTCAAGACACTTTCAAGATTGAGCTACATTAAGACTTCAAGGCTCATACTTCAAGGTCACTAGTTCCTAATATTTCAATGTCCTTACTTCATGGTTGAGGTTTGACTGACCTTAGGTTGACCTTATAAGTAGGTCACTTTGGATACATAAATCAAATGTTTATTTTACATAAGTTTGGTCAGTTCTTCGACTAGTCCTAATCCTTCTTCGACTAGTCCTAGAGTTGCTTCGACCAGTCTAAGAAATTCCTTGATAAGTCGTAAGGTTGTTACAAAAATCGGATATTTTCTGTTAGGCTTCACTAGTCCAGAGATTTCTTCGACCAGTCGTAGGAACAGTGTCGACTGGTTCTTCGACCGGTCGTAATTCTTCGACACAAAGTCCAGCGATAAATTCACAAGGTCTTCGACCAGTCGAAGGTGACCTACGACCAGTCGAAGGAGGCCTTCGACCAGTCGTAGAACGGTCAAAGCTTATCGCGCCCGATTTTTTTCAAATTTGTTATTTCTTCGACTAGTCGAAGGGCACCTTAGACCAGTCGAAGATGCGATCTGCTCACCTATAAATAGAGCACGAATCTTAGAAGAAATCATCGAATTAATTAATCCATTCAAGCCAATCTTCGTCGAACTTCTGAGAGATATTTCTGTGCTCCATCTAAGCTAAGTGTGCTTATTTAATATTCTCTTTCCTTAGCTTTATTTAATTGATTTTGTTTCTGCTATTCCAATCTAATTTGATAAGAGGAATCGCTATTCCCTTTCTTTGGAATCAAAATCAATTAAGGCAAGCCCTACTTGGTTTAATTTAAAATCTATTAGAATTAGAACCATTGTAATTGAGTACTGGACATTCAATCATCTACTCTGACTTGGTTCTACCGGGCTACTACATCGAAGGAGATAATCAGGTATTTTACATTTAATTGTAAATTCCTTTCTATTTTGATTTATTTCAAGATTTGCCAGAAAAATCTTGTTGTATTGGTTATCTGAGGAGAGCCAGGAAAACTCAGAAGAGGGTTTTTTTTTTAATGTGTAAGCCCATAGACAAAGACACAATTGTAAAGGTTTTTGGTAAACCTGGGAAAACCTATTTTGTTAGTGAACGCTAATATCCCCTGTGTGAGGATATTAGGAGTGGAGTAGCATTTTGTGTGGTTGTTGTTTAACAGTTGGTGAACACACAGGCGAACCACTATAATCCCTAGTGTTATGGTTGAATGATTTACATTTCTAATCTTTAATTATTCTTTTGTGGGATGTATGAATGTGGTGAATGTTGTAATCATTTAATTCAAGCTTTGTGAGAATTTTGTAATAGTTTAGAATTTATTTTCTGCTATTTCTTTATCAGCTTGAATTTAAAGTTGTTCCAGCAAGGTTGCCCTGCCATTTTTATGGTGTATGGTTGTCCCTAGAACAATACATTTGTAATTACAATTTATTTCAATTCTGTTTGTATTTATTTCTTTATTCCTCTTTGGTTTGAGATTTGATACAAAGATCTTTCTAGAAATAAGGTTGTCCTACCATAAACTCTGGTTTTTGGTGAAAGGTTGTCCTTAGAACAACATTTGTATCAACCTCTCAAGATCTAATTTTTGAGGTTGTTTTACTTACCTGCATTGTGATTTAATTTGGCTATCATATTTCTTTTAATTCCGTTGTTATAAGTTTTATTTGGCATTATCCTATTCACCCCCCCTCTAGGACATATAGCTAGGCCTTTTCAAGTGGTATCAGAGCCTAATAGCTCGTTCTTATTGCTATTTATTTGGATTTATTTCCTGAGCTAACGATCTAAGCTATTTAAAAAGATGTCAAATTTTGATAGCCTTTCAGTCACGGGGCCTCCACCATTTGATGGCTCCAACTATCCCTATTGGAAAGCCAGAATGAGGATCTTCCTCAAGTCAATGGATGAAAATGTGTGGCAAGCCACAGTGACTGAATGGAAACCTCCTGTCATGGAAGTTACTGGGGTTGATGGTTTAAAATCTATGAAAGTTACACCATATTACCAATGGACCACACTTCAGAAAAGTGAGAGTAGTGCAAATGCTAAAGTACTAAATGCAATCACTTGCGCACTATCACCGGATGAGTTCAAAAGAATCATTTCCTGTGATACTGCAAAGCAAGCTTGGGATATATTAAAAATGACACACGAGGGTACTACAATTGTCAAAAAATCTAAAGTCCAACTCCTCACAACCAAATTTGAAGAAATTCATATGGAGGAAAATGAAATAATTATGGACTTCTACACTAGATTGAATGACATTGTAACCTCAATGTGGGGTCTTGGCGATAAAATCCCAGAAATTAAAGTGTGTGCAAAGATATTACGCTCACTTCCTGAACGGTTCAATTCTAAAGTAACCGCAATCCAGGAACTTCGTGATACGGATAATATGAAGGTTGAAGAACTAGTTGGTTCTCTACAAACCTACCAGTTAAACTTTAAATCTCCTAAAGGTAAATCTATCACACTTAAATCTTCTAAATATAATACAGAAGAAAATTCTGATTCAGAAGATGATATGGCTCTTTTAGCTAAAAAATTTTACAAGATTTTCAAAAGCAAGAAAAGGGTTGATTTTCAAAAATCAAATGATAAAAAGAAGTTTAGATCTAAATTTTGAAAATCTTTGAAAGATAGTCAATGTTACAACTGTCAAGAATATGGGCACTTAGCAAATAGATGTCCTAAAAAGGACAAACCCAAGAAGAAGGGTATGTTGGCTACATGGGATGAATCATCTGATTCTAAAGCTTCTTCTGAATCAGAAGATTCTAAAACTAAGTTGAGCAATGAGGTTAAAGCTCTTATGACTCTAGCCAAATTCACATTTTCAGATAATGACTCAACAAGTGAAGAAAATCTGAGTAGTGAATGTGAAAATGAAGATGATCTTCAAGATGCTTACAATGCCCTATATAAGGAAAGTTGTAAAATTGTTGTCAAACTTAAACTTCAAAAAGAAAAGTTTTCTAAACTCAAAGAATGTTTTGAATCACTTGTCTTAGAAAAATTTCAAATTTCAGATTGTTTTGAAAAATCAAAATGCGATTTGGAATTCAAGAACTCCCTAATTATTGATTTGAAATCTGAAATTGAGAAACTCAAAACTGAAGTATCTTCTCTTCTGAGTCTAAAGGACACATGGAAATATGCCCAAGGAGATCTAAAGTTAGAAAAACTTTTATCCGGATCAAGAAAATGTGGCGATCTATCCGGGTTGGGATACGATAAAAATCTACCTCCTAAACAAAAGTATATTCCTCCTATGTTTGTTAAAGGAGAGTCCTCAAACTCAAAAGGGAAAAGTACTTATCAAGATTTTTCTAGAAATTCAAAAACTTTTCTAAAACCTAGAAGCAGCCATGTCAACTTTAATCAGAAACGAAATCCACTAGCTGAAAAGATAGTTGATTTACTCAAGGAGCTCTTAAAATCTAACTCTATAGGTCATTCTTACAACTATAAACAAAAGAAGACCAACTATGTTCCTAAACCTAAAACAGTTATGAAATGGGTTCCAAAAGTCACCTGCTTGGTTGCTCACATTGCTTTCAAAGCAACAAGTCATTCAAAATGGTACCTAGACAGTGGATGCTCCAGGCATATGACAGGGGACAAAGCCTTATTCACGGATCTGAAAGATATGACTGATGGTTCAGTCACATTTGGTGATGGTAGCAACTGCAAGATTATAGGCCAAGGTACGGTTCAACTTTTTAATCTTCCTGTGTTTAAAAATGTTTTATATGTTGAAGGCTTAAAACATAACTTGCTTAGTATATCTCAAATATGTGATAATAACCATAGTGTTCGGTTTTCTAATCAAAGCTGTGAAATACTAAACAATAAGGGTTCTGTAATATTAACTGGACGTAGAACATCTGAAAATTGCTATATTATTAGCGAATCCAGCTCATCTAATCAAACATGTCACATGGTCCATACAGACGAGACTGATTTATGGCACAAACGTCTTGGACATGTACATTATCGAAATTTATATAGATTGAGCAAACGAGAACTTATAAGAGGTTTACCCAAACTTCAGAAATTAGATAAAATATGTGGTGAGTGCCAGATAGGCAAACAAACAAGGAACTCACACAAAAAGGTGAATTCAAATACCACATCAAGACCACTCGAACTCCTCCACATGGATCTGATAGGACCTACCAGAACGGAAAGTCGTGGTGGGAAAAAGTATATCTTGGTAATAGTTGATGACTTTACCAGATTTACATGGGTAGTCTTCTTAAGGGATAAATCTAAAACCCTTGAAGAAGTAAGTAAAGTTCTCAGAAGGATTCAAACTGAAAAATGTTCTCAAATCAGTAAGATTCGTAGTGATCATGGATCTGAATTTGAGAATAGCAATTTTGAGAAGTTCTGTACCGACCAAGGAATATTACATGAATTCTCTGCTCCCAAAACTCCACAACAAAATGGAATTGTTGAAAGAAAGAATAGAGTACTTCAAGAAATGGCTAATGTCATGTTGAATAGCATGAAGCTCTCTAAAAATCTTTGGGCTGAAGCAGTCAACACAGCTTGCTATATTATTAACCGAGTCTACACTAGCAAAGATAATAATAAAACGGCTTACGAATTATGGTTCAATAAAAATCCTACTGTTAAATACTTTCGAGTTTTTGGCAGCAAATGCTATATTTTACGTGATCGTGAAAATTTGGAAAATTTCGATACAAAAAGTGATGAAGGGATTTTTCTAGGATATTCCTTAAACAGTCGTGCTTATAGGGTTCTGAACAAAAGGACTGGTGTGATTCAAGAATCCATCAATGTTGTCATTGATGATCACTTAAATAAGCCTATCTTTAATTCAGATAATGATGAAGTTCTAATCATTGATAAACCCGATACTTCATCAAATCAGACTGAATCTGAATTGAGGACTGTTAAAGATCATCCAACCACTCAAATTCTTGGAAACCCTCTCACTGGTGTTCGCACCCGTAGACAACTTGAGGATTTGTGTAATTATGTATGTTTTACATCCCAAATAGAACCATCCAATGTAAAAGAAGCTCTTGCTGATGAGAACTGGATTGTTGCGATGCAAGAAGAACTTAACCAATTTGTAAGAAATGATGTTTGGTATCTCGTACCAAGACCTAAAGATAAACACATCATTGGAACAAAATGGATTTTCAAAAATAAGTCTGACGAATGTGGAAATATAATTAGAAACAAGGCTAGACTAGTGGTACAAGGTTATACTCAAATTGAAGGAATTGATTTCGATGAAACCTTTGCACCAGTAGCACGTCTTGAATCTATCAAACTATTTATATCCATTGCATGTTTTAGAAAGATAAAGATCTATCAGATGGATGTGAAAAGTGCTTTTCTAAATGGCGATTTATATGAAGAAGTCTATGTTGAACAGCCAATGGGTTTTGAAGATCCCAAAAATACTGATTATGTGTATCGGCTTAAAAAGGCACTTTATGGATTAAAACAAGCACCTAGAGCATGGTATGAGAAACTAACAAAATTTCTTTTAAGCCATAATTTTCTAATGGGATCTGTTGATAAAACTCTATTTATTAAAAAACATAATGATCATATCTTAATGGTACAGATTTATGTTGATGATATCATTTATGGATCAACTTGTACTAACTTGACTACTGAGTTTGCAGACCTGATGAAATCACAGTTTGAAATGAGCATGGTTGGGGAATTGAATTATTTCCTTGGTTTGCAAGTTAAGCAGCAACCTGAAGGAATATTCATTTCTCAATCTAAGTATGCCTTGAATTTAATCAAGAGATTTGGATTTGAGAATGGAAAGAATTTTGATACTCCTATGAGTACTACCCTAAAACTCTCAAAAGACTATAATGGTAAAAATGTTGATTCAAAACTTTATCGGAGTATGATTGGTAGTTTGTTATATTTAACTGCTAGTAGACCTGATATTTCTCTAAGTGTGGTATTTGCGCAAGATATCAATCTGATCCTAAAGAATCACACTTGATTGTTGTTAAGCGAATTATTAGATATGTCGCAAGTACTGTAAATCTCGGTCTCTGATATCCTCATGAGACTAGTGTCCAATTAGCTGGGTACTCGGATGCTGACTGGGCTGGTAATCTAGATGATAGAAAATCAACCAGTGGTGGTTGTTTTTACATTGGAAATTGTCTAGTTTCCTGGTTTAGTAAGAAACAAAATTCTATATCACTTTCAACAGCTGAAGCTGAGTAAATCGCAGCTGGTAATGCATGTACACAGCTTGTTTGGATGCAACAAATGCTGAGTGATTATGGAATTAAACAAGATTCTATGTTATTGCATTGTGATAATTCCAGTGCAATAAATATTTTAAAAAATCCTATTCAGCATTCTCGTACTAAGCACATTGACATTAGATTTCATTATATTAGGGAATTGGTAGAAGAAAAAGTTATATCTCTAGAATATATTCCTACTGAAGATCAAAGAGCTGATATTTTCACAAAACCTCTTGATAAATTAGGTTTAATAAGATGAAATTTGATCTTGGCATGTGTATTTCAAAATGATTATTTATGCCTACATGTATCATAGTGTATATATTTGCTAGGTTTAAATTCATTTTCTTTAAAAAATTGCAAGAAATATGCTTTTCTGGACTTCCTTCGACCTGTCGTGAGTGTACTCGACCAGTCGTCCTACGACCGGTCGTAGATACCTACGACCAGTCGTAGATCTCAGAAATCACTTAAATTTAGGAATTTTTACTTTCTTCCTCATTTCCTTTTTTCTCTCAAAGGAGCCGAGCTTCGACTTGTCGAACCCACCATCTTTGTTCTTCAAGGTTAGTATTTCATTTACATTTTTATTGTAAATCAGTGTCTAGATTACTCTCTTGTCTATCTTGAAGCTTTCTATTTTTGATTTCATTGAGATTTGGGGTTTGATTTTTGAAAAATCTGATTTGAAGAAACCCTCTTCTCAATCCTTTGCAACTTCTTAATTTCTTGATATCCTTGTTGCAAATGGCTTCTAGAGGTAAAAAATCTACTTCCCGTGGTCCTTCTACTTCCTCCAGATTGACAAAACGTCATCTTCTTGAGCCTACTAATGATCCTTCTTATGTTATAGACCTTAGAGCTCGTAATGTGATTGTTGAACATCCTGTTGATGTTAACCATATTGCACCTTTTGGTATCCTACCTTTGCTTGAAGCTGTAGGTTGGGCTAACTTATTGCATTGGGGTGGGCCTGCATACCGGTCCATTGCTCAATCCATGTTTACATGCATAAGTGACTTCTCACTGGATAGTTTAACCTTTAAAATATGTACTAGTGAAGGGCCATTTGAAATTGATCGACATTTAATTTCAGCCCTTATGGAGATTCCTGTAAATGATGAGGGTATTCCTATCCATAACCTAACTGATAAACCCTCAATTTCTGAAAAACGTATGCTCACTAGAGATTTGTGTAACATGGATGTTCAATGGACACGAAAAGGGAATGCACTTCCAGCAAGGTTTCTGTTACCCAAATACAGAGTGCTCCATAGAATCTTTGTGTCTAATCTGTATCCTCGGTCAGGTAATAAAACTGACTTAACCTCTTTTATGGTACGTATTATTCATGCTATTTCCAGTGGTACTCAGATTTGTCTCCCATCCTTAATTTTTCATTTCCTTCTTCAGTTTAGACTCCATCCTGGTCATAGTGACATCCCTTTTGGTTATTTAATGACTGTATTAGCCACACATATGTTAGTCGATATGCCTGTTAATGAGGCACCTATTCATCATTTGATTTTCAACAACACTAATCTCAATAAGATGAAGCTGGAATTACTTCCTGAACAAGGTGGTAATGGTGGTGGTGCTGGTCATGAAGAAGTAGGGGATGGCATTAATATGGATGATATCTTTGAGGAACTGGATTCTGATTCGACAAATGATCCAGATTTTGTACCATCTAATTTTGATGCACGTCTGAGTGCTTTGGAGGGTAAAGTTGAGAATTTGAATGAAAAGTTAGAAAACATGTCTGTTACTCGTGATTCTCAATTCAAGTACATGCGGAAATATCTTCGGCGATTAAACAAAGGCATGCACCAACTTGATCCCTCTATTCCTGCTCCATCTTCTAGTTCTAATTCTGACTAGTCTTTATGGGATTTTCTGGTCTGTAATAACCTTATAATTTAGCACTTAGTTGACTGAATTTTAGTTGGATACTTTCACTGTTTTATGCTGGATATTTATTCTATATGAAGCTATGCAGAGTATCTCTTTATCTGTTTTGCTATAATCTCATAACTCCTCATGTTTACTCTCATATATCCCTTTAATTAGTTCTCCTTTATTGTTGTTTCCTTTGTCATATAGTGACAAAAAGGGGGAGAATGGTTTGTTTTTATCTTAAATGGTTTGTTCTTAACTTAACGATGTGATTGTGAGAGGTGATAAGAGTAGCATTGGTTATGTTACTCAGGGGGAGTTTAAATGTTGAATATTGAATATTGATTGTTGAAGCTGGTGTTTTACTGATGTTTTACTTTATGTTTATGTTTATCTTGGTTATGTGTTTTGTCACTAATTTGACAAAGGGGGAGATTGTAAGTGCTATATTTTATATCCCTGTTTGTTGTCAAATTTGTGGTGCCAAAATCACTGTTATATATCTTGCATAAGTGAAGCTCTCTCAAAGATCAATATTCATGTACAAGCTAAGCTCACAAGTATAAAGATCAAACTTGAATGCAAGAACTACTCGCAAGACATGACTCAAGCTGCAAGACTTCAAGAAGAATATAAGGCAGTTCATAAAGAACTCAAGACATGTACAAAGCAGTTCATAAAGAATTCAAGACACTTTCAAGATTGAGCTACATTAAGACTTCAAGGCTCGTACTTCAAGGTCACTAGTTCCTAATATTTCAATGTCCTTACTTCATGGTTAAGGTTTGACTGACCTTAGGTTGACCTTATAAGTAGGTCACTTTGGATACATAAATCAAATGTTTATTTTACATAAGTTTGGTCAGTTCTTCGACTAGTCCTAGAGTTGCTTCGACCAGTCTAAGAAATTCATTGATAAGTCGTAAGGTTGTTACAAAAATCGGATATTTTCTGTTAGGCTTCGACTAGTCCAGGGATTTCTTCGACCAGTCGTAGGAACAGTGTCGACTGGTTCTTCGACCAGTTGTAATTTTTCGACACAAATTCCAGCGATAAATTCACCAGGTCTTCGACCAGTCGAAGGAGACCTTCGACCACCGAAGGAGGCCTTCGACCAGTCGTAGAACGGTCAAAGCTTATCGCGCCCGATTTTTTTCAAATTTGTTATTTGTTATTTCTTCGACTAGTCGAAGGGCACCTTAGACCAGTCGAAGATGCGATCTGCTCACCTATAAATAGAGCACGAATCTCAGAAGAAATCATCGAATTAATTAATCCATTCAAGCCAATCTTCGTCGAACTTCTGAGAGATATTTCTGTGCTCCATCTAAGCTAAGTGTGCTTATTTAATATTCTCTTTCCTTAGCTTTATTTAATTGATTTTGTTTCTGCTATTCCAATCTAATTTGATAAGAGGAATCGCTATTCCCTTTCTTTGGAATCAAAATCAATTAAGGCAAGCCCTACTTGGTTTAATTTAAAATCTATTAGAATTAGAACCATTGTAATTGAGTACTGGACATTGAACTTGGACATTCAATCATCTACTCTGACTTGGTTCTACTGGGCTACTACATCGAAGGAGATAATCAGGTATTTTACATTTAATTGTAAATTCCTTTCTATTTTGGTTTATTTCAAGATTTGCTAGAAAAATCTTGTTGTATTGGTTATCTGAGGAGAGCCAGGAAAACTCAGAAGAGGGTTTTTTTTTTTATTGTGTAAGCCCACAGACAAAGACACAATTGTAAAGGTTTTTAGTAAACCTGGGAAAACCTATTTTGTTAGTGAACGCTAATATCCCCTGTGTGAGGATATTAGGAGCGGAGTAGCATTTTGTGTAGCTGTTGTTTAACAGTTGGTGAACACACAGGCGAACCACTATAATCCCTAGTGTTATGGTTGAATGATTTACATTTCTAATCTTTAATTATTCTTTTGTGGGATGTATGAATGTGGTGAATGTTGTAATCATTTAATTCAAGCTTTGTGAGAATTTTGTAATAGTTTAGAATTTATTTTCTACTATTTCTTTATCAGCTTGAATTTAAAGTTGTTCCAGCAAGGTTGCCCTGCCATTTTTATGGTGTATGGCTGTCCCTAGAACAATACATTTGTAATTACAATTTATTTCAATTCTGTTTGTATTTATTTTTTTATTCCTCTTTGGTTTGAGATTTGATACAAAGATCTTTCTAGAAATAAGGTTGTCCTACCATAAACTCTGGTTTTTGGTGAAAGGTTGTCCTTAGAACAACATTTGTATCAACCTCTCAAGATCTAATTTTTGAGGTTGTTTTACTTACCTGCATTGTGATTTAATTTGGCTATCATATTTCTTTTAATTCCGCTGTTATAAGTTTTATTTGGCATTGTCCTATTCACCCCCCCTTTAGGACATATAGCTAGGCCTTTTCAAACCGCTCCATTCTCATCGCTTTTCCGGCGATTCTGGCATCATTTCTAGGTAAGAAACCCTAACCCTAATCTGATTTGGGGCTTTGGTGGTTGTAGGTTATGAAATAGCTAACCTACTTCGTTCTATAGGTGGCCAAACTGCCAAATGCAAAAGCTTAGCAAACCTATCGACTTCGTTACGATTCTACGACAAAAGGTGCGGACTTTAGGTGTATAGGTTATGGTTTTCAACGCTTTCAATGTCAGATAATGATAGATTCATGATCAGCATGCAATTGCACATGTACAAAGTGTTGTCTGTTTTCCGTTTCGATTAAAGATGAAGAATATGGAATTTTACATACTCTAGGTTGTAGAAAGTACCGTATACGTATAAATTTTGGAAATGTGTTTGCCATGATTATTTGTTGTATGAATATATTATATATGGATAAAATACTTGCTTGGCAAAAGGGCTCGCCCTAATACATGTTTTGCTAATATACACTACGTATGTCGAAATAATGTATTCTAAGTGTTTGTGAAAATGACTGAATGAGTATAGAATTCTCATTCATGCTCGCCATGACTAATTGTCATGGATATATGATTGTTGTATTGGCAATACCCCTTTGACGAAAGGATTTGCCCTAAATCACGCCACGACCAATATACACTATATATACTAAAACATGTAGCCCAAGTATTTGTGGGAATTACTGAATTAACATGGAACTTGGATTCCTGCTTGCCATGACTATCCGTCATGGGTGCTCGTGTGTTATCCATGGGGCAGCTCCCTAGTGAAAGGATTTGGCCTAATACCTGTGTGATCAACATACGTCAGGTTTGTTGATGTATGTAATCTAAAATGTCTGTTGGAATGTCTGTATGAGTAGTAGTTAGTAAATTGTAATGTATATGGGTGTTGAGATAGGATTCTCAACTACCTTAGAAATGTGTATAATTTCCTTCATGTTGTTTGTTTAGTTTAACCACTTACTTATGAAACGTATGTGTTTGAATTTCCTGTTTGCATTGTGTTTTATAACATGCTTGTTAACATGTTTGAATTACTTGTTTATGTAATTCTGCTCTGATTACTTCACATGTTTAAGTTGTATTCCATAAAAATCCGTGAAGGGTGATGGGGGAAAGGTGCAACGAGTGCGTGCAACAGCCCTGGCAGCCCTAAGCGGATAATATCAAACTTTGGTTGTATGATTTGAATCTTGATCCATTACTGCTTTAACTATCTGCAATTGAATGTGATTGAGGCTATGATTATAGTCCAGGCAATCGGTAGCGGGATTGAATTCGTGGCTGAGATTCAATTGCCACGTGAGATGTGTTCAACGAACCCGAGTCGTACTTTGGTTGGCTATAGTGGTTGGCCACACGAAGTGCTTATGCACTTCATATCCTTCAACTTGTTGTGCGCTCGAGCTAGCCGAGCTCGTCAAGTAACCCGATCTGTCTAATGTATGTTCACCATGTTTGGACGCTACTGCTTGAACCTAAGGTACCAAACTTACCAGTGAAATTCTCTCTAACCATGGTACCTCGATCTGCTAAGACTCCTGAGCCGGGCATGGTGGTATGGGACACCGTGGTCGAGCTGTCAGCCTATGCTGGGGCCACGTGCCTTCCCATAGTGACCAGTGAGCAACCAGACTCGTGAGCCAATAATGGTGGTATGGGATACTATATTCGTGCTGTCGGCCTACATTGATAAGGTGATGGGGGAGTGGTGCAGCGATTGCGAGCAACAGCCCTGACAGCCCTTGTAGTGACCTCGATCATACTTTAAATTTGTGATGAGGTGACCAGTTTTGCCGCAGTGTATAGAATACGAACTAGGCCTGTATCAGCTTAGTGATGAACCGTTAAAAAGGTGATGGGGGAGTGGTGTAATCATTGTGCGTAATAGCCCTGACAGCCTTTGGAGCGACCTAGAAACACACCATCATATGAGATTAACTAGGACTGACGACCCTAGAATGGATCATGTTTGGGAATGATACAAGGGAGGTACCTTAGTTTCCCAATACTGCTGTTTGAAATGGACTAATAAAAACTTGGTAATCATGCTCATCATTACATTGCATGTGCCTGGAAGATGTGGAGCACTGAGGGATGAAAGCATGCCGCGAACGTAAGATGGTGTCACACGAGGGTGGTTTGGCAAGGGCATACATCATGACTACATTCCATACTTGCATTAACAAGAGTATTTAGAATTGTTTGATTGTACTGCTTTATCATTACTGCTTGACCGAATTGATAACATGTTAACCTATGCTTTATTGTTCCATTGAGTTAGCTACTCACTCCCACGTTACAGGACGGTTTTCCAAACACCCACCAGACTTTGTCTGATTGCAGATGGCGACGCTACTCCTGAGGCGGAGCCAGACCTTTATAATGACAATGATATTTGTTTGTATATGCTGTGTGCTGACGACTTCAAGTGAGTCGTGTCTTGATCGACGGGATTACAAGGATGTTGACTAGATAACACTACACCTTTGGTATAATTTGAAATTGCACTTGTAATTCATTAACCTGGTAACATTATCACACTCTGGAGACTCACCATAGTTTATATATGTTATTTATCTATCACAGTCTTTCGCTTGCAATTTAACTGTCTCTGGAGTATGATATGTTGTTTTGGCTTAATCTCACTCATGTTCAATGCACTAATGTAGACAACATTCAATCATCATCATTTTGTTGTATAAGTGATGCGTTGGAACTCGGGAGTTGAGTTTATGCTCGACCCCCGATTTTCAGGGCATTACAAGATGGTACAGAGCATGATTTGGATTAAACCGGACCTGTGTTATGGTCACGCGACGCACACTGACGCACTCTGACTTAGGAGGGAGCGACAGGATGTAGAAACCGACTTAGGTTCTCCAATTTCGCCAAATAACACATTTGGATGAGATCAACCATAGAGATTGGACCCGTAGGCCTCGGCGATTGTATGAAATGATCCCGGAACACTTCTAGACCGTCTAGTGATGAGTCTATATCACAATCCACCTCCCAAACGTTGAAAATCAGTAGAATACGGGATAAACGTGATGAGGATAACTACTCCGAATCCTCGAAGCTTCTCTGGACTCCTCACAGAGACTTCTCGAATCTACGAGAAAAGAAAGCAGAAAATAGAAATAAATTCTAATAAATTTGAAATTGATTAATGAATGACAAAAAAAAATGAGTACACAACCCTTTAAATAGGGATACCAAGTAATGGGAAAGAAATTTTAAAAAAAAAAAAAAAAAAAAAAAAAAAAAAAAAACTATAACTAAAACTCCTAGAATTTGTGACTTACTATAAGGTCGTGATGTCTACTAGTGCGCAAGGTTTTCGGTCAAAAATAGTGTCCTATTTGGCTTCACCAAACAGTTCTCCTAATTATTCTAAGCTCTTTTCTCGTTGGGCGCAACTCCTAAAGCCCAACGGATGAAGAGTAATCAAACTAAAACTACTATTTATAGTAAAGATGAAATTGAAACAGGGAAACGACCATCGATCCCAGGTTTTTTCGCAATTCCGGGCTGCACAACCCAGCATAGTAGGGTTGGTTGACGACATTAGCTCGTTCTACCCCAAATTCATATATTTTATGTCAGAGAACTCATTCCAGATTGCAAGATACGTCCAAAATTGCCCGAAACTACCCGAAATTGAGCGAATCGGGGTCGGGGACCTACCCACATTAATCTAGGGGTACCCAGGGTGGGACCCAGGATTTTTTGGGGCCTAGGGGACAGGAGGGTCTCGCCCATTGGGCGAGCCCTCGAAATCTGGACCGTTGGTCGGCGAGGCCTCGCTGGGTTTCGGGCTGGGCCGGGCTCGCGGCTTGGGCTGATGGCCTTTGGGGTCTAGTGGGACCCCCTGATATATGGGTCGTCCCTTAAAACCTTACCAAACTAGTACTTCCTTCACAAATCATCCCTCCAAGCTCTCTTTTCTCTTTCAAACTTCTGATTTTTGGCAAAAATCGCCCCTCCAATCACCCATTCCGTCATTTTCTGTCACAACCCGTTTACCTCCCTCGTTTGCAGCAACAAACACTCTCTACCCTTTCCATCTTCTCTCGTTTGAGTTCCTACATCCCCCGTTTGAAGCTCAAATCGTGTAAGCTCTCAATCCCTCCCATCTCTTCACTTTCTTTCTTTAAACCTTGTCTATTGGTCCTCTACAATGTCTGTTGAGGCACAAGTCCATGGAGAACCAAAAACTCCAACCCCTTTTCTCCCTTTAGGGCCCGTTCGGCCAACTGTATTAGGTGAGTAAGGTGGATAGAATTCTAAAAGTAATAATAACTGTATGTGTAAGGTATGGTCCCTAGATTGGGTGTTCCCATGTTTTCCAATGCCATGTTTGGACTGTATGCAATTAACAGTAAATTCCGAGATTTTCCTTTCAATTGACACTTAGAAATTCCTCATCCTAGGATTTGGAACTCCCATCTCACGCTTTCCAACACCAAGCTCATTTTCCAAAGCCTATAAATTTAATTTTTATCCCGCCCACCCTCCTACCAAACATGTCATTCCCAATCCTGAGGTAGGATTAGTAATGCAGTCCCATTTAATACAACTTAAGGCCACTGGCCAAATAGTGTTGAAGTGATAAAGTCCCTTGATATACATTAACCCACCACACTCTGATAGCTTAAGCTTTTAGAGTAATTGGTTGTTTAACAAATAGGCCCTTAGAGTTTTGGACTTAAAGTTGGTACTTTTAGATTCAAAGAATTTGACAATATAGGGAATCCCATAAACTCATAACGCGAACCCTATGACCTCCCTAGATGGTACGAGCCTGTGTGTAGTGCTCAAGCGTAGTTCAATTCAAGTTCGGGCAACTCAATTCCAATTAGGCAACTTTGACCCTAAGTGATAAAACCCTTCCTTGTATTAGAAATGATGTGAAATCATCTAGCGTACGAGCATAGACTTTGGACTACACCTATGGATTTCCACTACTCCTAAATTAAGACTAGGCTACTGATCACACTAGGGAATGTCAGAGACCGATAGACTTAGTTAGGTCGGTTAATACACCTCTTTGATCTGGGTGGCACAACGAAAGCGTGGTGGACCCTACCCCACTGGCCCAGGATCGAAACTGTGCTCGGTTAATACGAACATTATAGAAGCCCTAGTAAGTTCTACTATGAGAAACCGTTTTAGGATGATCTAGTAAGATTTGATTCACCATTTCCTTGGACATAGATAATAACAAGGACTCTCTTAGACTAAGACCTAAAGGGCAACCTTAGACATAGACAATTTGAGTCTTTTAATGATGGATATTTTCTCTACGTTTCTAGAGTGATCGGACTACGGAGTTACTGAAATATACAACTGCGAAACATTCGCGGCTTGACCCAATTCTCAATCCTGGGCGACTACCAATGGACTCACTGCTTGGCCGAGCAGAAGACCAGGATCCACCAGGATTCAGAAGAGATATAATGAGCTTCCTACCCTGGCACGGTAGATGATCGATGTATCGGGATTAAGCCCACCATAATCGTCTCTCCGTGTTGGTCAAACATTAAAAACAGCTATCTTACTCTAAATTGTTGGGGATTGTAGTCGAGACTCCAAATAGGTAAAGAAATAAATTATAGCGAACCATCAGGGTATGAGAAATGGATAAAGAAATAAGTTTTAAGGGGGGTAGACTAAAATGAACCAGGCTACTATATACCCTACGCAATAAAACTTAAGCAAAGAAATAATTATATCTTTCCTTATTACCCTTAGGCAATTTCGGGGACGAAATTTTATTTTAAGGGGGGTAGATTGTAACATCCCGGATTTTTGCCAACCTGGGATTAGAAGTCCTTAGGCAATGGGTTGCTCCTAACACCTTATTAACCTGTCAGAACTGAATCCCACAGTCTAAAATCACTTCTTAACCCATTTCCTTCACAAATCCCACCCTTCATCACCTTGTTCTTTCAATTTTTCTAAGTACTTTCACCCTAGACACTATCTTAAACTAGCTAAGTATTATAACTTGGATTACTTTATATACAAACTACAAAGGCCCAGGTATCACCTCAGACAGAAATTACTCAAGACTAAATCCTTTTGAAATTAGGCGAGAATTAGCAAGTGTTAAACTAGAGTACCTGTGAAATTAGCACCAATCACTTTAAATTTGATCTGCAAGACCCCAAAACTTGTAGAATCGTTGACGCTAGGGTATCCTAAAATCTAGGATCAATCTCATTACCCGTCTGCTCTAGGGAGCACATTGAAACTCCATATCAGATCTGGACCGCACGTCGGAAGTCCGATTAACACGAAGTTAAGGAATTAGGACCGCCTTACTGGACTTGACAACCATCTAGGAAATCAACTCCAGATAGTGTTCTGAGGCTATTCGCTTGAGCTCGGAGCGGGGAGTGTGAGAAATGTGAAATTAATTCAAAATAAAATAGAAATTTAAGAAATCTGGCACATCTCGCTTGCGGATCAGTATTAAGCAACCAGACCGTCAGAATCAGACCAAATTACACCCTCGGATCAGGGGAAATTTCATACACATGTCCATGTACTCGGAATCTCCGATCGAGATCCGCTGACCGTTGAACTGAAACTGGTCCGCCACGCGTGATCTGGAAATCCCACTTAAACAAAAACTTAACTCCACCTGGATCCGGTGTCTGTGAGCTTAAGTCCGACCTTTGGCTCAAGGGGGCCCGCCAGAAGTCCTCCGTTGAGCTGAAACAGGTCCGCTTTGGTTATAACCTAAGTATACCTTGACCATAAGTCTATTTTAGTGAGTTTTTAGGTTATATAAGGACCTTAGAACCCTCTCTCTCACAGCCATACGAATTTGAAAGAATTCCTAGAGAGAGGAGAGAGAAAAGAGAGAGAAAGTGTGGGAGATGTGTGAGCATCTCCCTGCCTTGCTTCCCTGTTGCTATCCATGCTTAACCAACCCATTCTCATCGTTTTTCCGGCGATTCTGGCGTCATTTCTAGGTAAGAAACCCTAACCCTAATCTGATTTGGGGCTTTGGTGGTTGTAGGTTATGAAATAGCTAACCTACTTCGTTCTATAGGTGGCCAAACTGCCGAATGCAAAAGCTTAGCAAACGTATCGACTTCGTTACGATTCTACGACAAAAGGTGCGGACTTTAGGTGTATAGGTTATGGTTTTCAACGCTTTCAATGTCAGATAATGATAGATTCATGATTTGCATGCAATTGCACATGTACAAAGTGCTGTCTGTTTTCCGTTTCGATTAAAGATGAAGAATATGGAATTTTACATACTCTAGATATTTGTAGAAAGTACCGTAACGTATAAATTTTGGAAGTGTGTTTGCCATGATTATTTGTTGTATAAATATATTATATATGGACAAAATACTTGTTTGGCGAAAGGGCTCGCCCTAATACATGTTTTGCTAATATACACTATGTATGTCGAAATAGTGTATTCTAAGTGTTTCTGAAAATGACTGAATGAGTATAGAATTCTCATTCGTGCTCGCCATGACTAATTGTCATGGATATATGATTGTTGTATTGGCAATACCCCTTTGACGAAAGGATTTGCCCTAAATCACGCCACGGCCAATATACGCTATATATACTAAAACGTGTAGCCCAAGTATTTGTGGGAATGACTGAATGAACATGGAACTTGGATTCCTGCTTGCCATGACTATCCGTCGTGGGTGCTAGCGTGTTATCCATGGGGCAGCTCCCTAGTGAAAGGATTTGGCCTAATACCTGTGTTATCAACATACGTTAGGTATGTTGATGTATGTAATCTAAAATCTCTGTTGGAATGTCTGTATGAGTAGTAGTTAGTAAATTGTAATGTATAAGGGTGTTGAGATAGGATTCTCAACTACCTTAGTAATGTGTATAATTTCCACCATGTTGTTTGTTTAGTTTTACCACTTACTTATGAAACGTATGTGTTTGAATTTCCTGTTTGCATTGTGTTTTATAACATGCTTGTTAACATGTTTGAATTACTTGTTTATGTAATTCTGCTCTGATTACTTTACATGTTTAAGTTGTATTCCATAAAAATCCGTGAAGGGTGATGGGGGAGCGGTGCAACGAGTGCGTGCAACAGCCCTGGCTGCCCTAAGCGGATAATATCAGACTTTGGTTGTATGATTTGAATCTTGATCCATTATTGCTTTAACTATTTGCAATTGGATGTGATTGGGGCTATGATTATAGTCCAGGCAATCGGTAACGGGATTGAATTCGTGGCTGAGATTCATTTGCCATGTGAGATGTGTTCGACGAACCCGAGTCGTACTTCGGTTGGCGATAGTGGTTGGACACACGAAGTGCTTATGCACTTCATATCCTTCAACTTGTTGTGCGCTCGAGCTAGCCGAGCTCGTCAAGTAAACCGATCTGTCTAATGTATGTTCACCATGTTTGGATGCTACTGCCTGAACATCGGGTACCAAACTTATCTGTGAAATCCCCTCTAACCATGGTACCTCGATCCGCTAAGACTCATGAGCCGGGCATGGTGGTATGGGACACCGTGGTCGAGCTGTCGGCCTACGCTGGAGCCACATGTCTCCCCATAGTGACCAGTGAGCAACCAGACTCGTGAGCCGATTATGGTGGTATGGGACACTATATTCGTGCTGTCGGCCTACATTGATAAGGTAATGGGGGAGTGGTGCAATGATTGCGAGCAACAGCCCTAACAGCCCTTTGTAGTGACCTCGAGCATACTCTGAATTTGCGGTGAGGCGACCAGTTTTGCTGCAGTGTATAGAGTATGAACTAGGCCTGTATCAGCTTAGTGATGAACCGTTAAAAAGGTGATGGGGGAGTGGTGTAACCATTGTGCGTAAAAGCCCTGACAGCCTTTACAGTGACCTAAAAATACACCATCGTATGAGATTAACTAGGACTGACGACCCTAGAATGGATCATGTTTGGGAATAATACAAGGGAGGTACCTTAGTTTTCCAATACTGCTGTTTGAAATGGACTAATAAAAACTCGGTAATCATGCTCATCATTGCATTACATGTGCCTGGAAGATGTGGAGTACTGAGGGATGAAAGCATGCCGCGAACGTAAGATGGTGTCGCACGAGGGTGGTTTGGCAAGGGCATACATCATGACTGCATTTCATACTTGCATTAACAAGAGTATTTAGAATTGTTTGATTGTACTGCTTTATCATTACTGCTTGACCGAATTGATAACATGTTAACCTATGCTTTATTGTTCCACTGAGTTAGCTACTCACTCCCACGTTACGGGACGGTGTTCCAAACACCCACCAGACTTTGTCTGATTGCACATGGCGATGCTACTCCTGAGGCGGAGCTAGACCTTTATGATGACAATGATATTTGTTCGTATATGTTGTGTGGTGACGGCTTCAAGTGAGTTGTGTCTTGATCGACGAGATTACAAAGATGTTGACTAGATGACACTACACCTTTGGTATAATTTGAAATTGTACTTGTAATTCATTAACCTGGTAACATTATCACACTCTGGAGACTCACCATAGTTTATATATGTTATTTATCTATCACAGTCTTCCGCTTGCAATTTAACTGTCTCTGGAGTATGATATGTTGTTTTGGCTTAATCTCACTCATGTTCAATGCACTAATGCAGACAACATTCAATCATCATTCATTTTGTTGCATAAGTGATGCGTTGGAACTCGGGAGTTGAGTTTATGCTCGACCCCCGATTTTCAGGGCGTTACACTACTTGAGGTTTCTACATGGTTCACCTCTTACCCAAGAGTTTTACTGGTTCACTCCTAACCAAATATTTATGCTCTCCACAGAGCAAGGGCCCACACAAGGCAACCACCACATACACTCCCGTCGGAGGCCTCCTTAAGGACTTCAAGGGTGAGAACCACTTAAGACCCAATCCTAAAAAAGAATGATCGCAAGTGTCCTCTTGGACTCTAGATACTTAAAAATAAGTTGATGAGTCTTGTTTAGCACAATGCCGAAGATCTCCTCCTCCTTGTTGACGAAGAGTCTTCTGCTCCCTTGATCCACAACACAAAATGATATACCAGTACTTGGCTTCGGGTTGGGTCAAGGTCAAGATGGAATCCTACTCTCAAAATGTTTTCCTATCTGGAAGATAGAATGATTCCAATCTTATGCATTCAAGGCATCCCAGCATAATGATTTGCCATTAAGGAGTAGCTGGATGATCCTTGAATGTGGAAGTTCATTCCCCAATCCACTCTATTGAATATCAATGATAAGGGTGGATTGGAGGATGAACTCCCTTAAGAGAAAGGGCTTTGGATATAAGATATGAGTTGAAACACACAAAAACACTCTCTTCTTTCTCTACCAGTAATAAAGGCAAGGCTCTCTTTAAATAGGCAAAAGGTTCCAACGAATATAAAACGGTCACATTTATGACAGAGTTCGATATCATCGAGCGTATACTCTCGATAACATCGACGGTTTGCTCAATGACACAAACTCAGATGTCATACGCGTTTGAAACCTTAAGCCTACTGGTCGATGAATCGAAACATTTGTCGATGTCATCAGATTTCAAACTCCGATTTCATCGATGATAGGTTCGATCCATCGACACTTAAAAAATGAGAGAGACTTGACATGAAATATTTCAGGTTTTTATGATATGATCGGGGGACAGCCGATGTCATCGGAATTTGCATATCGATGATATCAAAAGCAGTATCGATGCATCGATAAATCCAATAGATTTACCATTTAACTCGCTGGACAGATTGTGTCCATTATCGATGCAATCGACTCGGCCTCGATATCATCAACATATGAATATCGATTTCCTCGAATGGCCCCCGATTAATGTTGAAAACATCCTGAAATATCTGCTGGAAGAAAAACGATATTATCGATATCATCGATGGACTTCCGATCTTATCGATATTTGATTTCAGTTCATATCAGAAGAGCATCGATACATCGAAAGAATTTGAAATTTTCATTAAAAAACAGGGGGTCGAAAATCTACATGTCGATCTTATCGAGCTACTTTCGATGAGCTCGAGTTTTGAGTATCGATGATATTGAGAGGTGTATCGATACATCGATAATTCGTCCAGATATATTATGAAGTTGTTGGACATATTTGGTCCTCTTTCGATGGCATCGATGAAGCATCGAGGACTCAACAGCGCAGGTTGATCATATCGAGGGTGTTTCGATAAAATCGACAAGGCAAAAAAAACTTAGAGATTTTCTAGTTTTGAAAAAAGTTTTCTCACCTTAAAACCCTATGATTTCTAACTTGTTTTTAAGGGTTTTATTCACCTGGTGTTTTTGGTCATGGGATATGAGGCTTAAGATTTACCTGTGGCGAAATTGCACACATCCGGTTGAGGCAGACGCTTGAATTGATTTTCCTGTCAGGCTCTGTAGTCAATCTGACTCAAAGTCATGTAACTTGACAAACTAGGGCACTTTTAGTCATGTCACACAAATGCGAGATGCATGAGTCACAATCTAATCATGCATCAATCCTGTGCATACTGTGCTCTCATGTGGGGTAACTCCGCCTATCCGGGAGTCCCATGAACAACCTGCCCTATGACATATGCAACGGTAAACCATATCTCATATCAAACATGCAAATGATGCGTATGGGCATGTATCACGATGCTATGTTGTCACATACTCATAATTGGTATCAATAACTGGCATCAACAATCGGCATCAACAATCGGCCTCAACAATCTTCCTCGACAATGTGGACATTTAACCAACATTGCCCCTGAGGGGTGGCCCACATAGAGCCTAACATATAGTGGACCCATGGCCTTACAAAGGGCCTGATATATAACATCATGAGCCTCACTCAAGAGCTTAATACACATCACGATGGGCCTTTCACATGGGCCTAACATACATCACAATGGGCTCCATCGCCTAGCCATCAATGCATCACAATGGACCTCATCACATAGGCCTCATATACATCACTTGGTCTCGACAATCGGCCTTGGCAATCAAAATCAGCCTCGACACATCGAAATCGACCTCAACAATCGGAATCGACACTCGAAATCGTCCTCGACACTCAGAATCGGCCTATACAATCGGCATCAATACTCGGAATCGGAATCGGCTTGACAATCGGCCTCAGCAATCTAACTCGGCCTCGACAAATCAGAATCGGCGATCGAAATCAACGATCGGAATCGATAATCGGAATTGGTAATCGGAATCAGTCCTCAACAATTGGCCTCGAACGCTAATCGGCAATCGGCTACGACAATCGAAATCGATCGATAATCATAATCGGCAAATCGGTCACGTTAATCGGAATCGGCAATCAGTCATGACAATCCGAATTGATCGATAATCAAAATCGGCAAATCGGTCAAGTCAATCGGAATAGGCAATCAGTCATGACAATCGAAATCGATCGATAATCAGAATCGGCAAATCAGTTATGTCAATCGAAATAGGAAATCGGTCATGATAATCGGCTTCAATCGCTAATCGGCAATCGGCCACGACAATCGGAATAGATCGATAATCAGAATCGGTAAATCGGTCGCGTCAATCGGAATCTGCAATCGGCTATGACAATCGGAATCGATCAATAATCAGAATCGGTAAATCGGTCACGTCAATTGAAATCGGTAATCGGTCACGACAATTGGAATCGATCAATAATCAGAATCGGCAAATCGGTCACGTCAATCGGAATCGGCAATCGGCCACGACAATCGGAATCGGCTGAACAAGGCCTAAGGGAAAGTCACAATGTGGACTTTCAACCATCATTGCCCAATAATGTGGACATTCAACTAACATTGCTCCCAAGGAGTGGCTCACATAGGGTTAAACATATAGTGGGCCCGTGGCCTCACACAAAGGCCTAATACACATCGCAATGGGCCTCATACAAGGACTACATACACATCATTATAGACCGCATCACATGGACCTCGAATACATCACAATGGGCCTTACTTATGGGCCTCGAATACATCACATTGGGCCTCGCCCATGGGCCTCAAATACATCACATTGGGCCTCGCCCATGGGCCTCGAATACATACAATGGGCCTCACTCATGGGCCTCGAATACATCACATTGGGCCTTGCCCATGGGCCTCGAATACATTACAATGGGCCTCACTCATGGGCCTCGAATACATCACATTGGACCTCGCCCATGGGCCTCGAATACATCACATTGGGCCTCGAATACATCACAATGGGCCTCACTCATGGGCGTCGAATACATCATATTGGGCCTTGCCCATGGGCCTCAAATACATCACATTGGGCCATCGAATACATCACAATGGGCCTCACTCATGGGCCTCAAATGGGCTTGGACCACACCAAAAATCATTTCAATAGTTATGGTGTAATATGTGTATCACTGTACACTATCATTTCATAGGGTACATGGCCTACTAATGATGATCAGCATTATCCAAACATTGTCCAGGTAAATCAGCACCATCCAAACATTTCCCATGAAAATCAGCACCACCGTCCAACCATCATCCAACACCGTCCAGCACAATCTGGATAGTGTGGATGAAATAAGTACATCATGGTCGGCCCCCACAGCAAATGGAGATGGACGGCACAAAAATCAAGTGGGGTCCACGTCCCCTGGACTGAACAGAGTGGGTAGAACACTTACATCAGAGAGCTCCACTGTCCATTGCTGGACGGTGAACAGTGTGGATAAAATATATACATCATGTGTGGGCCCCACGTCCTCAGATGGACGGCGAGGGTAAAACCCATACATCAAGGTGGGAGCCCACATGACACGTCTGGACGGTAAAGATCCCACATGTGCAACTGGGTCCCACCGTCCAGCACTGAGTGGACGATATGGTGTAGCACATACCACATCACCAGACCCAGACCTTGTGGGCGTCAGCACAGCGCCCTAGCTGCTGGGACCCACGTCCCTACCAATGGATGGTGTGGTTGCCACACGTGTGGCATGTGGGTCCCTATTAGACGGATGGTTTGGATATAACACATACGTCATGATCAGCCACTTGCTGATGATGCTAACCCAGCATAGTTGTTGGCCGTCCAACATATGGACGGCCCAGATTCATAATACATATGTTCAAGTGGGTTCACACGTGGGCCCACTCACTATATACATGTATATATTTATATATTAATATAACACCGTCCAAAGTCCAGCTCCAGCGTCCAGGTGTGCTAGAAGGACGACCATCAAGGTGTCATCCCCCCATCCCAATCAAATGGACGGTGGGGATGGGGAATATGCTCATTAAGGTGGGCCCATCCCACACGTGCAGCACATGTGGGTGGGTCCCACCACCAGGAAAATAGTTGGATGGCATGGTTTAAACACATATATCATGGTGAGGCTCCACACACGTGGCCCACTAGAGGTTTGAATCTGGGTCAGGGAGTTGGATGGATGGCTGGCATGGACATGCTGCCCACGGTGGGTTCCACGGTACCATATAGATGGCGAACGGTCTGGATACACAGGGCATGCAATGTGGGGTCTAAGGCAGCGTGGTCCACTGTCAAGCTGATATTTGTGCTTCCCCCATTATCCAGGCCGTCCAACTGGACCGCCAGTCCAACAGGGTGAATAGCAGAGCCATCCCACCTACTGGATGGTCTGGATCACCCGTAGAGGCCACCAATTCATGAAGATGGAGAGAGAGAGAGAGGCAGGAGGAGCTCCGCCACTATGAGCTCCTCCATGATACAATGCATAGATCAAGATGGGTCCCACCATATGTGGGCCCTCGAATCATAAAAACAATGATAGAAAATCACCCACCTTTGGATCTCCTCTTCCTTCTTCCGCCAATGCATGCTAGAGCTCCAAGGAAGAATTTCAATGGTTGAGATGGACTTTGGATTGTGGAGATGAGAGGTAGGAAGTGAGCCACACCAAGCTCTTCTCATGGAGAGCTTGGACAGTTGGGTTGCTTGGAGAATGAGGGAGAGAGATGAGAGAGACAGAGAGAGAGTTGTAAGAGAGAGAGATGGGAGAGTGATGGGTGAGAGATGGGTGATGGGTAATGGATGTGTACTTGGTTGTAAGAGAGTGTTGACTTTGGGGTTGCTTGGGGATGGGTGAAAGGTGATGTGCACTTGACATGAGATGTGATGTGGTACTTAATTGATGGGATGTGATGTGATTGAAAAGATTGTCTTGAGTTTGCAATGCGTGGCGTTTCCTCGAACTGAACGTGGGCCCACATCTCTTGGCTTGGGTATCACCTCGACGCGTGAGACGCGGCTTCGGAACCACGGAGACGGTGCGGTTGCTAGGGTACAAGTCTCTGGTCGAGCCAACTTTAGAATACAGGATATGACTCAGGGTTGCGTGCAACTGTCGATTACAGATCGCGGGTTGCCGGAATTCGACCGGGAGGACCGCGAAAGCCTAAGGAACAGTACGGTCTATTATACGGGCCTTACAATAATGATGCATGCCCTCGCCTGCACTCCCTCAGTGACTTCATCTAACAATCGCGCATGACAAACTCCCTAAAGTGCGCTTCCTCGTCAAAGCACATGCAATGCGTGCATGGTCGTGTTAGCCAAGTAATTTATTATGCTTATTCATATAGCAGATTCGGGAAGCTAAGGTACCTCCCTTTTTATCCTTTCCCAAGCAAGAATCCATCTAGGGGCCATCAATCCTAGTTAATCACATACGATAGGCAAGTTGTAGGGCATCACCCCTAATGAGAACAGTGGATATGTAAGTTCAAGAGTTTATACCGATGTCACTCCACCATGCCCTACCAACTAGAGCGTTATTTTCAAAGGGGGTATGTATCAGACGGCTCACCCAACCCACACTGGGACCGCAGCCAGGCGACGCCGGTGTAGGCCAACAGCTCAAATACGGTATTTCATACCACCATGCCCGGCTCACGAGCTAGGGTTGGTCACTGATCACTACGGGGAGGCTGGTCACCCCAGCGTAGGCCGACAGCTCGACCACGGTGTCCCATACCACATGCCCGGCTCATGAGTCTTAGCGGAACGTGGTACCATGTTTGAAACAGGTTGTTATAATGGTAAGTGGTACGTTAGATTAAAGCAGTAGCGTCCATACATGGTAACAACAATAGGCCAATCAGGTTGTCTAACAAATTCGATTGGTACGAGCGCACGCTGAAGTATCGACATGAGCGCATAAGCACTCCACGTGGCCTAACCAATGTCGACAATCACCGTATGGCTCGGATTCGTCGAACGTATCCAATGTGGCGAAACTCGTTCGACACTCAAACGGGAACCGTTACCGATTGCCCTGGACTACGTAGTAGTCCCCAAAATATTCAAATGCAGTAGTAGTCACCTGTATTAATCATAACAGCATTTAACAAGTAATTACAAACGCAATTCTTATTTGAGCATTTTATTCAACATATT